>JBBBDQ010001524.1:977500-1217500 GCA_037127315.1 Ascarosepion bandense
GATCATGAACTGAGTGGGGAGAGAATGAACCCAAAAAGCAAAACTAAATTATAACAAAACATTCAAACTAAAGATATCAAATGTTAGTAGGGTCCGTCCATCCCACAAAAATATAAGAGGCTGCTGCTTTCTGTCAATTGGCAGATCAAGAAACTTACTCACCAACGGAGAGGGAAAGATAAAAAATATATGACGGATTGGACAAACCAGAAACTGAGCAGTCGAGATGAAAAAAGAGGCCTTAACCTGAGATGTGTTCAACGGGAAACTGACTCGTTGCGACCAAGGAGAAATAAAAAAAAATTGAGATAGCCCCTTGAACCAAAGTAGCTACTTTCAGCCACCTTTTCGCCAAAATTGGACAAACCAGAAACTGAGCAGTCGAGATGAAAAAAGAGGCCAAATTCAAACAGGGAAGGTTGGGAATCTTGTTATGAATCATAACTAAAGAGAAAACCTGAAACAGGTCTGGAAAGACATTTACTCACATAAACTGGTGAAAGGGAATCGATCTTAACCTGGGGAATGTTCAACTGGAAACTGACCCGTTGCGACCAAGGAGACATATAAAAGAAAATGAAGGACAGTCTCGTTCACACGAATCAAAGTAGTGCTACTTTCACCCACCTTTCGCCGAAATATGTTGTTAACAAGCACTCTTCTATCAGTTCTGATCTTCATCTTGCCTAAAGAATCCGGTCAGAACCTGATAGGAATCGCGTTCGCGTCGCAAGATTCCCTCCATTCATGATGTCCAAATGAACATTAGTGCCACTGCTTGTAACGTGAGAAACACCACCCGTTTTACCCCAGAATACGGAGGCAAAATATTATTCGCTCTTGCAGGCGAGGTCTATGGACACGAGATTTTCGGGATCGACACGATCGGTCAGCTCGCCGACATCGTTCCAAAATGAGTGCACCCTAGTACAATTGTAGAAAAGTGAGAAGTTTCCAATAAAATACGGTCAGTCGGGCAAATCCGCCCAACCTTCTCTGAAGTTGAGAAGTATATCACTGAGAAGTATATCACTGAGAAGTATATCACTGAGAAGTATATGAATCAATCGCCGGGTAAGCGAAAACACAGGGATGCTGAGATAATCTGCTGCTGGCGTCAAAGACCAAAAAAGGCGTGACTCGGTTGCCGAGAAACCGAGCCACCCAGAAAGGATCCGTTGCGACCCCTCCACTTATTCCCAATACAATAGTCCCCTACGCCGTAAACGGTCACTGCACTGAGGATTGATCCTCAAGGCCGTTCAACACTCTCAGAGGAATTTCGACTGATTCTGGGGTTTGTATCGGCACTCAGCCTCAAAAACGGGAGGAGTAATGGTAAAGCTAAGGAAGGCGTCCCTAACAGGGTAACACACGGACGTTGCGCACAGATAACTCTGTCGACCTAATGCTTACCACCACCCGACAGGAGAGCAAGCGCTCGATCGCCTTCTTACGGTCATTATAGAAAGAGAGTACAGACAACCGGTTAAAGATGAGAGGAAAGGTTAGTGGCACACACCTCGGCCTTAATCTTCACGAACAACCGCCTTCGGAACTAAGTCCAGGCCGCCGCTCTGACCTTTGCCTCCGATTAATTCTTTTTCAGCTGAAACTCCAAGAATACGCCAAACAGAAAACAGGAAACTTATGCTAACAAGCCGAAGAACTTCTACACTTCTCCCACTAAAGGTTCTAGGTTGAAACGGGTGGTGTTTCTCAAGTTACAAGCCGTGGCATGAATGTTGGATTGGACGTCGCGAATGGCAGGAATCTTGCTACACGAAAGCTGTTCTGATCAGTTTCTGATAAGATTCTTTAGGCATCGGCTCAAGATGTAAATCACAACTGATAGAAAGCGTTTGTTATTGACAAAATTCAGCGAAAGGTGAGTGAAAATAGTCACCTTGCTTCGTGTGAACAGGATTAGATTTGATTTTCAGTTTTAAGTCCCTTTCATCGCAACAGGGTAATTTCCTGTTGAACCCTCCCTTGGTTAAGCTAGACTCTCTTTGTTTACCTAGTATAAGTGGTTTTCCCGGCCTGTTTCCGGCATTCCTTTGTTATGATCCATATCAAGATTCCCAACAAACGCAGTACTTTTTTTTTTGTCTCCTTTGCTTTTTCATCTCGACTGGGTCAGTGTTTGGTTTTCCTGCTTCAATATTCATTTTATCTTTTTCTATCCGTTAGTGAGTGAGATTTTTTATTCTTTCACAGAATACTGCGTTCGTTTTTATTGTTTGTTGGGGTCGGGGTCGGCTCCGACTAGCATCTTTTATTTATTAGTTTGAATGTTTTGTTATATTTTAGTTTTGTTTTTGGGTTCATCTCCTCCCACCACATTTTATATCATTTATATCTCTATAGAATTTTTGATTATTTTATTAAAATTTAATCCATTCTAGCCTGTACGAAATTTTGGTTAAAAATCTTGTTTTTCTTGGGTCAGCGGATGGGCCAAAGTTTAGTATGGAAAATTTTAGCGACTTTTTTTTACATTAAATCATATTGTTTTGAAAGTTCTTGCAAAAATCAAATAATTGTCAGTTATTAAATTTCCAGAAATTATTGACAAATGAATGAAATTGTTTTTTATTTATTTTCTTTATAGAAAATCTTTGTAAAATTATTTATTTATTTACATCTGTTAATTTTAATTTTATGAAATTTCGAAAAATTAAAATTTCAGCCTCTTCTTTCCTATTAATAATCATATAAACATTTTGATATTTTCTTTTCTTTTTTCTTTTTTCTTTTTTTTCTTTTTAAGTTTTGGGCATTTTTTCATCATGGTATGCTCTTTTTTAAAAGATTTTTAGAGGTACCTACTTTAATCGTTATTTTTAGTCGCTACCCATACCTGAGTTTATTTTGAATAGTATTTTGTTTATCAACTGGCTTCGGGAAAAGTTATTATATATATATCGAAACAGATCTGTCTGCGGATGACTATAGTATTTTACGCTCTCACACCCTGATTGAGCACTCTGGAGGAGTGGTACACTTTCTAAACAGTAGTTACTCCGGCATTTACGCACCGCTCACTCGATAATGAATTGGAGCACTCTAGCTATTGGGCGTGTTTATACGCGCTAAAAAGCCTGTCTTCTTCTACTGGACGCTCGTGGCCTAGGGGTAGAACCGCCGACTGACGCCAATTCGGTCTGGTTTCGAAGCGAAACAGATCTGTCTGCGGATGACTATAGTATATATATATATATATATAGGGAGAGAGAGAGAGAGAGAGAGAGAAAGAGAGATATGTGTGTGTGTGTGTGTCTGTGTGTGTGTCTGTGTGTGTGTGTGTGTGTGTGTGTGTATTGCATAACACGAAAATTAAGGAACCTTACTAACACATAAACCCTTAATTTGAGGCGAGGAGCATCTAAAACACATAATATATGTAATGCTTGTATATGCTCCTTATATATGTTCCAAAGGTAGTTATGGCCGGGAGAGTAGTGGAAACATTCTCGCACTGTCCATAAAATGTTTTCAGGGCATTGGTTTCAAACAATTGCCTCTGACCTTTGTCAGGTTCGAAACCGAACAATGGGCGCAGGTGGACAACAGACGCAACATAACCAGCTGCTTTGTGTAGATGAAACTTGTCAGTACGGTAAGACAGTCCATGTAGGAAAAGGAAAACCCCGATTCTAAAACTCCGTTGCTTTGCAGCCAAATCCAAACACTGTAAAGTCTACGAAAGCAGATCTAATCAGAAATTCCGGAATAGAGCCCCAAAAGCAATTGGGAGTCAACGCTCCCAAATGTAATACTTATATTGCTTTGGATCTTATCTTTGCAGCCAAGAGGCGGGGAGATGTTGTCTGGACAGCGCACAACCTCCATATGTCATCATCTAGACCTACATCCTGGAGAGGTTAATTCAATTTTACCACCAAAGGAGTGAATGTTGACCAAACAACGTGCGAATATTTCTACTACGTTAACGATAACTTTAACAATACTAAATACTGTAAGGATTTCAACATGCCTCAGCGTATTACCGAAAGATTCTAGTATTCAAAAAAGCCTTTTTTCGCAATACGTCATGACTAGAACGCTGTATTGTGAATAAAGAAATACAGATGCCAAAAAAAAAAAAGGTCGGAATAAGAAAATTCAGGTGATCAAGATGGACGAAATAAACAGAATGCAGGAAAAAGAGGTGATAAATCTTTGTTCACTTTTTCTCTAGGGTTGGGGGATTTTATCGAATGAAAAGAATTGGACATTTATCAATTGACACTTTGCAGCAAACGTTTACTTTCATGATGCTGCAGTTGTTGTGTAAATATCCGAAAGTACACATAGGTATAAACGTTGAAAATGCAGATCAGTTCAAACAGACGTACTAAAAAAAGGAGTGGGGATCTCTGAGCTGACTATTCATCGAAACAGGAAAAGGAAAAAAGCGTCAACAAGAAGAGAAAAGAGTGGGTGGGTGTATAGAACGTTCAGTTTTATTAACCTGGTCAACAACTTAAATAACTGTTTACTCTCTCTACGACACTAAAGCTATTCAATCATTTTAGAGAAGAGCGCTCTCTCTCTCTCTCTCTCTCTCTCTCTCTCTATCTATCTATCTATCTATCTCTCTCTCTCTCTATCTCTCTCTCTCTATATATATATATCTCTATCTATCTATCTATCTATCTCTCTCTCTCTCTCTCTCTCTCTCTCTATCTATCTATCTATCTCTTTTCTTTCTTTCTTTTTTCTGTCATTTTCTTTGATCCTTCCTTCTTTCTTTTGCCATTTCATTCTTTCTTTCTTTCCTTTACTATTTCATTCTTTCATCCTTTTTACCGTTTCTTTCTTTTTTAATTTCTTTCTTTCTTTCTTTCTTTCTTTCTTTCTTCTGCTGTTTTCTTGCATCTCATTTTTTTTCTTCAAAAATTTATTTCCTTCTTTCTCAATTTTCTTTCTTCTTTTCTGCCATTTCCTTTCATCCTTTCTTATTTCTGTTGTATTTTTCTTTCTTTCTTTCTTTCCTTCTTTCTTTCTTTCTTTCTTTCTGTGATTTTTCTTTATTTCTTTTTTTTACTATTTCATTTCTTCTCACCTTCTGCAATTTCTTTCTTTCTTTCTTTCTTTCTTTCTTTCTTTCTTTCTTTCTTGTACTATCTCCTTCTTTCTCATCTTCTGCAATTTCTTCCGTTCTTTCTCATTTTTCTTTCTTTCTCCTACACTTTCTCTCTTCCCCTTTATTTTCCGTGTCGTTCTTTTTCTTCCATTCATTCTAACGACCACACTTTTTATTCTTTTATTTTTCTGTTTCTTTTTGTTATATTTTGTTTTTCTTTAATTAAATTTTTCATATTTATTAAACCTACCTGGGTATAATACCCTGTTCAAAAGAACATGAGAAAGACAATAGCGTTAGTAATTATAGTAGAATTGTTAGAGGCAATTCGTATTGGCTTAAGTGTAAGCCTTTACGACATAGAGTCAGAGTTCTTCTGGATATGTGCATTCAGAACAGATCTATTAGTGGGGGGGGATGGATCGTACCACAGTAAGATTGGGTTGCACTAGTCTTCCAGGTTAACCTGTGTAGAAAATTAGTGTTTGATATACTGGATTTTACCTGCATTGAAATGTCAATTTCATGCACCAATGCTAAACAGGTAATTATCACAATCACGTGAAAATTCTTCGTTTGAAATTTCTTCTTATGATTCTACTACCAGAATAGCCCGGCGTTGCTCGGGTGTATTGAAAGCTTTAAATCTAATCCATGGTCCTGGAGCTCAGACTCTTTGGACGTTGACACGAAAGACTAAAAAGTAAGTTGTTTCCAGTTAAAGCGAAACCATAGACTGAAAGGAAAATGAATGGATGTAAGTCAAATTTTGATTTCCTGGTATCGATATCAAATAAGTTTTTTCATCGTAAACTGAATTTTGAAGGCTAAATAAGTCCTCTGAGTAAATGGTATCATGGCTGAGACTAAGAACTACAATTATAACTACTTAGAGCCAAACCCGAAGCAAAAACTAAAATAAAAGGGCTGAAAAAAAATACAGACATACAGGCAGATAAACAAACACACACAAACATCTTGCTTTTTACATATATATTATCGATTTTCTGCACTATTGTAAGAACTGCAACCTTGAAACTTTTGAATATCGTTTCTTATGTCTTTGTCTATGAGTGTATCAAATTTGATTAAAATTGGACCACTCCTTCTATAACCCGATTTTTTCGATTATCGATTTTCGATATTTATCGGGGGTACCTCGACACAAAACCTAGCTAAGAACACTCGCAGATGCTTATAGTACAACTGTGTAAATTTTCAAGAAAATCGGTTCAGCCATTTCGGAGTCTATAGGTAACGGATACACACATGCACACACACAAAGTTCCATTTATAAATAAGTTTAGATTATATTCTTCTATTTTTTGTTTTTTCTTTTTCAATTTTCTTTCTTTTTTCGATAAAATCATTGACAATTTTAAATAATTTTCTTCTCATTCAGCCATCTCATTCAGCCATCTTTCTTTTTTCCATCTTTCTTTTTTCTTTTTCTTTTTTTTTCTTTTCATTTTCTTTTCCTTTCTTTTCGTTTTTCTTTTCGTTTTTCTTTTCGTTTTTCTTTTTTCTTTTTCTTTTCTTTGTCTTCCCTTGTCTTACTTATTCCGCTTGGTTCTTCACTTTTTTTCCTTATTTTACTTTCTTATCGTTTCTCTTCTTTTTCACTTTGCCCTTTTCATAGAATTGTATTCATTTATTTTTCTTTCTTGAAACATTTTCTTTATTCTCCTCCAGCAAAAGTGACATTTCCGCTTCGTAGGGACACAAATGTCCGTTCCTTTCTTTTCTAGCGAAACGACGCACACGCACTTCCTGCATCGTTGCCACAATCCAGTTCCCCTGTATTTTTCTCTGTTCATCGAGTGTTGAATGACCAATGGCCGTGCTATGTTTAGCGCGCTCATTCATTTGTCTCCAGACAGAAACATGAACTTTTCGAGTCTTCATCTCACTACAATCTAACTGAAAATCCTAGCACTGGGCCACTTTAGTGACTTTAACCAGCAAATTAAATATATTCAGTGTCGTTTTCTGACTCACCCCCTTGGAATATTGACACTAAATCCTTCTGCTTTTTCGTTCGTTGCTTTCAAATCCAAATCAATTGCTTTTTTCCTGCAAACGGCGCATGTCATTGAATAAAACGTTTCATACTCAATTGTTTTGATTCTCTTTTTCTGTTTAAAAACAATTTCCCTGTTGGTGTCAAATATCTAATTAATGCCAGAAAAAATGTTATTTTACCAAATTTCGTCGGAGACACTTAAAGAATCATTTTAAAAGTTGTAGAAATCTTTACAAAACACCGTAAACATTTTTAGTTTAAGAGAAACGTATGTTAAAAGAGTTGATAAAAGAAAGAGATCTGTTTTCAATGTTGTGTTGAACGGTCCTGAATTGATGGGGAAATTAATTCATTCAAATAGTCATGATATTCATTGTATTCTTACTTACAATACGAAATAACACCTGTGTGGGGACAAAAAATAAAAAGGACCGGAAAGGGGTCATCTGCCCTTAGGCAGTGTAGGATTGGGAGTGAGCCTTTGGACAAGGAGGTGAACGGTAGCGTTGAAAATTTCCAACATGAGTTGAGCTACAAGAACACTAATTCCACCACCTTTTGGTGAGTCTTATAAACTCTAAATATTTCCGATTGATGTAAATGTTTTTGTCTTATATTTGTTGACTATTTGGCCTGTAATAAATGTGTGAATGTACCTTGGGTTTAGTTTCCTTTCATGTTGTTTTAGTTTTAATAACTTACTTTAGAACTAACACCTGTAAGTAACTGCCATCTCCATATAAGCATTGCCTTATTGACAATTACAGAAATGAAAACGTTACTATGGAAGTAGATTATGAAAAACTTACTAACGTAACTTGTTAAGCTGTTTTTAACAACAAAAATAGACCCATTTGTCGAAAATACTTTAACAATATCTATTATGTTTATAAGCCTGTGTAACGCGTAGTAAAGTGGTTAGAGGACTCTTTAGCTTGTAGAAAGGTTGACTTATAGGTAATCGAACAGATCAGTCATAGCTGCTTTGTGACGAGAGTGTAGGGGGGGGGCGAAGAAGTCCCTCAAACAATTAATAAAAGAAAAATGCACTACAAATAAAGTAAAATAAACTTTTGTTTACTTTTGTAAAAAAAATAAAAGAATTATTTTTTTGTACAAAAATGTAGTTGTCCGTAAACCTGTAAAAAAAAGGAGAAAGAAACGAACTGGGAATGTGAGAGGGAAAGGAAGGACGATGTGTTGCGAGCGAGATGAGAGAAAGAGAGGTTGAAAGAATGTTTACTAATACGTGATACTGCCTGTTGTGTGAACTGCTGAATTATGTGTGTGTGTGTGTGTGTGTGTGTGTGCGTGCTCCAAGCTGTCCGCGTGCCCTTTTAGTGTGAGCTGGTTGCTCTCCCTCTGGCATTGAAAGTTTCTGCTTCCCTTTTATCTTGCTGGTGAAGATCCGGGAGATCAAAAAATGTGTTTCTTATGTCGAGCCCTTCATGAAAAACCTCTAAATAATTGTATCAGGCCTCAGGTTTTCTCCAATAAAAATGAACGGTTGCACTCTCAACGAGAACTGATGCGTTGATCTTCTGTTATCTCATTTCAGGCCTCAATTGAAATTCGTGTATCCGATCCATTGTTGAAAATGATACTGAAAAATGAACGATTCATTCTATCATTTCAGAAATTACTTGACTTCTGACAAGTCAAAAGGGCCAGGATGTACCCAAAATGGGGAAATGCGGCCATATTTCGCCTGGAACTGCTCAACGTTTACTTTCCAGCCTTGATAGAGTTGAAAATCATTTACTTGCTCTTGTAGCACGTGACCTATTTTTACACTTAGCAGAATTTTTTATTTCACGCAGATTCAACGTCGCAACCCAGTGTCACTAAACGATTGCTTTTCCGATGGCCAACGTTCTTCTCGGTTCGGAACGTTACAGCAATGACACGCTGTGCTACCTCCACGGAGTCGAATCACACTCATTTCCTTGATATCCCAACTGAAATGAGAAAATTCTAAGATATTTTTCTCAACTGCCACTTTTTGGAACAGACTCATATTTGGTTCGTATCTCTGTCAGACGACAACTTAGTTAATCACACACACATACACACACACGCACACACGCACACACACACACACACGCACATACACACACACACACACACAAACAAACAATTTTACACAAAATTAAAAATAATGTATTGGTAAATGATATCGGATGTGCGTTGTGGTGCAATGGATATCGGCTCCGAACGAGAAATTCCTTGCATTCATTTACTCGCAAATACCCTTGGGAAAAGTATTAATCCGTTTCTCTTCTCCAATTATGGGTTAAATAATAGGACAGATTCGGTTCTCTAGCTATGGCTGGCAACCAGTCTACCGCAGAAAGCAATGGCAGCCTACTGTGGGATAATCTTCTGCCCAGTCAGTCATGTCTCTTTCGAGACTTGATCGCCTTAAGCGTGTATCACGTATGGCACTTAACTGACTGACTGAATATAATAGTTGGAATCATGATTAAGGCTTCTAATAGTCATAAAGTGGGGGATCAGTTTTATAATTCTATCCCATACTAATTACTACTTAATAATATCCCCACTAATTACTACTTAATAATATAATACATCTCTTCCCCTCTAGGTTCTATAGCATTGGCTAGCTACCAATCTACTGCAGAAAGTTATGGCAACCTACTGCGGGATAATCTTCTGTCCAGTCAGTCATGTCTCTTTCGAGACATGATCGCCCAAAACGTTTATCACATATAGCACTTAACAGACTGACTATATGATAGTAAAAAATGTTGTGGTAGGCGAATCTCCGAAGTGGAGCTGCTTCGAACATCATCATCCTGGTGTTTTTATCTCGTTTCAAACACAAATTTCTGTTATTAGTGGGACATCTGCAACTATCTCGACCACAGAGCAATATGCTTTTAAATCCAATCTTTTCTTTTTCGAGCTTAAATTCTGATTCTCTTCATTTGTTTATTTATTTCTCTCCTCCTCAGGGCAATTCGGTGATGGAACGTTGAAAAAACGACCACTCCTAATCGACATGTTGGATCCATTCTACGATAGCCTCATATACAGCCAATCACTTTCCAATTTACAAGACGATACATTCATGAACACAAGTAAGTCACTTATCTTCCGTACTTTTATTGCATGCCACCCACTGGCCTTTTGGTATCATATAACTATTTGAGTACTGAGCACCTACCGTAGTTTCGAAAGCCGATTTGCTTGTGCTATCCTCGACGAATACCCTTATTAAGACAAATGTTATTAAAGATATTTTGTGTCGATTAATTTTAATGATCGACTTTTTCAAATTACGAATGATCCTTCTCGGACAAGGAAGAAATTCTGTCAGCAATTCTCCAAAGTTCATTTCGGAAAAAAATACAAGAAATATGATCCAAGGTTTCGACTTTTTTTTAAGTCATCATCAGGAAATACCCTTCTATAGTAGCTCTTTGCTAAAATTTGAATACGGCGTCACGTTCCAAAATGATTTTCATTTTTTTCGACAATATTCTATTATTTTTTTTATTCGTTATTATCGGCACGTGTGTCACTTTTCAAGACAAAAAGCGGCTTAGATCTCCGCTTCAATGTCCTTGTGCCGGATTAAACGCACAATGCTTTGTGAATATATAAACTTCTTTTTTTTATTGATCCAATGGAAGGTTTGTGAGTGTCTCAAGTTCATCCACTCTTTCTCTTTTCTTATTAACCATATGTCGTGGTTCGTCCATTCTTACCTAACTCAATATCGTAGGATGTCTTCTACCTGATAACCATCTGATCAGACAACCATCTGATCAGATAATTCCACTCAAACTAAGGGATTCGGAGTGCTACATGCAACTTACTCACCAGTAAGAGGTTATGAGAGTGCAGATTATACTTTAGTTTATGACGGCGATCTATAACAATTTAAAACGATGTGATGGCGTCATCTTGGATGTGCGTTGTGGTGCAGTGAATATCGGCTCGGAACGAGAAATCAGGGAGCCGAGTTCGATTTCCAGTTGACTTCGTTGCATTCACTTAGTAATATAATACATCTCTTCCCCCTCTAGCTATGAGTCAAACAACAGGACAGATTGGGTTCTATAGCTTTGGTCGGCAATCAGTCTACCACAGAAAGCAACGGCAACCTACTGCGGGATAATCTTCTACCCAGTCAGTTATGTCTCTTTCGAGACATGATCGCCCAAAGCGTGTATCACGTATGGCACTTAACTGACTGACTGATGATGTCATGCAACAAGATGTCAATCAAGAATTTTGTTCCGCTCTCAGTTTCAAGGTCTGTGCTCAATAAGAGTTGAATTCATTTCAGTAGCTGATCTGAAATCATTTCAAAGACATGGAAATGATTTCGGATCATTTACTGAAATTTCAGATCGGCTATAAGAATTTTAAGGCAAATGTAAAATTCTTATCAATAAGCAAGCTGGTTTCATATTCTTCTTTAATGTGTCCTTGTCCTTGCAACAAAAGACAAGAAAATGTGAAGGACCATGATCGCCCACACCGGGCGATCATGGTCCTTCACATTTTCTTGTTTTTTGTTGCTTTAAGTGACTTTTGACCTTTTACCATTCATCTTTGTTATTGTTCTATCGTCCGTTTACGCAAACATGTTAAATAGATTGCTAGTTCTTTCACTCACCGCCATTTCTTAGAACGGAAACGCTTTTTTTACCAAAAATAAATGGTAAATTCTATCGCGTCTTGTCCGCCATTCGTCTTTATGTGCCGTGTCCCTTTAGAACGTAGGCGTAGACCTAGACTTACCCCTATCTCTTGTTTCTCTCAACACTTTTCCTCTTGGCATCTCTCCCAAATCCCGCTCAGTCATCCTCTTGCTCAAGCCCATCAAGTATAACTCATGTTGCTTCCCCCTTTCTCTTTTGCTCTCTATCCATTCTGTGAGTATTAGATTCTCCAAACTCACTTTCCTCATCACGTGTCGCAGAAACCTCAGCTGTCTCTTCCCGATGCTAATTATGAATTTCCTATTCGCGTGCATCCTCTTCAACATCTTGTCGTTACTCATATGCTCAATCCGTTGTTTGCTCAGCAGCCTTCTGTAGAACCACATTTCTGTTGCTTCGAGTTTCTTCTTCATCTTTTTAGGAGATCGTCTAGCATTCGCTGCCATATAGGAGGACAGATATCCCATAACAGTCCAGTAATGTTTTCATTGTTTTCAACGCAATCTTCCTGTCTCTCAATACTGTGCTTAGATCTTAAAATGCGCCCTGTACTTGGCATTTTGGGGTCCTTTTTTTTGCTGATGAACATGCATGCACTTTCCTTGAAGTTTATGTTTAGTCCTTTCTTCTTGCTTTCCTTTGCTACTTTCTGTAAGAGGTCCTGCATTTTCATTTCTGTGTCTGCTATCAAAGAGTTGAAATCAATTTTGTAAAATTCTTCGACTCAAGAGTAATTCGCGTATATAACAAAGGCTTGTACTACTTCTGAAGGTGACTTTGTTTCTTTCACTCTCTTTCCCTCTTCTCTCTCTCTCTCTCTCCCTCTCTCTCTCAAAAACAAAAATGTCCATACTTACTTGGCCAGAAGTTCACTTCTGCTGGGAAAGTTGAAAATTATTAACTCAATCGCCAGGGGGACCTTCCCCACACCGCCACTGGCAGTACTTCTTCTTCAGTAGAGGTGGGTGTGTCTCATTATCCAGCGACTGAGACGTTTTCAAAAAAGGGAAGTACCGAAGGGGTGTTGAGCAATTTTTCCACATTGGTGCCGGTAAATCCTCATTAAATCTCAACCTTGTGTCATGTTTGTTAGCGATGTGGGCGCACTGAAAAATCTCGACTCTCTATATCTGTTTGTGTGTGTGTGCGTCTGTCTGTCTATCTGTTTGTGCGAAAAGAGACAATGACGGAACTAACATCCTCCTCACTACTCATTCACCGTCCTTCCCATCTTCCTTCCACACAGTATGTTTCCATCGTCATATTTTCATGTTTTATGTTTATTTCATTTATTCTGTTTTGTGCTGCAGTCACTTCTATTAATACTTCATATCATCTTTATTATAATTCGGCTTGTTCCTTCCTTATTTACTTAGTTCGTCCGTCCGTTACGCCACTGAAGGATGATAACACACTTACTCTCTACACTAGCTTTTCCTTTCCCTCTATCTCTCCTCAGCCTTTCTCTCACCTTTGCCAAACGGAAGGGTAGTAAAGAGTGAGAGAGTAGGAGAGAGAGCCTATAGCATTACCGTATCAGTAGCAGCTTAGGCTGGTGGTTGTAGCAGTAATTGTGTGTGTGTGTGTGTATGTGTGTGTACTGTACAATATAGTAAAAATAGGTAGGTTTGTTGTCGTATCCCGCGACCTAATACTGGGCCTCTACACCTTTGGCCATTACTCAGTTGGTCTTTTCTGTTTATAATGGACACACAAGCCATAATTTTTCAGTAATAAAAAGAAAACATTTTCTCTTTCAAAATATCTCACAAAATAGCGTCCAGTATTTTGGTTATAGTCTGTGCATACGCCGTTTAATATAATGCAGTAAAGAATACAGTAAAGTAGCTTCTATGGACATTACTGTTATAGATATTTTAATAAAATTACACTCTGTGTTATCGCTATTTTATTATCTAATACCTTTATGTTTGAAGACGTTACTATCATTTGTAGTATGACAAAGTAACATTTTTGCAGGAAATCATAATTATCCTTCCGTGGAAATTTATGCACGGGTTCCGCTAGTTAATCATTAATGTTAATTAAGTTGTAATCACGTAACTATATCTTAACGCGACATGTATGTAATTATTACGAAACTCTAATATGGGGAGGATCTTGTATCGATAAAGACGTGAGAAGGGGAAAGAACTCGTAGTACTAAGTGAAAATTTTATAGACAGGCAAGACGCTGAGAAACGGGAAAGAATGTCCTTAGAAAAAAAAATGGACGAGGAAAAAATAGCGGTAGCAGAAATGTAGCTCTGCAGAAGGAAAATGAGAATTTTATGTTCGGAAGGAGTAAGCAACAAGAAAGTTATTCAAATGTCAACAGAAAGAAGTCTTTTACTAAGAATGATGTCACATAATGAGGAAGGATGGCTTGGAAAAAATTAACTCTCAAGGAGCGTAGGGGAGTGCAAGAGAGATAGGGGAAAGCAGTGAACCACTTACCTGATGGTTGAATGGATGGCGGGGACACTTAAGAAAGTGAGAAAACTTCTAAGAGCCACATGAGATAGAAAGTTGCGGAGACTCATGATCATTTATGTCCTGAAGGGACGAGGTACAAGAAGAAGAAGAAGAAGAAGAAGAAGAAAACTATAATTCCTTAAAATGAAATCAGGAGCAGATCATTAATCTATTCCGTTCAGCCATGTTGATGTCTCAAAGACCGAGTCACCACAAAAGCATCACTGCGATAGGAATATTGAGAATTTTTCTCCAAGAAGCAAGCTCATACTGAGAACGTTTTAAATTAAGACCTTGAATAAGTTCTTGCAATTTTCCAACAGATGGTGTTCCCATAACTGCGTGTATGTAGTTTCAGATTGTAACGCATCTATAAGGAAGTACTATAATCAAGCTTGAAACTCAGTGTATGTCATTTCGCCGAAATGTAAACAACATTGTTTTTCATAGTGTTAAATATGTCGGATTTCGTGACAAAGAAAGAATATTTTGGGGGAATTTTACTGCATTACTTTATTCAAAAGAAATCTGCAGATGAAACATACAAAATTCCTGTTGAGTCTTACGGCGACCATACTCAGTTAGAAACAACATACAGAGATTGGTTTAGACTCTTCAAAAATAATGATTTTAATATTGAAGATAAAGAACACTCTGGTGAACCGAAAAAGTTTGAAGACGAAGAATTCGACGCATTGATTCATGAAGACTCATGTCAGGCGCAAGGTGAACTTGCAGAATCATTAGTAGTTGATTACACAACATTTTCAAAATGTTTGAAAGCGTCAGAGATGATTCAAAAGCAGGGATATGGCGTGCCGGACGAGTTGAAGCCGAGAGACGTCGAACGGCATCACTTATGAACAGCTGCAGAAGCGGCAGAAAAGAAAAGAAGATCGTGGGTTAAGCCCGGCCATGTATCAACATCGGCGGCCAAACCGAATATCCACGGTTCGAAGCTTCTACTTTGCGTTTGGTCGGATCCGCTGGGTGTAGTTTATTATGAGCTGCTCAAACCGACCGAAACCATCATGGTGGGGCGCTATCGACTACAATTGATGCGTTTGAGCAGAACTTTGAAGTAAAAACGATCACTATTCAAGCAAAGACACGACACAGTGATTTTGCACCATGACAACGCTGGGACACATGTTGCAAAACGGGTGAAGTCCTACTCCACCCGCTGTATTTACCAGACATTGCCCCGTCCGATTATCACTTGTTCCGATCGATGGCACATGACCTTGCTGAGCAGCACTTCATTCTTATGAAGATGCAAAAAAAATGGATCGACTCGTGGTTAACCTCAGAAGACGTATCGTTTTGCTGACGTGGGATTCGAATGCTGTCAGAAAGATGAGAAAAAGTAAAGGCTAGTGATAGACAATACTTTCAGTGACATTTTTCTTAATAAGTTTTATAAATAAAGCATTACTTTTCATGAAAAATCAATGAGAGCTTATTTAAGATCCTTATATATATATATATATATATATATATATATAGTCAACCGCAGAGAGATCTGTTTCGCTGTTTCACAGCTCATCAGTACGGTTAGACTCCGATTGCTTTTTACCCAGGATTGAAACTCGACCGAATTGGCATCAGTCAGCGATTCTATCTCTGAGCTACGGGCGCTCGGTAGAAGGAGGCAGACTTTTTAGCGTGTATATTATAATTATACACGCCCAATAGCTGAGAGTGTTCTAATTCATTGCTGAATGAACGATGCGTAGATGCCAGAGTAGCTACTAGTTTACATATATGTGTGTGTGTGTGTGTGTGTGTGTGTGTGTGTGTGTGTGTGTGTGTGTGTGTGTTCAATTTGTAAATGAGTTATTACGCGACCTAGATTTCTACCATGAGTGGTGTCTTCGGGCGATTTTCAATAATTATTGAAAATCTTCAATAGTTTTTGAAAATCGCCTGAAGATACCACTCATGGAAGAAACCTAGGTCGCGTAATAACTTATTTACAAATGAAGTATATTCAAATGTCCTACAATATAATTGTATTGAACACTTTTTAATACAACTGCGCACTGGTCTAATTTTATTATGGCCAAAAACTAAGTCATTAAACAATATATATATATATATATATATATATATATATATATATAAGAAGAAGAAGAAATCGAGTCCTTCTACTCCATGCTTGATTAGGCCAAAGCGCAGGGCAAATCGCAAGAAATCAGAATTATCATGGCAGATCTCAATGCCAAAGTCATAAGAGAGAGAGAGAGAGAGAGAGAGAGAGAGAGAGAGAGAGAGAGAGAGAGAGAGAGAGAGAAACGGTCGGCAATTTCGGACTAGGACACCGCAATGGGCGTGGTGTAAAATGGGTCAAATGGTGCACAGTGAATGGCGAGATAATAACTAACACTTGATTCCAAGAGCACCCAAGAAGACTATAAACATTGAGAAGTCCAGGAGGAGAAATTATGAACCAAATTGATTATGTCACTATCAATAAGAGATTCAGAAATGCAGCCTTTCACAGCAAAGCCTACTCAGGTGCTGACTTCGAAAGTGACCACATATCAGTTTTACGCAAAGTAAGGATAAAATTAAAGCGATTAAAGAAACCTAACACAGTCCTAAGACTGCAGTAAAATAGACTCGTGAATGACCCGAACCTGCGGGGGATGTATATAGACAGTGTGAAAACGAAATATGAAGGACAAATTGGAGAACGAAAGCTCAAAATGAGACGCACTAAGACATCGGCGAACGACATCATCCCAAAGAAAGAAGCACGTCGAAAGAAAAATGAGTGGATCATTGAAGAGATTCTTGACCCGATGCAAAAGAGACAAAATAAATAAATAAATAATGCTAAGGTATGGAACAGAATACAAAAAATACGCAACGAAATAAGGTGAAAATGCAGACAGGCTAAAGAAAGATGGCTCAATGACAAATGTGCCAAAATAGAGAGACAGGACCTGACAAATAATAGTGATAGGCATAAAAAAAGAAACTAGCAGGACAAAAGACCTGCTCAGCAACAAGATGTATAAAAGTAAAGGACGGTCCACTCATACTAGAAAAAAATACTTCAGAGATGGATTGAGTATATTTCTGATCTCTTCCACGACAAGAGAAAGCAACCAACAATACACAAAAATACGGCTAAACCAGAAATATTAAAAACCGAAATTGAAAGCGACAATGGCCAAATTGAACAGAAATAAAGCAAGACCCGATGGGATTGTAATGGAGATATTGGCGCCCTTCCAAGACTTTGGCATAGACAGGCTCACAAAAATAATAAACGAAATCTACAATAGCGGCAATATACTGAGGGACCTAAGTAGATCAATTTTCATAACACTACCTAAGGAGCCAGATGCAAAGAAATGTAAAGTCAACCAAACAATCAGCTTAATGAGCCACATAACAAAACTCATCACCCGGATTTTCAAGAACAGAGTGCACAGCAGCACTGGCCCAGAGATAGTACAAGAACAGTGTGGCATTGTTAAAGATACCGAAATAAGGAATGCGATATTCATGCTCAGAATGCTATCTGAAAGAGCAAAAGAAATGCAAAAAGAACTATATTTGTGCTTTCTAGACTACGCAGACATTTGACAAAGTACGAAATAAGACTTGAAAGAGATGCTCGACAACCTCGATATTTTCGGAAGAGAGGTTAGGATAATCAAGAATCTATACTGGCAGCAAACCGCTTGCGTGCGGATAGAAAGTGGATTCAGCAGGTATGCAAAAATAGAAAGGGGCGTAAGACAAGGATGTGTTTTCTCACCGGATCTATTTAACTTATGCAGCGAAACAATTCTGATAGAAATAAAATCGTTGCCAGGATTCGTCATTGGTGGCCACAATCTCAACAATATCAGATATGCAGATTACACAGTGCTGATAGCAGACACGGAAAGGAGAATGTAGGACCTTCTACAGAAGGAAGAATTTTGAGAGCGACAAGAGACAAAGTCAAGCGGAAGTCCATGATCGCCTACGTTTTGAAGGGACACGGCACAAGAAGAAGAAGAAGTATATATATATATATATATATATATATATATATATATAATCTGGTAGGCTTTCCAAATTTGGCAAACTAGAATGTTTTTTGGCATACACTGAAGCGTGTTAAAATCCTTAGAGTATTTAGTATAGTTGAAGCTATTGCAAACATTTTTGATGAGATTTACAAGGTCTACATTTCATTCAATTTCGCAAATTAAACGATGAAATTTAACCAAAATTTCGAACATGTTAGGAGGAATTAAAATTTTTTTTTAAATAATTAAAAAAATACTTGGTCTTTCACCTTAATAATAACATGAACATTTTGACGGTAAAACTTTATTTTCGTTAAGTTTGTGGCCTTTTTCATTACTTACTTCTGTTTTCCAGCGAAAACGTGACGGTACCTACATAAAACTTACTTAAAGAAAAGATATTCCATTTTTATTAAATAACTATTTGTTATTTTATTCATTAAATTGTTTTTAAAATAGTGGGTGTATTTTGTATGTTAAATAATAAAAAACAAACTTTTAACTTTTCCAAAACAATAGCCGGATTATGAGAATCCAACCGAAAGTTAACAAATTAGCAAATTAAAATTATCACTTCCGGTGAAGTATCAATTCCTTCAATCGCAAGAATAATCCGTAAAGATTATCGAAATGGATTATAAACCAAAATGGATTATGAACCAAAATGGATTATAAACCAAAAACAAACATAAAACAAGACGAACAAAAATGTAAAATCTGCTTTGGGAAAATGAAAAATATACAATATTTAATGACAAAATCAAAATTAAATTTCGTACTAATAGAAGTGAATATATTTGCGCAAGAATCAACTCATGCAATAAAAAATGTAAAATTTGTTTTTTAGAGTTTAATGGTTTGGGACTATAACAAAACAATGGTGCAAGAGAGTTGATAAAAATGGATGAAATGCTAAACAGGAAAAAAATAAAGAACAGTTTTATCTATATATCTGAGATGACGTAGTATTTACGGTATTTACATTATTCGGACTATTGTCCTCATCTTTGTTGCCATTTGTACGACGTTTAGATCATTCTATTTGTCTATATTTATGAGATGAGGTAGTATTTACAGTATTTACATTATTCGGACTATTGTCCTCATCTTTGTTGCCATTTGTACGACGTTTCAGCCGTTGTAGACTCCGGCCTTCTTCAGGTGCTAGGAATTTCGAACCAAACCTTTTATTACGATCACTGGGGTATATGAATTCCATTCCTTGCGGGAAGCCTCGATTGGAAGTCATGAGTTATCTCCATCTAACTCTGCAAGTTACTAGTTCACTACTGCTTGACACTTAGATTTGTGAGTTCAATACCAGGCTACAGCAGTAGCTAACCATTACACTACGTCAAGTTCCTCCAAAAGCTAGGAGATTAAGATTCATAATGATTTCCTCACCGGTTAAGAATTCTACCTGAGCATTAAAATTCCACCTATTAACCCTTTGTTGCATATTAGTTACAATTGTAACCTTTCTCTAAAATAATTTATTATTATTCTCTATTATTAGCCAATGTGCAACAAAGGGTTAAAATAAGAGTTTATGTACTTTGGACCAGCGAGGTTGAATGTTGGTATTAGTGTCCTGTGACCGTAGGTCTTTTGTCGGAGTTTTCTTCTTCTTGGAAGATTTCAATGTTGAGTAGAGGGAGTCTGCTGACGATTCAAAGAATTTTTTTAAAATCATATCACCCCGAGCAAGGTGGTAACGCCACTGAAGCGCAGGGGGCTACGTAAGAGTGAAAAGATTGGAAAAGAGAAAGCCGGAGGGAACAAGGGATGAGCCTCTTCACCTGTTCAATAGACGAGGGTGGTGTGTGAACCGGGCCATAGTTTAGTCTATCTACTCCAATTAATACAGTCAGCATGGCTGAACTGGGTACTATCCTTCCTAGAAAAAATTTTAAGTGATTTTTTTTCTTTTTACTATTACGTTTTAACTTAGCAAACATTCCATATGTATATTTATTTTATAGCGTTTTCATAATTTCAATTTTACATCATGTTAGAATTTGTGTGATTGGTATTATGTCAACAAACTCTCAAACATCTGGCGTTTATATAATTTTCTGTCATTCTGTTGTCGTGTGTGTGTGTGTCCTAAGTTCACTTCTTTGTTTATGTTGTTGCATCCATCAATATTCTTTAAGACCCGATTCTGTACTTGGCAGCTTTGAGGTTACCTTCTTGATCAACCTTCGGGGCTCCTAGGTCTTTTGACATTCTGAAGTTACACCGACTACAAAACCATATACATATTGCGGTCACCAAATATCAACTCCTTAGATCAAAGACTCCTGGTGGATATTAAATTCGATTCAAACCAAACGGGATTTCCTGGCAAGAATCACATTCTGCATAAGGCAAAATTTTTGTATTAAGGAAAATATTTCGTATCTCTTTAATATATTTTTATAATAAAGTGACTTTTTTTACATTCGATTTCTATAATTTTACAAGGAAGGAAACAAAAATCGGTTGATGTAATGAAACGTTTTCTTCATGGGGGAAAATATCATCAAAATATTCTTGAATGAATCAGAAAAAAGCTTGCTGTCGTTCAAGTTTATTTCGTTTGTGTAACAATTAGGTTGACTCGGGGTCCCTGCATATCTCGCAGTTGCCGGTGGGGGCACAAGTTCCCTAGGCACAGCAAGACCTCGAGAAGCCGCAAGGCTCCTTGGCTCCGCAGATCTATTGTAATGAAAAAAAAATTAACAAAATAGTTATTAGGATTAACTGGAAAATTATTATCATACTTTTATGTTGAAATAGACATCTATCAACCCGTCTCTCTCTCTCTCTCTCTCTCTCTCTATATATATATATATATATATATATATATATATATATATAATCACACTCAATAATTTTCTAAACCCCACCTAAAACATCAAACCGCTCTCTCTAAACAATTCTGGGAATTAAAAGACAGAAATCTTTCCCCTCAGATTGAATGGAAGATTATAGGGAAATCTGAAACCCCCAACAGCTTCAGAAGCAGATGTAATTTATGCTTAGACGAAAAGATTACAATTATCAAATTCAGAGAATCTAGCCAATTATTAAATCAAGGAAATGAAATAATTTTAAATGCCGCTATAAAAATAAATTTAAACTGTCTAACACATAAAATCTTAGAATCCCCCCGTTCCTTCACACTTGCCAGCTCTTTCACATTTATGTGGATTATTAGTTGGAGGATTTTACAGACCGAAGAAGTGAGAATAAAGATCTACCATACAATGGGTTGACATGCCAATCTAAGGACACAATGACTTTATATTATTGGTGTACGACGTTAAAAAAAGATCCTATCATAAACAATGTATTTGTAAATGAGTTCACTACAATGACTTCGATATAAATATTTCACATGTATAATGGTGCACCTAAGTGTAAGGTTAGATATGTTTCTCATATATATGGGGGCAACTAATTTTGTACATTCTTATATAGAATTTTGTGTATGTTTATATTATGGTATTTATTATGGTGGGTATAAGTATACGTGTATTTCATGTATAAGAATAGACCTAATTATGTATATGTTTTTCCATCATGTGAGAACACCTGATTATATTTAGGTTGTGCTAATCTTGGATGCAGTCAATTGTACAACCATGAACTGACGAGTGTGTGAACAAAATAATTCTGTGTGGATATAAATAGATGAATGCATGTATGAATAACACATTTATGAGTATATATACGTATGGATGTGAGGATGTATGTAAGTATGAAAAGATATGCATATTTTGGGAGTATGTGTGAGAATTATTAGCTTACTTATATATATATATATATATATATATATACACACACACACACACACAAACGCAAGATACGTATGTAGACATGAAAAAGTGTAGGTCGGTAAGTATGTATAAGCATAAACACAGTCACATTTGTAAGTATATGTGGGGATGTGCGCATATGTATATATTGATATAAGTTAGTGTACATGGGTGGGTAAATTTGTGGGGTTACAGTACACATACACACGTATCCATAGAATTAGAAATAAACGATTAATTACTTAGCGGTTAATATCTTCCCGACTGGTCTGAATACCCCCAGCTGATCTGACGCCAATGCCTGTGTCCTGACTCTCTTTTCCTTCTTATTATTTTTTATTTTTTATTTTTTATCTTTCTCTTCAGTTGAAGAAAATGCTTATTTCGGCAAATTTTTTTGTACCAAATGGAAGGAATATTGTGTGGTCTGATGAAATGAGCTAATTAAGCTCATTGAAATGAATTATAATTTATAACCAATTTAAATGACATGTTGAGTTTTCCTTTATAAATATATTGCTCTGGATAACATCCATTGAGCTCTCTATAGAGATATAACACTTAGTATTTTATATTGAGTTGATCTTGTTGGATTATCCTCGCCGTTTACGGACTGGACATATATATATATATAATTTTTGATAGAAGCCTTCTGGTCCCGAAGAGGCCGCAAATCATTTGTAATAAAAAAATGAACTTGAGAGAGAAATAGATTATAGATATCTATTTCAACATACATACGAAAACATAACATCATTTTGTTTAAAGTACCATTTATTGTGGGTTCAGTATGTTCGGTCGCGGTGTTGCTAAGCACGGCACCGGTTTGACTCTAATTTATTGATCTAAACTTACTGATAGGCAAAAAGAAAGGCCGGTTGGGATTTGAGACGGAGTATTGATTACAGAGGCATCGGTTGTTTTCCTCGTTCAAAGATTAGTGCAATGTAAATCTCCTATTCCCTTTACAAAACCATCAACTCCGCATTTTCGCCTTGATGTTCTGATTTGATATTGTATTTATTTCAGAGCCCGTGATGGAGCGAATTGGACGTGGTCTGTCAAAACGTGGTTCTGGTGTTGTGATGCCATGGCGGGAATTGTGTGCCTTGGCCAAACAAGACAAGGACTGCTTCTACAGAACTAGGGGCCAGTAATAAAATGAGAGAAAACAATATCGGACGGACAACTTAGAAAGAATTTGCCAAAAATGCCGTTCGTTTTGTCCAAGAATAAAAAAAAATGTGAAAAAATAAAAGAATTGCTTCTGCATCTTTAATTGGAGTATCTGAACAAGTTTAAACATTTAAAAAAGAAAAATGAAACAAAAACAGAAGAAAAAAAACTGAAACGAAAAGCGATGATAATAAAAATTCAATCAAAATCATTTTCAAATTTTGTGACTGTTTTCTATCGAGAAAATGGTTTACGTAGTTTTATTGGCGATCAATCAAAAAGTAGTGGTCAAAATGTTAAAATGGGAGCCGCGGAAAGGCGTACTTTATGGTTTGGAAACTTTGGAAGCAAAACTTTGTAGATTAATCACATTACAAATTCTTTGCATCGAAATTAAAAAGCATCGCTGTTTGAAATGCCGAACAATTTTCCTTCTATTAATTGTAGCTCAATTAGTAAAGAAAGCAACAATAAAACAATAAAAACATTTCAAACGCGCTTCGCAAAAATTATTTTTTGAAAAAGTTTTTTTGGTTCAGTTCCATTTTTTGGTTCAGTTCCCTTTTACTTTCAACTAATTTCAATTTTTTACGTTTATTAAAACAGGCTATTAAATTTTTCATAAATTCATCTTTAGTTATTTAGTAAACTTAGCTTAGTTTGGCACAAGGCCATAGGTATGGAGTACCTGCGAGGAACGAACTCACTACTGAGTAATAATGGTCGTCCATACGACGTCTTTAATTTGAGAATTCTCAGACAAGATTCGCGTCACTGTTTGGCGGGGGTGGAAATCTTTTGGGTTACTCTTTACTAAATAAAGACGTGAGCTTGGGTGCATGTGTGTGTGTGTGTGGGGGGGGGGGGGGGGCAGTGTCTTGGATTCTTGCCAAAAAGCCGCTGGCACCATACAGCGACGTGAAATGGTTTGCACAAATGGCCAAGTTTCTTTTAATGTTAACTGCGCGTGAAAAAAAAAAATATTGCTATTGTTTTATTTTTTCACAACTGTTTCAAATCAGTGTCGATTTATTAAAAAAAAAAAAAAAAAAAAAAAAGAAGAAAAGAACTGAAAAAATGTTGACGAACTCTAACGCTTAGGATAATTTGCATCGTCGTGATTGAACCCAGCTAAATACTCATTATTTCTCAAATTGGTTACCAACGCAGATAACCCAATCTTCCAACTGGAGAAGGTTTACCACAATAACATTATTCCAATTTGACTTTGTGCCTCGGCAAGTTTAGTAAATATCTACTGGGGATCAATTGGTTCGAATTTTCCCGGCTAAATGACTCACTAAAGTAAGAATTGCGTGGCGCAACGGGTGGTGTTGCTCTAAAGTTATATAAAAAAAATCCACACATTCTAAAAAAAAAATTGAGTCAAATAAGATCATAGAATGGAGCTTGTTAAAGCGTGATATTCTTCGAATGTGAAACACCGGACCAAATATTTGAATTAAGTGACTAAAATTGGAATTCTATTTAAAAAAAAAAATTAATACTACTACAATAATAATAATATAAACTTATTTATAAATGGAACTTTGTGTGTGTGTCCGTTACCTATAGACTCGGAAACAGCTGAACCTATTTTCTTGAAAATTTACACAGTTGTACTCTAAGCGTCTGCGAGTGTTCTTAGCTAGGTTTTGTGTCGAGGTACCCCCGATAAATATCGAAAATCGAATTATAGGAGTGGTCCGATTTTAATCAAATTTGATACACTCCTAGACAAAGACATAAGAAACGATATTCAAAAGTTTCAAGGTTGCAGTTCTTACAATAGTGCAGAAAATCGATAATATATATGTAAAAAGCAAGATGTGTGTGTGTGTGTGTGTGTGTGTGTGTGTGTGTTTATCTGCCTGTATGTCTGTATTTTTTTTTCAGCCCTTTTATTTTAGTTTTTGCTTCGGGTTTGGCCCTAAGTAGTTATAATTGTAGTTCTTAGTCTCAGTCATGATACCATTTACTCAGAGGAACTTATTTAGCCTTCAAAATTCAGTTTATGAAAAAAATCTTATTTGATATCGATGCCAGGAAATCAAAATTTGACTTGCATTCATTCATTTTTCTTTCAGTCTACGGTTTCGCTTTAACTGGAAACAACTATTGCTTTTTAGTCTTTCGTGCCAACGTCCAAAGAGTCTGAGCACCAGGACCATGGATTAGTTTTAAAGCTTTCATTACAGCCGAGCAGCGCCGGGCTATACTGCTAGTAATAATAAAAATGGAACAAAACAACACATTGAAAGGATCCTTGGAAATCCCAGCTTAAGAGATACACAATGAAATTGTCTTGATTAGTCCAGCCCACACACTAAGAAGAACTTTGTCCATGTAACGCTAGAGATGTTATGGAAGATAGAAAAACAAATCATGAAATTTAGCCGTAACAACATCCCACGGTCTGCCTTAGGTCTTTCCGTAGACTTGGTAGGTAGTGTGACCATAGCAGAAATCGAAATATGATGAAAATGACAAAATAATAATGATACTACATGAAAACAAAGAAAAAATATTCAATAATAAAAGAAGGCAATAAATACAAACAAGATTCTGTAGAAAAGCAGAACGGAAGCCAAGAACCAACGATTGCGGCAAAAAATATGAAAATGAAAGCCAAAGATAAAGCCCTTGAACAGATGAAACAACGCTGGCAAGACAAACCTCTGCATGGCCAATATCCAGAACGTGCCAATAAATCCAATGTTGATAAAATTAATACTCATCGATGGATTACGTGCATCTGGATCAAAGTCTGAAACTGAAGGCTTTATTCTTACAGTGCAAGTCTTTTCATTAGGAACTTTCAGGCAAATATAATGTGAATCCAAAATGCAGGTTTTGTGACTATCTAATCTCAGAATGTCCTGAACTTGTCTCAAATAAAAGTCGTCACGATAGAGTGGGTCAATATTTACACTAGACAATGTGCAAACATTTTGGAAAATATGTAAACAAACACTGGTATGAACAACACCCAGCAACGGTTATAGAAATAAAAGATGTCACCATTCTATGGGATCACACCATCTACACGGTCGAAAAATTTGGAGCCAAAAAAGACAGTCATCATTGTCAAAAACTAAAAAGAAAAAACTTGCCAATTAATTGATATGGCTTGTCCAGCGGATTGTAACATAGCAATCAAGGAATTTGAAAAACTGTCAAAATATAAAGACCTGGAAATTGAAATAGAAAAAAATGTGCAAATTGAAAACAAGAATCGTGCCAGCGATAGTAGGTGCACTTGGAATGATAAAAAAATGGAACAAAACAACACATTGAAAAAAACTCCTGGAAAAGCTTAAGAGATATTGAAGCGTAAGGGAGCTCGTTAAGGTTTCTTTGATTCGGCCTTGTGTCAGACATAACCGAACTCCCTACAGCTTACAAGTTTTATCAGGAATTAGCATCAGAATTACTATCATTATCAGAATCATCAGAAGGTTGGTTGGCAGTTGGAATTTGTGGATTAGTGTAGAAGACTGGAATAATAAAATATACATTTTGAATGTAAAATAGAAATTTATTAAAAGGAGGAATAACATAAGTTGTAGAAGTTAATCAGAAATATTAAGAAATTATGGGTAGAATTCGTATTCAGTGATAAAGTTGAGTTAAGGGTATCGAAAGTTCTCGTATAAAATGTTTGTAGTAGTAATTGTTGAAAGAGATAAGAAGAAAAGTTCAGGTCGCACCTTGTTCTCTATCTCGGGTCGATTTGAAGTTGCCGTTGCATGTTTCGTCTCTCGGCTCCCATGTGTCACTCTTGACTAACGCCGAGGTCATTTATATAGTCCTTTTGAATTTCACACTGGATCGCCAAATCCTTAGAAATCGCTCCCATTGGTCAAAAAAATCATTTTAGCACCTATTTGCGAAATCTGGTTTCGGTTAAGCACGTGGTCAATCCTTTTTCTATTTGGGAACAACAGGATTTCACACATCGTTGTGAATTTTTGTAAAAGTGAAGAAGAAAGTTGGTTTAATTAATTTATTACCTGCTACAATATATAAAAAAAAAAAAATGTCTTAAAGAGAATTTTGTCTATGTAACGTTAGGTAGATAGAAAAAAAAAATTAAATGTAGCCATAACAAAACACCATAATTGCTTTTTGTCTTTCGGCAGACTTAGAAAGTAGTGCGACTATAGTAGGTACCTCAAAAGAAAAGCAAAGCAAAGCAAAGAAAAGCAAAGAAAAAAAAAGAAAAGCAAAGAAAAAAAAAGAAAAGCAAAGAAAAAAAAAAGAAAAGCAAAGAAAAAAAAAGAAAAGCAAAGAAAAAAAAAGAAAAGAAAAAAAAGAAAAAAAAGAAAAGAAAAAAAGAAAAAAAGAAAAGATCACTTCTCATTTTCGATACCTCAATTTAAATTTAATTTTTAAAAATAAAAACGTTTTCTTGAAGCTTTAATTTTAGCTTTAATTGAAAGCCAAGAGATTAAATTTACTAATTACCATAAGCAAAATACCCTGGTTTAGTTCAAACCGAAATTATATTGATCGGAATCAAAAATTTAACAGCTGAAAAAAAATTTTTTTTTTAAATTTACCGCCATTATTGAGTAATCGACAGATTATGTAAACTGTATATAGCAGAAATCGAATTAAGATGAAAATGACAAAAATTTTTCTTTAATAACGTATGAAATTTTGTTATTTTTGCTACTATTTTTCAACAGAACTGTTTAATTTATCTGTTTCACTTTTAATGACCCTGATTGATTTAAGTCGTATTCTTATCTAGTGTATTATTCAAAAGACTGCGATATTAGTTGTTGATATTTATTTCGGAACATTTTTTGAAACTACGATATTTTTCTTAGCAAAAATAAATAAACAAAAAACAATATGACAGGTGAAAAGAAAAAAAACAATACGATACAATTTCTACGGTATTCTTTCTTAGAAGGACAACGTTTTTTAGTTGTCAATAGCACTATTTTCGACAAGTTTTAAAAAATATACAAGTGAGCGAAGAAATGGTTGAACGACTGGAATACTGAATCAACGTAACACACTTACTTGGTATCTATCCAGGTAAATTCCGATAGAGACGAACTCAAAAGAACTCAATGTTAAATTCATTTAATTTAACAGAGTAATATAGTTTAGAAAAGATTTTAGATTTATTACAATGGGTAATACATGTTTCACCGCATAATAATGATTTAATTATTAAATGTTATTATTGCGGCTTCTCAGACCCCAAATGGTACAACAGTTGATCCTCAAAATTTCCCCCACCTTTTTTTTGTTTTTTTTTTTTAACACAGACGTTCACATGTCCATATTTAGAATAGACATTTGTAACAGTAATTTACAAAAAAAAATTCTCGCCCATTTAAAAAGAACCCCAAAGAATAGAAAAAAAGTAAGGATAAAAAATTAGACGATTGATTAATAGAAAAAAGAAAAAAAAAGAAAAAAGAAATAAAATAAAAAGAAAATAAACAGTCATAATGATGTTATTAATTGCAGCTATATATATATATATATAATTTTATTCAAACAAATAAGTTATCAATAATTCTGTATTTTTTTTTAACAAAATATGCTCCTATAAACAGTATCACTGCTTTCCTTTAATTGAAATAAAATGTTTTATTTTACCAAATTGTTTGTTTCCCTTAATCTTATTTAAAAAAAAAAAGAAAAAAAAGAAAAGAAAAATGAAAGAATTAACATTATTTAGTATTAGTAGTATTATTAGTGAAGGTAGCAACAATGATTTTTTTTTTATGAGTTAACTCATTTGATCAAGAGTAAAAAAAAATGTTTGATCAAGAGTAAAAAAAAATGTACGATATCTATCTTTCTCTCCATTTTTTTTTTTAAACAAAATACTCTAGTATAATGTTTTGTTTTGCTTATTAGCTATTTTATTTTTTATCAGATCCTTTCAATTTGAATTCTAATCACATCTGTTTTCTGTCACTTGGCAACCCATTTAGGAGAAAAACAACCCGCAAGTCAAGGTGTTAATGGTGACAATGAGTGAAAGGCTACTGAACAATCCCCTACAGACTTCGGAAGTTTGTTTGTAAAAGACCGTTATCCAATGTGCCAGGAAACTTTGGGTGGACTTTTGGACCGATACATCACCTGTAGGAATAAGTTAAGAATTAAAAATAGAAACAAAAAGTCCAATATGTTTCTTCCAACAGGGAACTAACCAGAGGTCGAAAAATCTTCTATAGCAACAAACTCCTGCACAAAGAATGAATCTTCAGGTCCCCACGACTTGAATAATCCCAATGATGGCCCTGCAAATTCTCCAATTAAATCCATAACCATTCATTTAAATCATGAGTACAATATCTTTATGGCTGCATTCCGTGAAGCTTTGCATAAATCTCAGATAAACATCAGTCACCAAACACATTTGGAGAGAAATTGAGCAATTAGAAAATACATTGACGAAAATAAACTAGCCAATGTAAGGTACATCAGGAGATATAACTGATTGATGGGGGCCGAAATTAAAGAAATAAAAAGAATTGTAACCAGAATAGACAAATCAAGAAACATGAAAGGGAATTGGAATCAGAAATAAAAAGCATCACACAAACCGCAGATCATAATGAAGAAACTGAGATACAAACAAATCAATGTGAAGATAATGTTGAAAGTTTAGAAGCGTAGTCAGTCACAAGCCTGAAATAAAACTATTCTAAAACTTATTTGAGCCAAATTATTTTACGGAAAACAAGAATAGTATACAAGAAGCCAAGGAAGAAATGACGAGCCAGATATTGCTCGAATCCGTGTTGCCATTTGTAGTGTTTTGGCCATTGTACACTCTGGCCTTCTTCAGGTGCTAAAAATTTAGAACTGAACCCTTTATTACGATCACTGGGGTATATGAACTCCATTTCTTGCCTAATGCCTTGATTGAAAGTCATGAGTTACCTCCCTGTAACCCTGTAAGTTACTTGTTCATGTTATTTTTCACCAGAGCTCATATCATTCACTTCAGAAATACTAGAGAAAATCATTGACATCAATATGAACTCTGGTAAAAAAAAAAAAAAAAAAAAAAGTTACTGGACATTATAAGTTCCCAAAAATTCAGTTCTTGTCCTTAAGGATACATGGCCCAGTGAATATAGACAAATTGGTTAGTTCCTGACACAGCAGTGGTGAACAAGTAACTTGCAGGGTTAAAGGGAGACAACTCATGACTCCCAATTGCAAGGAATTGAATAATAAAGGGTTCGGTTCAAAATCTACCTGAAGAAGGCCGTAGCGTAAAACGGCTAAAACATCATACAAGGCAACAAGAACAGCCTGAATAATGTAAAAACTACCTAATCTCAGAAATACAGACAAATATAAATCTCAATAAAGCAATATATGCATTAGCCACAAAAAAGAAAAGGCAGTCTCACAGATACAAAGATCCACCTTGGAAAAGAAATATAGAGAAGGAAATTGAAACACTTAGAAGTGAATTATCAGTACTTGATGAACTGGCAAGAGAAATAAATCTAAGAACTAGAAACGGTAGAACAGTCAAAAGAAAATACAATATTAGAAATGAAAATGACCTATCAAAAAAAAAATAAAAACACAATCAATACAACTGAAGGCTCAAAAAATAAGACACGATGAAAAAAAGATTAAGATTCTACAGACAGAACATGAGATCTTGCAAACCAAAGCAAAAGACATTTTACAAAGAAATAGGTAAACCAGCAATTGAAGAGTACTCCACGGTAAAAAAAAAAACAAAAAAAAAAACAACAAACAAAAAGAAAAGAGGAATAGGTACAAAAATTAAAGAGAAGAATATGGATATAGAACAGATGAAAATAAATAAAGCAGAACAGACGTAGGATAGAATCACAGAAGAGGATGGTGAATGTGCACTGAAAGAAGCACACAAATGGAAATCTCTAGAAATAAATTAAATTTCTAACTTTTGGCTATATTAGCTAAATACAGTGCACACACACACACACACACACACACACAATTTTATCCAAAGAACTTCAAGAAATGGTTAATGATCCTCCTACTAAAATTCTGGCATGGATAACTAAGCAAATTACATTTCTTTTACCCAAGAATGGTAACACAAATATCTCAAAAAACTACAAACAAATTACACATCTTACCACAATTTACAAATTATTGACATCCATTTTGACAAAACAGACATATTTCTTCTTGAAAAGAAATGACATACTACCACTTGAACAGAAAGGTTGCAAATGTGGATTTTACGGATATAAAGACCAATTATTAATAGAAGGATCTTGAAAAACTGCTTCAACGCAAAGAAAAATCTTTGTACAACCTGAATAGATTATCGTAAGGCATTCGATAATGTATCACATTCCTAGATTTTAAAGATGTTTTTTATTTTTTCTTTTATAATCATATCGCTCCAAGCAAGGCATTTTACTGCCACTGTTGTGCAGGGGGTTATATAGGAAGTAAGTTATGAGAAAAAGTGACATGTTATAGAGGGTGTCAGGAAGTGAGTAAGAGAAGGATGAGAATACTGATGAGAGTGGAGTGGATGGAGAAAGGAGCATGAGAGAGAGAGGATGCATGTTAGTGAGATAGGAGATGACTACTGACTTTACATTTAAATTCTTAGAGATTGTAGCTATTGGAGAAGCAAGTAAACGGAAAGGAATTCCACAGGCGGGAAGTGCAAGAAAAGAAGCTGATGGAGTAGAATATGCATTTACAATTTATTGGTTTCACAGTAAAAGGGGGGGACCTAGTTGCTAATCTTGTGGCTGGAGTAAATTCATATATAGCGGGTACCAGTGAGCTAAGTTCATCGGAGCAGAAGCCATGAAAATATTTGTAGAAGAGACACAGGGAAGCCACATTGCACCAGTGAGAAAGTAACTGTATCTGAGCTGCCAATTTGGGATCTATCACATTACAGAGACTCCATTGGATTTTGTCAAGAACCCCTAGGTGGATAGCAGGAGCCCCCGACCAGATATGGCAGCAATATGTAATGCGCAAACGGATGGTAGATTTATATACGTTGTCAAAAAATAAAAAGTTGGGTTTGTTATAGTCACATGAAAATATCCTTGGGAAAAGTATAAATCTGTATATTATACCAGCTACAGTAGAAAAAATAAAAAGTTGGGTTTGTTATAGTCACATGAAAATATCGTTGGGAAAAGTATAAATCTGTATATTATACCAGCTACGGTAGAATTAGTAAGACTTGTATCAGTAAACCATTATCTTAAAAAAGATTCTCACAATCTAAAAATATTTACTGGCTCTATATGATGTGCAAAGGGTTGACAGACAAAAGAAAATTAATTATTCCCAGTCATCTGGCACAAACTATCATAACTCTTTTGAAATCTGATAATTCATGTTTCCCGGCCAGGAATAGTCTAGCAGGTGTTCACCAGAGAACAAATGATATAGGGGTCTGGGCATTTCCATGATGTTCAAGGTGGTGACATCTACCATTACCTTTTTATACTGATATTGCAGGACTTAATGTTTAAATGAGAAACTTGAAAAGTAAAACTCACCAAATGAATACATTAAAATCCCTGGGGGCATAAATTACAATGAAGCCAGTCTTTTCACCCCATGCCCACAGGTAGGACTATTTAGAGATTTATCCATCTGCTTAAATATAATTGTGGCTAAATTATTTTATTTTCAAAATTTCCATCAATATATTCAAGTTTGAAGTCTTCTACTTGAACAAAATCAGAGAAAAAAAATGACAGAACAAATTTCATTTTGTATCAAATCAATTATTTTATTAGCGACTTTCAAAAAAATAGACATTTAGTTTGTTTTTTTTTTTTTTAAAAAATGACTGGATCAGATTTTTGAAACAAGAAAACTTATTAAAAATTCTATAAAAAGAAAAAAAAAAGAGGTCTAAACAGGTCTTGTTTAACATTTGAACACAGGACCAATTTGAAGCAACAATAAAAACAATACAGTTAAATATTGACATTTTAGTACAATTTTTTTTCGTTTTGTTTTTCTACAAAGTGGAATAAATGGCAAATATTTTGGAGACAGCTTACCCTGCCAAATAAACATTTTTATCTCACATCATCGTAATGTGATTGAGGTTCTAAATGTTTTGATTAACAACTGGAGGGCAACATTTTTACAAAAAAAAAGGAAAAAAAAAGGAAAAAAAAAGGAAAAAAAAGCCTATCAGCAATCAATTTACACATCACAAAATTTGATTGCAGTCAGAAGCTGACAGACCTCATTTTTATTTTAATCTTTCAAAAAACAGCTATAATGTAAATTGCCTTAGGCTTATTGTTCTAGCAATGGATTGATTTCAGACATTGAAATAGTAAAATATTTGTCAACATAAAACAATAACAACCTGAAATAACATTTATTATTAGCAGAGATAAAAAGACTGTCATGACAAAAAACTTAAAATAAATGCAAATAGCCGCTGACATTAATACAAATATGACAGCCAATCTATATTTTGTTCTTGATGTGATTAATATGCAAAGTATATGTGTTACCTTCTGTTTGTGCTGTTGATGCCAAATGTTCGAGTGTCTAAAGATTGTTCAAAGGATGTCTATGAAGCTAGGAATTAAAAAGACTGACTATGGAAAAAAAAAAAATATTAGAAAACAAATGTCTGTGAAAATAATAATAGCAGGAAGAAACATCTTCATACAGGCTGACATTAATTGTCAGCTCTAGTAAACTAGAATATATTATAATTCAGTTGAGTTATACTCGGATATCTAATCATAAGCCAGGATGCTGATAAAATCAACTATTTATCTATACTGAAAGAAAATGATCAAATATATTAATCATAATTCAAAAACTTATTTCATCAAAAAGGCACACAATGTAATTTTTCTGATTTACAAATGTTAAAAAAATTCTTAAAAGAATTTAAGGGAAATCAAAAAAGGAAAATGAAGTTATTGTGAGATTTAATTTTCTGACTTGTCATTCTTGGTACATTTTCTGTCTCCAAGATATTCCTGTTATTGTTAATTTATTGAATACTAGGAGCATGTATGACCGTTTTTGATTAAAAAATGGCATAAATATGAAGGCATTATTTTGAGCAACTGAATCGGGTGCTCTTGGTTTTATAAGCAAAACATTTGTGAATCGGACTTTTAAGAAAAAAAGTACTTCACAAATTTTTATGAAAGGCAAATTGTGATATTTATTACAAAGGCAGAAAAAATATTTTCCAGGTGAATCCAATCCAATTTTTTTCTTTTAAAGTGTTCTTGTGCCAAAAAATACTATCACAAAGAAACTCAAAATGAAAATTCCTAAAGAAAACTAGAAAATAACAACTGAAATAACATTTCCTCCTTTTACATGCATCTAAATAAATTAATAAAACAAAATTAAAGAGAAAAAAAAGAAAAAAGCTTAAAAGCTAAATGGCAAAATTATTTCAAGATAAGTAAAGAATTTAATTTTAACCATTATAGCGCCACGTTAAGGTTAGAGAAATTGTTTATTAATCACATATTCAATGCTTCGAACAGCTATAATATCTGCCATATCAGAGAAGCTGACAAGTCTCACTGTTTTTATTTGTCCAACTGTGACTGAAAACGAGACAAATATGAAGCCATGTTCGTTACAGGATTCGGAATTATCTCCCTTTCATTTGCCAGAAAATTAAAGAAACGGGTAGTTTTTTTTTAGTTTTTTTTATTTCGTTTTTTTTTTTTTTAAATGTCCAGTTAAATTTCCAAATGAAACATTTCACCGGTTGTCGGCAACGGCGAGAATTAAAAAAATTGAGCACAATCTTTTAAACAGATAGGATACAAAATTTCATTTTTTACTTGGCTAATCTGGGGTGTAAATATCTTTAAAGAGATTTGTTATAGACATGTTCCCAGCAGGAAAACACTCAACATCAAAGGAGTTATTTTTCCATGTCTCTTGTTCGTTACCCAAGGAAAACAAAAGATTTAAAAATATGACTTTTAAAGTTAAAAGAATATAAAACGATGTAATTAAAATAACTCATTGAGATTAGGGAGAGGGCTTAAAAAAGTTTTGCAGTGAACATTCCAGAAATATTTGCATTCATATTTTATACATAAAAAATTTAAATTCAATAAATTTCGTTTTCATTTTGATAATTATTATACAAAGGCAGATGCAGCAAAGTCTGAGATTCAGTGAGATTGAGGCTTTCATGATTATAACCTTGTGCCAGATTAAGCTAAACTTAGTAAATATCTAGAAAAATCCCTAAATTTTCTGCTTTTCTATATAGAATTTGAACTTCTCTATTTTGAGTCAAACTCATTCTTGAGATTTGGTTTTGAGAAAAATATCAAAAAACAAAACTGCTGGCCAATGTTTAGGATTTAGCTAATCATTTAATTAATATCTTCATTTTTCTTATTAGTCTCTTAGGGCAACAAATGATGTAGCCATCTTTAAAACATGGCAGCTACTTAGTAAACTAAACTATTCTGTCATTTTGTAAACCATTAATACCTGCTAAGAGGAGGAGTAGAAAGGAACCGATTGAAAGAATTAAATCAGACTTATTTTCTTTTTCTATAAAGTTTCACAGGATTTGGAAAAAAGTTTTCCTTTATTTTCTAATGACTTCTTTGATTTACATGGAACAAGAATAATTTCTGTAAACAGAAAGAAAATCCACCTTCATTATTTACCTATTGTGAAGAACAAAATATTGAAATAAGTAAAAATGAACAAATTCATTTGAATAAATGAAAGCCACAAAGAAAACGAAACAAAGAGAAAATTACTTTAAAATTTTTTCAGCAGTTAGAATATTTATCAAATTCAATATACTTCCGTTTTCTTGTCGATACTTTTATGAAAAGCGAGATATTTTGACCCAAATTAATGAGGGAAAACGGAAAACAATTTTAACACAAAATATTAAATTTGGATGTAGAAATATAAAAAGATTCGACCAATGTTTCCTTGTGAATACGAAGGGAGAAAAACGAGTATTTTTTTCGAGACAAGGGGAGACAACTATGAATAATCTCATCAGTAATCCGTTTATAATGAATTGAATGGCAATTATTTTATCAGTTGAAATTTACATTTTATCTTGAATTAAACTTCATATTAAATAAATAATATTTCTTCTGAGCAATTTAAAGATAGTTTTACAAATATTGCACTACATAGCAATTACAGAAGATATGGGAGTTTTGTTGCAATTTTCTTCAAATACAGCATATTTATTTTATATTTATTTTAGTTTAGAAGCAAGCAAAATGTAATGAAATGCACACAAATTAAGAAATAGATCGCAATTATCTATCTTAATGTTTAGTAAATTCATGTCTAAGGAACACTTTTTGTGTTTTCTTTGTCAGATCAAAAGAAACCTTCATAAATGAAGTGAAATTTAATATTTGAAGGGAATTACATAAAAATCTTTGTTACAACTACAATTTTCTTTTCAAGATTTTTTTTTCTCTTTTTTTAATGTTAAATGTTGAATTTTTGGAGTATAACAGATTATTTTCTAAAAAAGAAAAAATTTATTTAATATTTTGTTATTCATCTCACTAAAATGCAATTTTGGAAAAAGGTTCCAAATCTGGGGCATAAATCATTAGATGTTTGACGGAGACTGATTTTTTTTTCTAAAAGAAAAAAAAATGAAAATGAAAATATTACAGATTCCCATTCTCAAAAATTTTCACTCTATATGAAATGGTTCCTTATTCTTCAACAAGAATTTTGTAAGTATTTTTAAAAACAAAAGTTTGAGGTCAGAAGTAAGTACAGCTCATGAATTATTTAAATTTCGCTTGGGTGACTCAAAGAGAAATTATCACAAAAGCCCTGACCCTAAGCCCAGTATTCTCAGAGAATTGGATCCAAAGTTGATCATGAAAAGTTCTGAGATTCATCCACAAGTTCTTTAAATTTAATCAGCAAACAATCATTATTAGTTTAATATTTGAGAATTGATAATTAAAAAATTTTTAAAAATTAAAATTTTTTCCTAATCATTTTTTTTTTACCATTATTGTAAAAATTAATTTTGTAATAATTTTCATAAGGAACAATTAGCATTATAAAATATTAATTTGAATAAAGATAACAGCTTTTCTTTCTTTAGAAAAAAAAAATCATTTAGAAATAAGAAAAATTACAGTTGAGTCATGAAATAAAAAGACAAGGTTAGTAACTACTGTAGATCATTAGAAACTTAATCATTGCAAAGTAATTTTATGTGTTGAGCACATTTGTAGGTGAGAAGACAAAATGTCTGCATAGATTAAATTAAATTGAGTGCCACAATAAAGCAAAGTTATTTTAATTAAAGAATAGGGAAAAAATTTACTGTTATTTGAAAAAATGAAATCCTCTCTTTTACATCAAGATGAATAATCATATTTGTTTTATGTGAAAAAAAAAAAAAAAAAAAAAAAATTGCTGAGAATTAAAAAACAAGCAACTAAAAATCCAAAAGAAAATAAAAAATAAATGCTGACAAATGGCTTTACAAAAAAACAAAATGACATGATAATGATGGGTAATATTTTTTGTGGAGAATGTAGCCTGGTACCCTGTGATTTTGGAACACGAGCCAGTTGAAAGTCTCAAGTATCTACATCCTCCTCTCTCACCAATGGAGGCAGGTAAGATTTTCTTTTCCTAGTCTCCTCTGATTTATCTGCATCGGAATTTTTGTTTTGGTTGCTAGCCAAAATCAAATCTCTGACGAGAGTCTTGTCTTCACGGGCACGTCTCAGTTCCTCCTTCATGATTACTTTTTGTGTGATGAAAGCCTCCTGGCGGATTCGTTCTTTGGTTTTGGTTGGAATGTCAGGAATCAACCAGGCAATGATACTCGTCAATACCACCACGAAATTCTAAAAAAAAAACAAATTTGAAATAAGGATATGTGAATTTTTTAAAAAAATTAGAATATTCTGGAAATTTTTTTTTCTGTAAATTTGTTCAAGAAGTGAATGTCTGAGAGCATTGCAGATTCTTCTTTGTATTCTGTCAATTTCTAGATCTATAGAGGTAGTACCAAAATAGACGATTTTTTAAGTGCAGCTTAGATGTGGCACAAGGCCGAAAGTAAGGGACACCCAGTGAGGATCAAACTCACTACTCAATTGTAATGGTTCTAGTGAAACAAGCTTGCTAACCATTACACCACCTCGAGATGCCCAAGTACCAGAATAGATGTAGTCAAGTCGAGTCAGGTAATATGCTAAGCAAGCCAGTTAGTAGCAGTTTGGATATTGTGGATGTTGGTGACAAGTAGCAAGTCCTGCTGGGAAAAGAAATCAGCTTTTCCTTAAAAATTGCCTGAATTGCTCTAAAATCTTAAGAGACATGGGGGGGGGGGTGAATTTAGACTTTGATCAAAAAGTGGACCAACACCAGCAAATAACATGGCAAATCATGATCCAAAACTTCTTCAGAAAAATCTGGATTCTGTGCCTTTCCACTCTTCCTCCAAATCCGAGGACTTGGATTTCCAAATGAAATGTAAAATTACTTTAACCTGCAAAGAGGATTTATTTATTTATGCATTTTGTTTGGATTGTACTTTGGTTGTTCTGGTACAAGATAGACACTTATGCTGTGCATATTTAAAGGTTGAAGTGATAGATTTAACCATTTCCTTTTGATTTTTCAACATATTTGCTGTTGGGTATGTTGGCTTGGGAAACAAGTAATTCTTTCAGGAAATGAGAGATTGAGAAAAACCTGTGCATAGATGGATATTTTGAAAGTATTTCATGGCAGCTCTCAAGAGAATTTTCTGAATAAATTACTTTCTTTTGATGAATGTGGCATTTTTTAGATTAAAATTGCAGTCAAATTAATTTCTGCACATTTCATTCAAATCTTTACAAAAGCTCATATCTGCTGACCTTATTTTTGTATTCGAAACTAATTTCTAAGGACTTAATGGAATTCTATTTTTATAATCATTTAAATGTTACTTTTTAGTGGATGCCCATGTTTAAATAGACGTCCTGTGAAACTGCAGCCTGATTCACTAATTAACTGTATTTTGACAATAAAAGTTTAAGCTGCATGATCAATACCAACCAAGTAGATGAATAGTGCATTTGTTAAATTGTTATTTATTAGATTATATTTATGTCCATAGCTTTTTTTTGTTTTAATTTCTGCATGTTTCCCCAATGTATTATGAGGAACAGCTTTGGCAATTTATTTTACATGTACCTGCTCCTGAATTATTATTGTTAGTACTGATTATATGCATAATGGCTTTGGAAGTAGTTGTGACTATTTGGATGTTGTTTAGATAAGAGAAGTTTAGGGAGAAAAAGAACAAAGAAATAGTGGACAGTTGTTTAGAAAATTGCATAACAGCTATTGTCATATTTTATTGCGGCAAAGTTTAAACTTTCTAGAATAAGGTCAAGACTTAAGGATGGGCCATGTACTCAACAATGAATTCAGAGTTTTTATTTTTCTAACCTGGTTACCAATCAAAGCAAGAAATCTCAGCCTGCCTTGCTACTTAATCCCTAGATGAAGAAAAATGGATTCATGCCTTTATTAAGGATATTAGCACAAAATGAACAAAACTAAATGTGTGTGATATCTAAATGACAAAATAATTCTCTTAACTTTTTGAGAAGCATAACTAGTGTTGCAGATGCCAGAACAAAATGAAAACAATTTACTTAAACTCGACTCAAATGAGGAAATTCCTGGACATAAAAATACGATTTAATCTAATCTGCAAAAAAATATATCCTTGCTTAAGCTTATATCCTTTTGTTCCTGATCATACTTCATCCCCACTTTTTTTTTTCACCTTCTGAAGGTGTCCTACTTTAATATATTTTTAAAGATCACCACTGAAGCAAATTCAATTCACTGAAATGATCATACAATCAAATTTAAATATATATATATATATATTTTTTTTTTTTTTAAATGTCAATTTAGTAGATAAAAATGTTTGAGTAGATGCTTTCTTTTTTTTTTTTTTTAAATTAAAAATAAATAAATTCTGAATCCCATCTGCTGCTCTAAACATTTGAAAGTTTTAATAAAGTTAATAAGGCCTCCATTTTCCCTTTGTAAGGAAAAGGATCTGGCATGCTTTATGTTGGTCAACCACGGAGAACTTGACAGCTCAACAGGATCCAATTTCCCTCTTTTAAGGAAGGCATAATCTTTTCACTCAAATCTTTACAAAAGGACAGATCCTCTAACTTTATTTTTGTATTTGAAACAGTAATTTCTAAATACTTAATGGAATTCTATTTTTATAATCGTTTAAATGTTACTTTTTAGTGGATGCCCATGCTTTAGCAGATGTCCTGTGAAACTTTGCAGCCCGATTCACTAATTAAAGGTATTTTAAGAAAGTTTTAAGCTGCATGATCAATACCAACCAAATAGAAACATATATATATATATATATATTTTTTTTTTTTAAATCATATCACCCCAAGCAAGGCAAGGTGATAATGCCACTGATGCGCAGGGGGCTACGTAAGAGTAAAAAGATTGGAAAAGAGAAAGCCGGAAACCACATCCTAACCAGGGAACAAGGGATGAACCTCTTCAATAGACATGGGCGGAGTGTGAACTGGGCGATAGAATAAACTATCTACTCCAATTGGGGAAAAAAAAAAAAGGCTCACCTCGAACAATATTCAACAATATTCGAGACTTTTAACTCCAACCCGAAAACACACAATGCTACTGACCGTTGAAAAAAAAAATTATTTTTTAACTTTTTGGTCACAGAATATGGAAATGGAGACTAGCCGATTGAGTACAACCAGCCAGCAGAGGAAAGGAAAGACTAGCAATCTAAGGAAAAATAAAATAAAGACGAGATTCCAGGCAAAGAAATTTCTGCTAAGCAAACAAAATCAATCCTTCAATTAAGCATGAAAAATTTTAAAATCAAGCAAATATTAGGCAAAAACGAACAAAAAAAAAAACAAAACAAAAAAAACATTCAAATAAATGCTTTTTTCTAAATACATATAGATACATCAATATATAACACTTAGTTGTAGGATCTCATGTTAGTTTTGTTCTACCCTTATAATTGTAAATCAGATGCATCTTAAAAGAAAAAAAGTGTGTGTGTGTGTGTGGGGGGGGGTTGTCATGAACTTTATGAAATATGGAGTCAAGCAGTTGACAAATGTTCCTTACCTCAAAACAAACCACAAATGCCATCCTGGCTGCCAAAATATGCCAAAATTGCTCAGAATAATCATACTTGTCTGTGTCCCAAGGAGGATTACGGAAATCTCGATATCTGCACAAGAGATAATGAAACCAAGTTGTACAAATTAGATAATATAGATTTATTGACATAGGATAAACAAAAAAAAACAAAGAAAAAAACAAACAAAAAAAAAACAAAGAAAAAAAACACAAAATTAACTTTCTATGAAGCTGATATTCATTACATGTCGACCATAGAGAAATCCATTTTACTTTTTTTTTATCCTATCACCCCGAGCAAGGCAGTAATGCCACTGATGTGCAGGGGGCTACGTAAGAGTGAAAAGATTAGAAAAGATTGGAAAAAAGAAAGCCAGAAACCACATCCTAAACAGGGAACAAGGGATGAGCCTCTTCACCTGTTCAATAGACGTGGGTGGAGTGTGAACCGGGAGGCTGTCCATGAAAAGGGTTTTTTTCAGTTTCAATTTTGGGTATCTTCCCATCTGTTCAGATCATTTCACAAGCATTTTTCCATTGAATGAAAAGTGAGGAAATTGATATAGAGGTGAATTAGGGGGAGGGAAGCGGAGAAAAGATGCATGAATGAGGAGAGTAAGTAAGAGGAATGGTGGGAGGAAAGAAAGAAAACAAAACAAGAGTAAACCAACTGAAAAATAAAATATGGCAAACTTGCCTGCAGAATTCCACAGTGTCATTATTGAAAGTTGGTCGATGTTCTTTTTCAAAGTCACTTGTGTTGAAGACAGACAATGAAGATTCCACATAACCACTGAGGCTACCATCAGGGCTGTAGCCAAGTCTATAGACAAGTCGGGGTATAAATTCTGACGTGATACAAATGATGAAAGCCTGTAAATCAACAAATAGTAAAAAAAGATTTATTTTCCCAAATTAAGCAGAATCTTTTATAAATTAAATTGAAGTTTATATTATATACAAAGAAATAAAGAAAAAGTGGAAAATTATTTTTTGTATGATAGAAAAGCAGATTAAAGTCACTTAATTCCACCATCGCTTTTATCCACTAAGTCTTGATGTTTCAGCCATTGGACACTCCTGCCTTCTTCAGGTGAAGGAGGACACACAAAAGAAAAGCATTGGTTGGATCCAATGAATTGACCCAAAGATCCGTGAGTTCAATACTTGGCTACAACAGAGGTGAACAAAATGTTTGAGAGTTGAATTAAAGGGATATAACTGATACTTAGACATCTGTAAGAGGCATGGCTCATGGAACTAGAACAATCTACACTAGTGAACGAAATAAAGGATTTACATTATTTGGACTATTGCCCTCATCATTGATGCCATTTTAGAATGTTTCAGCCGTTGTATGCTCCAGCCTTCTTCAGGTGCTAGGAATTTAGTGTTGGTTAGTTCCTGTGACTTGACCCAAAGAGTTGCGAGATCAATACCAGGCTACAGCAGTGGTGAACAACTTACAGAGTTAAAGGGAGATAACTCACGATTTCAAAAACAGGCATTACTATGCAAGGGATGAGAATGATATACCCCAGTGATTGTAAAAAAGGGTTCAGTTCAAAATTCCTAGCACCTGAAGTCAGAGCATACAATGGGTTAAACGTCGTACAAATGGCAACAAAGATGAGAACAATAATCCGAATAATGTAAATACTACCTCATCTCAGAAATATAGACAAATAGAATGATCTATTATTAAACGTCGTACAAATGGCAACAAAGATGAGAACAATAGTCCGAATAATGTAAATACTACCTCATCTCAGAAATATAGACAAATAGAATGATCTATTATTAAACGTCATACAAATGGCAAGAAAGATGAGGACAATAGTCCGAATAATGTAAATACTACCTCATCTCAGAAATATAGACAAATAGAATGATCTATTATTAAACGTCATACAAATGTCAAGAAAGATGAGGACAATAGTCCGAATAATGTAAATACTACCTCATCTCAGAAATATAGACAAATAGAATGATCTATTATTAAACGTCGTACAAATGGCAAGAAAGATGAGGACAATAGTCCGAATAATGTAAATACTACCTCATCTCAGAAATATAGACAAATAGAATGATCTATTATTAAACGTCGTACAAATGGCAACAAAGATGAGAACAATAATCCGAATAATGTAAATACTGCCTCATCTCAGAAATATAGACAAATAGAATGATCTATTATTAAACGTCATACAAATGGCAAGAAAGATGAGGACAATAGTCCGAATAATCCAAATAATGTAAATACTACTTCATCTCAGAAATATAGACAAATAGAATGATCTATTATTAAACGTCATACAAATGGCAAGAAAGATGAGGACAATAGTCCGAATAATGTAAATACTGCCTCATCTCAGAAATACAGGCAAAATAAAGGAGTTGTAATCCAATCACCTGAAGAAGGCCAAAGTTTACAATGGCAACAAAAATGTAGATAACAGTTTAACCAAATGTAAATACTTTATTGTTTATCAGAGATAAAGGCATGGCGTTATGGATTTGCTAAAGTGTGAAGGAACAAGCAGAATTATGATATTGCAATTTTTATCAGACAATATATTTTAATTATTTGAATTCATATCAAAACATTAAGTATATTAAAAAAAAAAAAACAGAGTCGATAGGTTTGCCTTGTTTAAGGACGGGTTTCTGCTTTCTTCTGAAGTCTTCTCATTCTCTTTCATTCCCAGTCACCCCACTTGCATCTTAGTGGCATTGCTTGGAGTGAAAGGATTAAAGAAAAAATAATTGTATTAGTTGACCTATGAAAACATCCTTCCACCACTCGGTACTTTTTCAAAAAGTTGCTTATAGAAAGTTGTCTTTCAAGATCCATTTTATAATGGACTCAGTTTTGTTGTCAATTTAAAAAAAACAAAAAACAAAAATAAAAAAAAACACAAATAACAAAAATGGAGAAATTCCTTACGTTCGACACAATGGCAATTCTGGAAATGCCATATAACACACTGTGCCATATTCCTAGAAGAGAAAAAAGACATAAGATAAAAATACGAAAATATTTGCTGTTAAATCGAATTTTCTGCACAGATCAATGTCAAATGGCTGAAAGAAAATAAATGAAATAAACTAACTTGTTTAACAAAAAATAAGCAAACAAATTCACTTGTTTTAAATATTCAAGAAAGAAACTTAAGCCTAAATCAAGTTTTTGAGTTTTGTTTAATAGCATAATCAACCTCTGTGGGTTATGTAATGCTAAAAAGGTCGTTTTATGGTATTTTTTTTTTAATGTTCGGTTATAGTGAGAAGGTTGATTAAGTCAGATTTTAATGAAAGTATTTTTTTATTCTTTTTTTATTTTAGAAAACTGAAAATGTCTTCTAGTTTTGCAGTTTATTTAAAGCCAGAAAATGTTTTGATATTGTAAGAATTTTTTTTTGGGGGGGGGGGGGGTCAGTGATACAAGTCTTACTAAGTAACCCATAGCTGGGGATAGAAGAGGTAGATTCATCCCTCTCCCAAGCGAATTGCACATGAGTGAATATAACAAACCCAACAGAAATTGGAACTCTGCTCTCCTATTAACAATTTCGAGCCATTATCTATTACACTAGCCCCACATCCAAGTGTACCGTACCTGGTATTCCCAAGCAGTCGCCCATATGGGTACTAACCAGGTATGATGTCATTTAACTTTGGTGATCACGAGGACCAGTGTTTCAATGTGATGTGACTATAAGCCATAAATGGTTAAAAAAAATATTCCTAAATAAGTTATCAGCTATTAAGCACAAGTTTAACACAAGTTCACAATACTGGAGTATTTGGGAAGGATTCAATTCAATAATAATGGTTGACAAAATTAGATTTTTGACTTTATGACGTGTGCATGTGAACATATAATTGTGTGTAAGAGGTTTAATAGAAGAACGGTCAGTGGTCAGCAGATAATGAAGAGCGAGCCTCACCAATATTGGCAGCAATCTGTGGTGTCGGACGTTTCAGCGTGGTTACAAATTTGTTTGCGTCAGCCCTGATTTCAATGATATTGTTGATGAAGCAGAAAATGGGGCCCATCGGAAATGCTGCCACAAATAACGTTAAAAACCCAAACTGAAGAACTAGAGAGAAAAATAAAAAAAGAACTTGTCATTTTGATAGAAGTGTTTTTTTAGGGCACATCAATTATTTTATAAGAGTCAGGTAGTGGCAATCAAATTTTTTAAAATTTATTTTTATTATCATGAAAATCCTTACAAATTTGGATAGAAAAATTATAAAGATATTTTCAAATATGATGAAGAAAAAAATAAATAAAACAAAAATTATATATATATATATATATATATATATATATATATATATATATATTTTAAATATAAAAACTTTCATCCAAAAGAAAAAGCAGGAAGGTAAATCCCAAAAACCGAATCCTAATTGATATTAATATTAAAAATTGATCCAGGTGGTGGGCTCAATGTAAATTACAGAGCCAATTATAAAATCAAATAAATTTCAAAGTTCAAAATTGTTGTATGAGCATTTCTATATGAAATCCCTAAGAGAGATTTCACATTTCATAGGCAACCTTTATACTTAAAATAAAACAAGATATTACTGGCAGAAGTTCAAAATTTACATCACAGACAAACTAGAGGGGTTGGGATTGATAAGTAGATAGCAATTAATGTCTATTTATAGATTTTAGACAACTTTACTTTTAGATTGAGTTGTAAGTGAAAAATTTAAAATTTGGCCAAGTCTAGCTCCAAAAAAGAGGGGGGGAGTGAAGGAAGAAATAGGAAGTGGTGTTTGACAGGGAAGGGGGCTAAACAAAATGGAAAGAAAAGAGTATATATATATATATATATATATATATATATATATATATATATATATATAAATAAAGAGGTAAAATGTCAGGATTTGGCTATTTACCCATTTCCAGATATTCGTAAAACAAAGTTGTTGTGTTAACTTCAGTGAGTAGCAAGTCTTTCTCCCAGGAGGATTTTGGCAACTTTTTCTGAGCGGCCACCTTCCACCGCTTCATACAATATTTCCAAAGTTTTCTGAAAGAAAACAATTTTTTCAGTCAATGATCAATGCGTGCAATTTAAAGAAACAAAAAGGAAAACTTTGTAAAAAGGAGAATAACTCAAAATACAACCGAGTTACTTCCCTTGCCTGCCAAGCAAAGTATGAATAAAAGTTGTTTGTGTTCAAATAAACTTGTCTTATTTTCATTTATTTTTGTTCATCCTAACAGCCTTGGATGTGATACTGAAACCCGAGGGAATTCATTGGAAGAAATAAAAATATAGATGAAAGGGACCAGATGACATTTTCAGGAAATGGGATTAAAAAGTTAAAATTAAAAGCAAAATGCATTAAAAAAATCAAACCCAAATTTAACTAGACGGAATTCAGTAAAATTGAGCAGAACCAAGACCACCAATCCTTGCCCACTTTTGACTAATGAGAAGGAGACAATGTATCAGAGATATCAGTACTGGGGGGGAGGGGACGTCGTTGGACAAAAAAAAAAAAAAAAAAGCGTCAGCCACCCAGAAGAAATATATCTACAAGGATTAATGTCTGAGATTGTGCACGGTTTCTTCATTTTAATTTGTGACATCAAATTTTTTGAGCTGAAATTATTTTGGAGTTTTTGGAGACAAGCTGATAAAGAAAGATTAATTAACCCTGAAGTGACCATAGGCAACAAGCTGTATGGTCTGGTTGACTGAGAAACACACAAACAATTTTTTTTTTACTAAAGATATTTTCTTCCTTTTCTTTCATAACAGAATGACTGTGGATGAACAGTTCTTAAGATTGGCTCTGATTATCTTGGATATAGTGAAGTCCCTAACTTTGGGGAAAATCACCAGAAACAACCAGCATGAAAAACTTATAAAGAAAGATTAATTGCCAGAAATCCTTTTTTTCTTTTCTACATATCCTAAAAGTTTAGATTCTTCACAGCCTTTGCAAATGAACTGAGTTTGGATAGATATACAAGAGAGAGGAGTAACATTGCCTACATACAATGAAAGGAACTGAAGTTAAGGGAAAGGACATGATTCTGCTAACCATTTCTGAAGATATGGGATTCTAGAAAAAGGTTGATGCTAAGGGTGAGAGATCACCGAACACCAGACCATAGTCAACTCCACACCTGCTAGACACTGAAGTTTGGTCAACTTACAGAGTCTACTTACATTACTGCTACTGGAATCCACATTGTTCACTGAAACCTCCTGACCAAGACCTTGTGCCAGCCCTGAAGACCAGAACTTAGGAATTACTACTACTAACACAAGTTGCAATCTCTAAAAGAAGATCCCGGTGTCATTTAATTATAACAGTGTGATAGGTTAAAACTGCAAATCATACAACAAATCATATATAAACCAAATTAATTGTTACATTTTTAACCAGAATTAATTCTTTATTCCAAAGAATTCGTTTTTGTGTAGCTCGCAGCCATTAAGCATTTCTTTACTTCAGCTTGCTCCATTAATGACCTTCTCCCCTTTGAGATTAAAAATGGTTATGAAGTAGACGAACATCAGCTAGATCAAATGGAACTATGCTCATCCTCATAATACCAACAACAAACCAGTAACTCTAGTGAGGAGTCAACGAGATCGTAATGCAGTGAGAGAGTGGGTTACAATTAAATATTTTGTTCATTTAGAGAGGAAAAAAAAAATCCCCCCAAAACATGTATTCAATCAATACAAGACAAAAAAGGTTTAGGTCAATTATTGATTTTCCCTGAGTAGGTTTTTGAAGCAAATGACAGGATCATCATCATAAAACTGATTTTATAATTGTTTCTTTGTGATTACTGAAATTTTTGGTTCAATGACAAAAACGGACGTTTTCTTTAAGATTTTCCCAAGTTGACCAAGAACTTTTTAACATCTTTATATGTATCTCTCTCTCACACACACACACACACACTTTACAGGTTTTAAATAAATTATATCCATTTTGATTATTTTGAGTATTGTTCCTGCTTTTGTCAATTGCACAGTATAGCAGGGTCAGTTGGGTACAGTCTGTAAGAAAAAAAAAAAAACAAAAAACAAAAAAAAAACAACACGCCATGATGTAATTTATGTCACCAGAAATTTGGAAACAACATACTAAACTGCTTGGTATTTGTTTCAAAAGCTCTAGTATGAACACTTCAGAAAGTTTGGGTGTCAATCTGAGGACAGTGCAGAAGATTAGGAAAGAGTTGCATGAGTCTAATGGTAATTACGAAGGTGTTTGGAGTGATCACTACTGAAAGTGATGTTACACATTCATTCATATTTCAACAGGGCCAAAAATGGAGGCATACATAATATGCCTTGAGGAGATAGTGCTGCTAGAAGATTCCATGTCTGGCAACAGGACTCTGCACCATGCCACACTAACAAAGAAATCCAGTCATAGCTGTCAGACAATTTCTGCTACGAAATCACACCTTAAATCCGACCACCCTAACTCCCAAGTGTCTTGATTATTATGTGTGGGGTGCAATCGAGTGACAAACTTGTAACACCAAAGATGAACTGAAAGTAAAGATTATGACAGCATTAAACTTAAACAAGGAGACCATCCAGAAGAGTTGCAGGAGATTCCAATGGTTGTCTAGAGGCTGTGGTTGAAACCAATGGTGATTTTATTAAATAATTTTACTCTTTAGGATTTCCGGATATTTTTGTGTAATTTTGGTAAATAGGTTAATGTTATTTTCATTTTTGCATAGTTTAGACAATTCCACCATCACAGCCTGTGTATATTATGACAAGATTTGAACTGTCATCCCATACTGCCCAAGGAATTATACCACCCAAGGGATTTGGTATAGCATGTCAAAATGCCCTTCAAAAAAGCTATTGACAGTGACAAATACTTTTTTTAGTAACTTTATTGTACTTCACACTATGCCGTATTGGTTACTAGTTGTACTATTAGTACTTTCAATATTTCATGAGGTATTGTCAAAAATAGTGGAATTATGCTTGACTCAGTACTTCTACTTCAGATGGGAGTGTTCCTTGAACCTCTGCCTTGATTCAGCTTAAAATCTGGGTGTTTTCAAATTAGCCTTAAGGAAACTAAATAAAAAATAAAGTTTGTTTTAGCCTTACATAAAGCCACGATAATGGAGCAATGAGTAAGGATTCCAACCTGCATTACACGGGGAAATAGCTTAGTCAAAATGTTGTACAAATGGCAACAAAGATGAGGACAATAGTATAAATACTGTAAATACCTCATCTCAGATAATATAGACAAAGGGTTCGGTTCGAAATTCCTAGCACCTGAAGAAGGCCGGAGCATACAACGGCCAAAATGTCATACAAATGGCAACAAAAATGAGGACAAAAGTCCGAATAATGTAAATACTCTAAAATGTTTTGTTATCAATTTTCATTTTACTATGGACATAAAAACGGCACAATTGAGGAGGGAGATGGTTTGGTGTTCCACCGAGCTTAGGGTGGAAAGATATTTTATGTGAGCCTGGCAACTGAAAAGTTGCAGCAACACAAAGATGACAGACACCCTAGTGAAACTGGAAGGGGCTAACAATAATAACCATAATCAATATTATTGATTATGACAACAGTTGGGGGGGGGCAGTGCAAGAAAATACTTACGGAATGAGGATTTCCACTAAGTTGTTTTGCAATAATTGTTTGCCTGCCATGATGATACCCAGTTGGATGCAGAGTTCGATAAGACAACCTCCAGGTTCACACTAAGAAAATATAACATCAAAGAAGAAGAAGAAGAAAATTTAAATAATTGGATATTTAGATAAAATTCATATATGGTTTTTTTTTTTTTTAAATTTACTATCAAAAATTGCTTCTGTCTTAATTTGATAAATAAAAAAACTAATCTTTAAGCTGCAAAAAAATGAGGATTCTGTAGATCTTTGGCACGAGTTTGTCCTTTTATGTCTTTTTTTCTGATCATCCAATACAAGACCTATGAGCCACTCAAAGTAGTGGGGTTAATGATATAGGTTAAATGTAAGAAGAAGGTAGACTTTTTTTTTACCATCAATTAAAAAGGAAAGAGAAAGAACAAAAAAGAAAGAACAAAAAAGAAAAAAAGAACAAAAAGAAAAAAAGAACAAAAAGAAAAGAGAGAAGCAGATTTTTTATTGATTTATACCAAAATAAAAAAACAAAACAAAAAACAATGCCAGAAATGGTTGCTAAGAATACATTGGATATATATCTAAATAGCATAACAGTTATCGGTACAGAGAGTGGAACTGGTGTACAAGGTTCAAATTCTGGCCTGGGTTTTTTTTTTCTCCATTCATTTTGCAGAAATGCATGAATCCATTTCTTTTTCATTTACCTACAGGTTAAATAGTAAAGCTGGTCTCTCTAGCTTTGCATACTAACCAATTAAGGAGGATATTTATGAATTAAAAAATCACTACACTATTTTCCCCCCCAAAGAACAATCACAATGCGCAGATAAAGAAAGAGAAGATGTGGAGAAGCATAATCTCTTACCTCCTGAATAACATTGGTGTAGCTATTTATCTCACCTTACATAGAACTGTGGAATGACTGCACATGTGCATCAAAAGCAATACGCAACATCAAATCTAACCCCTACTTGAACAAAAGTTTTATTTACATTTACTATTTTTCATTTCTGCTAATCCATGCTATTTAAGAGATGTAGGTGTATAATAGGTGGGTCAAATCCATTCTGTAATTACTGTGTAACCTTTATGGCTTTTGACATCTAAAAATTCAGTGAAAGAATTGATCTGGTCATGGAGGTCAATTGAAAGCAATAAAAATATAACTGCTATGCTCTTTAAATGATCAACATTTTGATCAACAAAATGATTCATCGTCAGTAAAAAGTTTTGAAATAAAATAAATTTACAAAAAGGGGCTGTTGAAAGGTCTAACTGATTCCCCCAAATCTGAGAATATGCAAGAACTTTTCAGTACACTTTCCAAATAAGACCCACAATAGCAGTTTATGGGGGGATAAAATAAAAATCATGATATTTTTGTATATTTATTGAAAATAGAGCTACACTATGAAATCAAAATAATATTTTCTGCTACAAGAATTTAAGTGGCATCTTCAAATGTTATCAGTTATATATATATATATATATATATAAAAGTAAAAAAGGAATTACGAACCTCTTCCTGACGAGCACCAAACAAAGTATTGTATTTTCCTGGGCGACCAACAAATCTAAAAAGTAAAATTAAAATTAATTGAAACAAAATCTAAAAATAAAAATGTTATTTTATTATTATTATTATGTCTGAACAACTAATATTCATGTTTAGACTACAAAGAAAAAACAAAAAGAATATTAGCATTTCATATCCAAGTAATTTTTAATATTTTGAACTATTGTTTTGTCTTGGTTGATAAAAATGTTATCACACACATTTCCACCAGTTACCCGAATGGTGCAGTGGATATCATCTTGGAACGAGAAACCAAGGAAGCCGAGTTCGAATTTCAGTTGAATTCCTTGCATTCACTTACACGCAAATACCCTTGAAAAAGATATTAATCCCTTTCTTCCCTCCAATTATGGGTTCAATAACAGGACAGATTGGGTTCTATAGCCTTGGCTGGCAACCAGTCTACTGCGGGATAATCATCTACCCGGTCAGTCATGTCTATTGAGACATGATTGGCCAAGCATGTATTACGTATGGCAACTGACTGACCCTGATGATGATCAGAGAGTAATTGGTTGAAACATGTCTATAATAACAAAGATGAAAACAATAGTTTGAAATAATACAAGTATATAAATCTGTAGAACTTGTTAACTTTGGGTTAAAAGTTAACTTGAATAAAATTGAAACTCATCTTAAAATTAGCAGTTTAATGTTTGTGTATATGGGAAAGTTGGGAGGGGATACCTGAAGATGTCTGCATAAAAAGCATCAATAAATCATTGGACGAGACACATAGCAGAAATTAGATTTTAACCATAAAATGGCACTTAAACAGATTATAAGAGATATCAAGAAATCAGAAAAGCATTTCTTGAATGCATTTTAATCTTGATCGATAAAACGGACGTTTATATTAACTGCAGCCATTCTATTGTACTGAAACAGTTAAGTAACAACTTCAAAAGAGGCTGACATACAAGGTGCAATGTTTGCCTTTGACTTATAAATTCTAAAGAGATACTTTTTAAAAATGAAATTTTCATAAAATGAATCGATAAATACTTTGCAAATCATGAAAAGAACTGTTTGCAATAAAATCCCAGTTGATTTATAAACTGAGGCTTCATTTGATGCAGCAATGTTTTTTGCATTTTGCTTCTGACAAGATTTTCATGGTAAAGACATTACATTTTGCTGCTGATTTGCCAATGCTCATTGGAGAGGGTCTGAAATCCAAATAAATGATGTACTCACAAAGAAACAATTTATTGCAGACTGAAAAGAGATTAGACTTATGCCTGAAGCCGAGAACTGAGGTACGTCCACTCAACTTAACAAGCTGATAGACTCGAGGAAGTTAGTCAGGATTTTTATTTTCTACTGTTTTGCTTTTGTAAATAAAATGTGTTTCCTGTTACATGGAATTTCTTCTTGTGCTTATGTGGGCTGGAATAATTTTTTGTACCAAACATTGGTCACCAGGAATAAATGGTTTAATTCCTAACCAGGAGTTTTTGTTTTTCCATGCATTAGACACTGTGCTACGAGTGTTCTAGAGACATTATTTTGAAACCTACTTTGATGGATTTGAGATTGAAGCACTTTATTATTAATTTGCAGAAGCTTTGATGAATCTCAAACTTTTTCTAAGCTTCAGAAATTCATTACAGATGACAAGAAGGTTTTAGTCTACCAAAACTGCTGAGAGGCAGGATTATAAATTTTTTTTTTTTAGTTGTGTCACTGTCTTATTTACTAAAAAAACAAAAAAAAAGCAATCATAAAATGCTTAATAAGTATCTTAATTTTTTTTTTTAAATTGTGTCACCCCAAGCAAGGCATTTTACTGCCACTGTTATGCAGGGGGTTAGATAGATGTTACAAGAAGGAGTGAGAGGTTGCAGGGGGTGTCAGGAAGAGAGTAGGAGAAGGAAGAGAATACTGATGAGAGGGGAGTGGACAGAGAAAAAAAGCATGAGAGAGAGAATGTAAGTTAGTGAGACTAATAGATGACTATTGACTTTACATTTAAATTCTTGGAGATTATAGCTGTCAGGAAACAAAGTATGCGGAAGAGAATTCCACAGGCAGGAAGTGTGAGAAAAGAAGCTGCTGGAGTAGAATTTGCATTTACAATTTATTGGTTTCATGGTAAAAGGGTGGGACCTAGTTGCTAATCTTGTGGCTTGAGGAAATTCATATATGGGGGGGGGGGCACCAGGTAGCTAAGTTCATAGGAGCAGAAGCTGTGAAAGTATTTGTAGAAGAGGCACAGGGAAGCCACACTGCGTCGGTGAGAAAGTGACTGTATCTGAGCTGCTAAGTTGGTATCGATCACATTACAGATTCTCCATTGGATTTTGTCAAGAACCCCTAGGTGAATAGCAGGGGCACCCAACCAGATGTGGCAGCAGTATTCAATATATAGGCAGATGGTAGATTTATATATGTGCAGGATGGACTCAGATGGGAAAAACTTCCTGGCCCTGCACAGTGAACCAACCTATGATGGTTAATAGATAGCAGTTTAATTTTGGAAGCATTAAAATTCACAAGCCATTTCTTAGCCCAGTCCACAACGGTTTGGAGGTCCTTTCCAAGTTTGGCATTGAGGTTTGCTTTGTCAGCCTTGGCAGATTTTTGATTGAGACGAGAGTAGACCGTAGTTTTGTCAGCATATATGCCCAATTGTGATTTTGTTAAATCAGGGAGATCGTTAATATAAATAAGGAAAAGTGTAGGACCTAGAGCCGAGCCTTGAGGGACACCCACATTCATGTGATAGTTAGAGTTTTCAAAACTTATTATTCCTACTTTGAAGTATATCTGGTGTTTTGTAAAAATGAAAATAGGAACAGACAAGTAACAAATAGCCCTGTATCCTATAAGCTTACATAAATAAATAAAAATGAAGGAAGTCACACTTACTTCCCTTTGAAAAAAGCAATGTAAATAATGGATGAATAATAGTTGACAAATTGAAGAGCAAACAATTTGAATGTCAGGCTGTTGTCATATTCAGTTTGTGTTCGTAGAGATTCCAAATCTGTCAACCAGAAAGCTGCTTTACGGTAAATCTGAGGGTCAGAAAAAAAACAAAAATGTTAAACCAACTTACCGAGAACAAAGTTCAATCATTTGTTTTTTTGTTTTTTAGTCACTAATTTAAATTAGTGACTATCTTGGATATAATCACATAAAAACAGCTTTGACAAAAAAAAAATTAACTCATATTTTCATTGGTTTCTAAATTTGTGATAACATTGTCATGAATGTAGAAAAGTCAGTTTGAAAAATAATTTAAATACAAAGTGCATTAAAAAAAAAAAATTGCCAGAATTTGATCACCAACAATAAAATGGCTAAGAGTTTATTAAACAAGCTTTCCAATTTTGACCTTTCCTGAAAGTGATTTATTAAAGTATCTTTATCTCTGCATCATAAGAAACTAAGTGGAGACACTTAGTGTTAGGGGGGGGTTATAGTCCAATGGACAGATATCTGGTACCAACGCGAGTCATGTCTCATTTGAAAATAGGTAATACAAATCGAACAAAACCCAGAAAAGAGGAACTCACGATGTTGAGCACCATTATAATAGCCAAGTTGATGCAGGCCGATAACAGTGTTGTCATAATGCCAGCATTTTTGTAGATGATGTTCTCTTTACGCATTTGGAGAGCAGCCAACATGGACACACGGAAGGCGATCACCCCAAGCACAGCCGCAATCGCAATGGCAACCTGAAAGAATAAATGTGGAGGATGATAAATTCAAGATATGAAAATATTGAAATTAGAAGTAAAGAATTAAGCCCTTTGGTAAAATTTCATGAAAAGCATTCAAGTAGTTTTTAAGCTTTTAGTAGAAATGACATCAAATAGAGGCAAATAATGAAAAAGTGATATTTGATTTGACTTTTTTTTTTTTTTATTCTAGGATGTTTAAGTCTTGTTATGTTTGTTTATTAGGAAGAAATACTTTCCTTTCCCAGCTTTCACACAGAAAATAATTTATTCCCTTGAAGACAGAAAAGAGAAGAAGAAGACAAAAGAGAAGACAGAAAAGAGAAGACAGAAAAGAGAAGACAGAAAAGAGAAGACAGAAAAGAGAAGACAGAAAAGAGAAGACAGAAAAGAGAAGACAGAAAAGAGAAGACAGAAAAGAGAAGACAGAAAAGAGAAGACAGAAAAGAGAAGACAAAAGAGAAGACAGAAAAGAGAAGACAGAAAAGAGAAATATAAAAGAATTTGTACTTGGGTAGGGGTTTGACTTTTATACACAGATTATCAACCCTTTGCGGATTATTGAAATCCAAAAATATTTTGATTGGCAAAATTTTTTTTTGCAAGTGAATATTGCAAAATGAATTTGAAAATAATGATCTTTCCATAGACAAAATCTATTTTAACTCATAGAAAAAGGAAAAGTCAATGGATTTATACCTTTCCCAAGGTTATTTGGGTGTAAGTGAATTTAATGAACCCAAACTTAAATTTGAACTCAGCTCTCCAATTTATCTTTCCAAACTGCTGTTCATTACACAACCCATACATCCAAATTGCCTGGAACTTTCTTAATTTCATGCTATTTTTTTTCCCATTTTTAATAGAAATTCAAGTCAAAATGTTATATACTAAAGACTTACCATGAACAACATAAATGAGTAGGAAAAGCAAATAGCCGGGATTTGTCGACTCCAAAAGGGTAAATAAGGTTCTTTTAACTGAGAAAGAAAAACAAATCACAGGTTTTATGAAAAGCATTTTTCATTTCTATTCATGTAAAATTGTTTGCATCACATAAAAATTAAGTGAAATGAACATATCTCTATATGTTCATTACCTAACAGCTGAATAGTAATTTAAAATTTTCATTGTATAATGTTCAATGTGATAAGATATGGATCACAATTTAATATTCTAATTTGAATTTTAATTCATAAGATTTCACTTTCCAATTTCAAGGTTAATCCAAATCAAATTAATTTATACAATTTAAAGAAAAAAAAGAAAAGTATCCAAGCATTATAATATACAACTACCATGAACAATGCAAAAAACCAAAAACACCGACATGTGCTATAGACGTAGAATAATATGTATATTAATATATACTTTACAGTTCTTTTATATTACATCAAGTACCATTTTATTATCACCAGAAAAGAGTGTCTGTGCGTGTGTATGTGTATATATAGTCATCTGCAGACAGATCTGTTTTGCTCATCAGTAAGGTTAGACATCCGATTGCTTCTAGCCAGGATTGAAACCCGACTGAATCACATCTCGATATTGAGCACTTTACAACAAAAAATTTTCTTGCTTAAAACCTCTTCCTACTAATAAACTACTGTAAAAACAGCATATTTGGCACCAAACATCATTACAATTTAATATATATATATATATATATATATATATATAATTAAAAAAAATTAAATTTTATTCACTTCTATATTTATCATTATCATTTGCAATGACTTGTTGCTACTTATCAAGCATCTTTGATTCCATGTCGAAGTATTTTGCAGTGATGAGAAATCCCCCACCCCATGCCATTTTTGTATTATGCATCCTTATGGAGGGGGGGACTTGCTGTGTATGCTGGCATTGCCATACAAAAACTAATGTTAGTGAACACCAAATATATTTTTATCTGCTATGTATAATTATGATTTTCGAAGACAAATTACTTATCATTCAACACATTTGCTAGGTTGGCTAGCCAATCCCTGCCTGTTGCAGACGCCTGCTCAGTCATTTGTGTTCCTCAAACACCCATAGAGCCCACTTGTGGTTTACACTGCAACTTGGCTGAGCAGGCATTAGTTTCTGGGAGAGAATGCATAATCTGTCATGAGTAGCAATTTGAACAACAGCAGTATGTTCAAATGCTCAGCCACGATGACTTTTCACTGTGCTAGTACAACCATCAACAGCTTTCAAACTGTTTTTTTCTATTCAGTTTCACTCACTGGCTTGGATCAACTCATTATATAGTCTTCAGTCATTTTCAAAAGGTACTGTAGTCTAGGATTGCCTCTCCAGGCCAATAACGTCAAGAAATCAAATGATCAGCCATGATGAAATTCAAACCTGGGTCTAAAGGTTGGAAAATAAACATTCTAACTGCTCAGTCAGCCATTTTATATTGTGTATATACAAGAATAGGAATTCGATAAGATGATAGAAGAAAGTAAAAGAACACAATAGGAAATGAATCTTAATCTAACACGTTTCACTTTTATGAAAAAAATTCTTCAAAGATTGAGAGAAAGAAAAAAAAAAAAGAAACAAAGAGACATTCTACTGGTATGTTGTGATTTGGGGGTTAATCTTATTGGTCAGATGTGTGTCATGTGAATTTCTTTTAAATCTATGTGCATGGAATATTCTATATGGTAAAGTGTATATAGTTTGTGTGTACATATGTATAAAAACACTTGTCATTTTAGGTGTATGTCGGACGGTAACTTAGTTAATATGCATACATATTAATGCACATCTCTTGTATAATAGCAATGAAAAGTTTGAGTGTGTATAAATCCACAAAGACAAGATAAAATTAAACAGTTAAATTTAAGCAGTCGTTTTGCTTTTGTAGAATTTTAAATTTATAATGAGAAGCAGCAGAACCGAAAGCAAATGAAATTCGAAACTTACATGTGTAATTGGATCCTTTCGATATTTTTTATTATTGGCAAGTTTAGCCAAATATTCAGGACGGGGTGGTTCCTTAAAAAAAATAAATTAATTAAAAAACTAAAACACAAATCCTAAATACAAATGTTTTCATGAGCAATTTACAAACAAATCAAATTAATACAACATGAATTCCAATAAAATACAATTAGGTTATGTCTGCCAAATCTTTGAAGAATTAATTCAAAAAATTCTCCACTAGGCTTTCAAAATGGCAGCTATTCATATTCCCACACTTGATATATCATGGCTCAACTTTATAATAAATACTGCACCTGTCAGGAAATGGTAACAGAGATGTTCAGGCAAGACTCTAGAGTCTAGATCCCAAATGTCAACAGTCTTGCAAGTCCAACATCATAAAATGCAAGGGGAAGGAAGAGTTAGAAATTCTTACCCACAATTCTCAATCCACACTCACAAGGAAGAAGATTGGGGTGGTGGAAGAGCATAGGAAAGGCTCTGATTAATCAAAAATAGTGGACAAGTGCAAGCAATTACCCTATTTCACAAATTCTTTTTCATGGTAAGACTTGGTTTTCTTAATGTTAAAGTCAGCTATAATTGCATTAAGAACATAAATATATTTCACAACATAATGATATAAAATACTTGGACCACTTAAATAACATCAAGTCCCTCTATTACTAATAAAAATGACCCTTCAAAAAATAATTGCAATTGCTGAAAAAATAAAACCTGCCCATCGAATGGTCAATTTATGTTCAAAAGCATTTTGTTTATAGAGCTTAAATTAATTTGGAAGATAATGATGTTCAACTTTATTTTGAAAGCACTTTTAACAGGTGGAAGATAAGATTTAACAATCCCAAGTTGTCTTTAACCAACAGAAAAAGCACTACTTTATCCATACATTATTGGAAATTAAAGAATACAATTATTATCTGGAATATCGAAAGCTAAATCCAAATCTTACAATGGAAAAAGAGAAAGATGTAAATTAAGCCTTTGAGAAAAATTTGTCATTTTAAACCATATTAATAATCCTAATTTACTTAAAGGAAACACTGAAATTCTTAGACCCATATTGATAGATTTTTTTTTTTATACATCTACTCCTTTCTCTCTTCCCTACTTTTTCCCCCCTCCTTCCTTTTCCCCCCCACCACAAATATTACTATTATCAGTTATGAATTATGCCCCTTTAATTTTTATGCCCTGTATTTATTATTTTTTTTATTTTATTTATTTTTTTTTTTATTTAAAATTTTTCACTTTATGTACATATAATATTAAAATGTGCATTGCGATGCAGTGGATATAGACTCGGAATGACAAATTGGCAAGCCGAGTTCAAATTCCAGTTGAATTCTTTGTATTCACTTTTTTTTTTTTTTTTTTTTTTAATCATGTCACCCAAGCAAGGCATTCCACTACCACTATAGCGCAGGGGGTTACATAGAGCGATTGGGTATAGAAATGTCAGGAGGAGGGTGATAGACGAGTTAGGATGTACATAGGGAGAAAGTTGGAGAGAATGGGTGAGCTAGTGTGTTAGGAGGTGTCTATTGACCCTACATTTAAACTCCTGGAGGTTGTAGCCATTGGGGAAGCAAGCATTCGGAAGGGAATTCCACAGGTGGGAAGTGCTAGAAAAGAAGCTGTTGGAGTAGAAATTGCGGTTAGATTTCATCGGTTTCACTGTAAAAGGGTGGGACCTAGTTGCCAATCTAGTATCTCGTGCAAATTCACACCTAGGGAGCACCAGTGATTTAAGTTCATCAGAGCAGAAGCCATGAAATGAAAGTATTTATAGAATAGGCACAGGGAAGCCACGTCACACTGGTGAAAGAGTGACTGCAGGCGGTCAGCCAAGTCGGTATCAATCACATTACAGATTCTTCGCTGTATTTTGTCAAGAACCCTGAGGAGAATAGCAGGGGCACCTGACCAGATGTGGCAGCAGTATTCAAAACACGGGTGGATGGCAGATTTATAGAAGTGCAGGATAGATTAAGACGGAAAGAATTTCCGGGCCCTGCACAGAGAGCTGACTTTCATAGCAGCGGATTTAGCAATAGATTCAACGTAGTCATTCCACTTGAGGTCCGCTGAGAGTGTCAGCGCCAAGCAGGCGTAGTGTTTTACTCTCTGGGAGGCAAGCCTGTTCCATGCTAATGGGAGGGAGGTATGGTTGTCTGTGGTGGTCAATTGACAGCAGCTTCATTTTGGAAGAATTGAATTTTATGAGCCATTTCTTAACCCCAATCCACCACAGATTGGAGGTCCTTTTCAAGCTCAGCAGCAAGGTTTGCATTGTCACCAACACCAGATTTTTTGATCGAGGCGAGAGTAAACTGTGGTATCATCGGCGTACAAAGGACCTAGGATAGAGCCTTGGGGGATACCCGCGATTGTATGGTAGTTCTGGGAGGCATGTCCGTTTAACACTTACGTGCAAATACCCTTGGGAAAGGTATTAATCCATCACTTCCTTCCAGTTATGGGTTAAATAACAGGACAGATTGCCTTGGTTGGCAACCAGTCTACTGCAGAAAGCAATGGCAACCTACTGCGGGATAATCTTCTGCCCAGTCAGTCATGTCTTTCGAGACAATCACCCAAGTGTGTATCACGTATGGCACTTAACTGACTGAATATTAAAATATTTAAATTTTTACGTTTTATGATTTATGCCCCTTTGATTTCTTCTCCCTGCATTTTAATATTTTTTATTGGTATTTATTTTAAATTTAATTTTTATCTTCATGTAATCTTAGAATATTTTAACTTTTAATCTTGTTTTAATCTAAAAAAAAAAAAAAAAAAAAAAAACTAACAACTTTATAAGATTTAATTCCCATGAACATTGAGTGAACTTAATTCAGATCTATTAAACTGTCAGTTGGGCACCGCAACATGGTGTGTAAATGGTTAGCAAGCTTGTTTCACTAGAAACTATTACAACTAAATAGTGAGTGATTATTATTATTGTGCCACATCTAAGTGATACTTAGAAAATCAATTATCAAACTGTCAGTTTGAAAATATGCACCTAATGATTGCATAACACATTAAACTCATACCATCAAGGTAGGACTATATATATATAATAAAAAGTGTAAGAGGCAGTGAAGGTTTTGTTTAAAGTGTATATTTATTGTTATTATACATGTTATGATACATTAAGTGTTCATAATGGTATTTGCGATGCTACATGTGTTTCAAGTCTAAAGTTGACTCTTCAGACAAATAAACTTGGGGCTTTATGTATTGAGTTCCTTTTGTTTCTGAGAGCCAAGGTATTGTTTATAAATAAGTAAATCAAATAAAATAAATCGACCAAAAATCTGGTGTAGGCAACAAAGCTAACCTTGCAGCCGAGCTTGAAAAGGACCTCCAATCCGTAGTGGACTGGGGTAAGAAATGGCTCGTAAGCTTTAATGCTTCTAAAACAAAGCTACTATCAATTAACCATCATAGACAATCTCACCTACCTTCCATTAGCATGGACCAGGCTTGCCTCCCAGAGATTAAAACACTACACCTCCTTGGTCTCACACTTACAGCGGACCTCAAATGGAATGACTATAGAGAATCCATTGCTAAATCCGCTGCTATGAATGTCTGTTCTCTGTGCAGGGCCCGGAGGTTTTTTCCGTCTGAATCTATCCTGCACATTTATAAATCTACCATCCGCCCATGCATTGAATACTGCTGCCATATCTGGTTGGGTGCTCCTGCTATTCTCCTTGGGCTTCTCGACAAGGTACAGCGGAGGGTCTGTAATGTGATTGATACCAACTTGGCAGACCGCCTGCAGTCTCTCTCCTACCGGCACGACGTAGCTTCCCTGTGTCTCTTCTATAAATACTTTCATGGCTTCTGCTCCAATGAACTTAGATCACTGCTGCCCCCTAGATACGAATTTGCACGAGAAACTAGATTAGCAACTAGATCCCACCCTTTTACAATGAAACCGATAAAATGCAACCGCAACTTCTACTCCAACAGTTTCTTTTCTTGCACTTCCTGACTGTGGAATTCCCTTCCACATGATTGCTTCCGACAGCTACAATCTCCAGGAGTTTAAATGTAAGATCAATAGACACCTAACACACTAACTCACTTCCATTCTTTCAAACACTCTTCCCATCTGCCCAACTCTCATCCTCGGTATTCCTTACTCATCTGTCACCTTCCTCCTGACATTCCCTATGTCTAACCACTCCTTCTCTTTACCTTCCCCTATGTAGCCCCATGCACAATAGTGGCAATGGAATGCCTTGCTTGGGGTGAAATGATTAAAAAAAAATGTTGGCCAGTTGAAATGTTAGTGGTTTTTCAGCACGTGTATAAATGGATAAATAGATAAATGAATCAAGTGCTTACCACAACTTGAAATGATTTGACGCTAGGTTTTCCATATTAGCACGTTAAGTTTATCTTAGAGGCGCCTTCCTTATCTAGGAGTTTTTCTGTGATTGTCTTCTATCGTTCATCTGATAGTTGTTTTTTTTTTTTTTATTGCTTTGAAGATACTTCTTGAATTTGGTGTGTGTTTGAGCGTTTTTTGATTGAGAGAGACACACACACACACACATACATACATATATATATATATATATATATCTCCCCCCAAGTGAATAAGGAACGAAGAAAAAAAATTTTTTTAACAACGTCCAAAACTGTGCTCGATATATAAGATATAGAGCTGTGAATATTTATTCTAAATTATATTTTAGAACATGTACAAATTTTTTTTATATATCTACTAGAAATCGTACATTTGTTTTGACATTGAAAATACAATGTCTCATCAAGTGGTTTGGACAGGAATGGAAAGCCCACACTACCTAATGAGACATTGTAGTTTCAATGTCAAAACAAATGTACGATTTCTAGTGGATATATAAAAAAAATTTGTACATGTTCTAAAATATAATTTAGAACACATATATATATATATATATATATATAGCTGAATACTATCAGACATTTTAAAAATAAAGCATGTAGTTTTGCTCCTGCTTTTCAAGCCTCATTGGGAGATTAATTTAGATTAAAATAAATCAGGGAATGAATGAAGGGAAAGGAAGAACAGAGAGAGAGAAAAAGTTAATATGAAAGGAATAGAAGTATTAAAGGGATAGCAAGTCCCAGCAAACATCCACACTGTTTACAGATTTGCAAGACCTGATATACAAAGAAACTAGCACTCTTGAATGAAATGGGGGGGGGACCTTGCAACTAGAACAGTGTTTCAGACCTGACATATTTTATTTTCTAGTCGCAAGGAATTTACTTCCCCTTCAAGTAAATTCTGTGATTTATCAACATAATTGTGGTTGTGGTGCCAACTATATAGGGAGAACTACTCAGCGTCTAGACAAAAGAATTAAACAGCACGTTCCAAGTGAGATCAGGAATTATACCTTGGCTTCCAATGAGCCTGTCCCAAATACCTATCGTTCCTCCATAGGTGAACACCTTTTAAATAATAGAAAGTATGTTGTTGAGTTTAGTATTGACTGGTTCATGGGTTGTCTCAGCCAAACTCGATATTTCATTTAAGAGAGCTAGAATCTCTATATCAGGTCCTGCAAACCTCCTCCCTGTAAATCGCGTGAAATGTTTGCTGAGACTTTGTATAATTAGCCTCTATTACTTCTTTTTCTTCCTTTCATCCATTCGATGATTTATTTTAATCTAAGTTAATCTCCCGATGAGGCCTGAAGAGCGAGAGTGAAACCAGTTACTTTATTTTTAAAAAGTCCAACAGTATTCAGCTTTATACTTTTCTATAATCAGTTTCTGTACCTACAAAATAATTATATATATATATATATATATATATATATATATATGAGAGCTCTGTTCATTCATTGAGCACTGTTTTAGTATCACCTGAATGATAATACTACACATATGTTCACCCTCATATGTATATTTATTATTTCACGTAACTATATATAAATATATATATTTTTATTAAAACACTTTAATCCAAACGGAAAAGTAAGAAGGTAAATCCCAAAAACCTAATCCTAATATTAAAATTTAATATTAAAAAATGATACAGGAGGATAGCTAAATGTAATTAAAATTGCAGATCTAATATAAAATAACAAATTTTCAATATTCAAAACTGTTGAATGAACATTTCAACATGGAATCCCTAAGAGAGATTTCACATATCCTCAGCAACGGTACATATTTCAAAATGGAAATTTCCATTTTGAAATATGTACCGTTGCTGAGGATATGTGAAATCTCTCTTAGGGATTCCATGTTGAAATGTTCATTCAACAGTTTTGAATATTGAAAATTTATTTTATATATATATATATATATATATATATATATATATAGTTTAATTACAGTTTCTGGTCATAGCACATTTGTATTAACAAGTGTTCAATACAATTATATTGTAGAACTTTTGAATATTTTCCATTTGTAAACAAGTTATTAGGCAACCTAGGTTTCTACCATGAGTGGTGTTTTCAGGCGATTTGCAATAACCGATTTTACCGTTTTTTTTGTTTTTTTTAATGCTCACGTGGCAGGGAATTTTTGAACACACAATCTTTAAAATTACAAGGCATTATGGCATTTTCATCCATGGTTGTATGAACCTAAGAGGTATTTTTTAGTATGGTTACACTTAGTCATAATTTCCGTTCTTTCATTCAACAGTTTGCTTTTGTTTGGGAATAGCATAATCGCTAACTTTTCTTCTTGGCACAGTCTACATATTTTGCCACCGTTGTAAGGCTTGGCTGTTTTTACTATACTCCACATTATATCTGGGTCTTTTCCATATTTTGATTTTAATTTCCATACATGGCTAGCCAATTTTGTACAATTTTTTAAGTTTTCTATTTTGAATGTAGACTTGTGATTGAACCACCTGGTCTCAAAGGTGTCTTTGGTTGATTCCCAAATATATTTTATTTTGGCCATTTGGGTCATGTACCTTTGCCTTGTAAATTATTTCTTTTGTGTTGCAGAGACCTTGAAGTGGACATTTATTTTTGTAATAACTCTTCGGTTCATACAACCATGGATGAAAACGCCATAATTCCTTGTAATTTTAAAAATTGCATGTTCAAAAATTCCCTGCCATGTGAGCGTTCCTAAAAAACACTAAAATCAGTTATTGCAAATCACCTGAAGACATCACTCATGGTAGAAACCTAGGTCACGTAATGAACTTGTTTACAAATGGAAAATACATATACATAAACAAATGTTTGGAGGTACAAAATTTATACACTACTTTAATCAAGAATAATTTGTGATTCTAATGAATTTAACAAAAAACAGCAACAAAAATGAACAAAAATAGGGGGAACGCTAAAATAAATATATATTTCCAACGAGGGGAGGAGAAGTCATGTGTACATAATTACTGAGGGACAATTCAAATAAAATAATTATTTACATGCAATTTCTCCTCTCCCTAGAGACTATAAATAAATTCCTTGTTTTAAGTATATATATATATATATATATATACACACACACCAATGTTTGAATAGATTCCTTGTTTTTGTTTTAAGCAGCATCTACTGGTCTTGAAAGTTTCAGTAATTTTCTGCAGGTAGAGATTCTAAAACGTTAGAAAAACAATAGTTTAAAGAATCCCTTAGGTTTAGAAACATTTCTACAGTGAAGCTTCAAAATGGATCTTAGGCTGCATCTAAAGAATAAAATCTGGTTGAAACAAGACAATTTTCTTTAAACTGATTGTCAAACTAGTCTATTTACAAGCTGCAAAAAGCCTGTTCAACAAATTCATATACTCCTGAGAATTTTTCAGGACCAGGTCACTAGCATATAGTAGATATTGAGTTAATGCATAACCAGGTTATTTTTGATTGAAAACCATTAAAATGGGTGACATGATATTGAATTTCTACATCAGTCATAAAACTATGCTAAACATCAAATCATCATCACCATTGAGAACTAGATTTAAAAAAAAAAAAGTTAAAACCAAGTAGATCCCCCACCACATTGTCAGCTTTCAAAGATCAGTTAAATTAACATTTTCCAGAATTTCCATAAAAGACCTAATGATGGGCACAAAATGGTTGGGATCCTTGAGTTTTCAAAGAATTATCTGAAGTCTCAAATGCTTTAGTTACACAAAAAGCCTGGAATAATTCTTTGTTTTGTTCTTTTTTTATAGTTGCCTGTCTATGAATACACACTGATTCTGGAAGAACAATGTCAACCAGTGTCATCCATTCAGGTGACGTAAAATAAAAAAAAATAAAAAAAAGCTAATGTTAATAATCTCACAAAGGAATTCCTTTCTAGTTATATTCCACTTACATTTGTAAAGTAGAATAATGTTATACACACACACAACACATTTCATCCATGTGTAATAGATATCACAGAGTGGGTTATTTTAGCTGTCAATGTCTTGCAAATGCCACTTTGATAAGACATAGGGCAATATGTGTCAAAGTAAAAATTGGTCTGTAAAATATAAACAAAACAGTTGCCATCTTTTCAAGATATTTACAACTCATTAAGAATCATGTGTTTATTATGTTGCATTTTGGTTTCAAGAATTTTGCTTCCAAATTAAATGGTCTGTACATTAGAAATAGCAATAACAAGGAACCCTTTTGAACCAATAATAAAAGATGGAAATTATACCTCTTCTTCTTCAGAATGAAGATTCCATTTCCACTGAATTATTGCCTGTTTGCGTTTCCAGAACTCCAAAAACAAGGTTCCTGAAAATAAACGCCAGTAAGGTATACATGAACACAGGTGACCCATTGTACCAGTTGAGTGTAAAAAAAAAATAAAAAAAAATAAAAATAAAATAAATGAATAATAAAACAATTACAATTAGAAAAAGCCAGAAATTTGATGATGTAAAATTGAAAATGATTTTGCAACTGTAAGAAATGGCCAGCCATAAGAAACAGATCAGCAATTAAATATATCCAACAAAAAAGAAAAAAAAATACAGGAATTAATGTTTATTTTATCTTTAAAAAACACAAAAGGTGATGCGTAAATCTTTTTTAAAAAAATTACAGAAAAAAAAGTTTAATATAAATATGGAATTATATTTGCTTAAATTTACAAAGTCTAGGCAAACAGCTTGACTGCATGGGTGGTTAGAATCTGTTCATTATTTTTCAGTGATTTCAATAGATTTTTAAGTGTCAATGCAAAGGAAACAAAGAGGAATACAGAAAACAAAGAGGAATACAGAAAACAAAGAGGAATACAGAAAACAAAGAGGAATACAGAAAACAAAGAGGAATACAGAAAACAAAGAGGAATACAGAAAACAAAGAGGAATACAGAAAACAAAGAGGAATACAGAAAACAAAGAGGAATACAGAAAACAAAGAGGAATACAGAAAACAAAGAGGAATACAGAAAACAAAGAGGAATACAGAAAACAAAGAGGAATACAGAAAACAAAGAGGAAAACAGAAAACAAAGAGGAAAACAGAAAACAAAGAGGAAAACAGAAAACAAAGAGCCATACAGAAAACAAAAAACAAAGAGCCATACAGAAAACAAAAAACAAAGAGCCATACAGAAAACAAAAAACAAAGAGCCATACAGAAAACAAAAAACAAAGAGCCATACAGAAAACAAAAAACAAAGAGCCATACAGAAAACAAAAAACAAAGAGCCATACAGAAAACAAAAAAACAGAGCCATACAGAAAACAAAAAAACAAAGAGCCATACAGAAAAAAAAAAGAAAGAGCCATACATAAAAAAAAAAGAAAGAGCCATTTACATAAAGCATTTCAAGCAATTAAATCTGAAGAGATGAAAAAGAATAAAACTGACACATTAATGAGGAGACATGATTTCAAAACCAAATTTAGTCATGGAACCAACTGAGAGTAAAATCTTCTCAGCCCTCGTTCAAAAAAAGGAATTTTGTCTTTAGTTCCTGTAAATTTTCTCCACTGCTTTGTTGGTTGGTGTTTCACTTAAAGTATCAGGACCAATTTTTTTTTATCAATAATCAAAATCTTTCAAATTGATTCTACTAAAAAAACAATACAGAATATAACAAAGAACTAGTTTCTTTAAGGTGTCTTTTACTAGTGGCTGGAACTCATTGCATTAAAGGATCATTAAACCTTTCCAAGTGGAGATACAGACGGCGATATTGGTAGTTGATCATGTCAAAGACATACAAATAATGTCTTTCAGAACAGAAGCAACTGAAGACTTTTTTCTGACCGACTTTATAGATAAAAAGAGAATGCACGTGTTCACTTAACGGTGATAAAATCAGAAGCATTCCCCAATCACATCAAAATATCACAGCCACATGAATTTGCCCAAAGCTCAACTTTTTCCTCTACAAAAAGGTAACAACCAGTTTTTAAAAAATTACTTAGTCATTTTGATGTTCATTTTTGTATGATATTTACTCCAAATTTGCAGTAATCTTAAATTTATGAGAGAGGTGCTGAAAAGTTATCAGACTGACAAAATATCAGAATTTATTTTGGAATCTTTTTTGATTGAGCAAAGAACTTTTCAACAACTAGTCTATGAAAACCTTTGACATATTGATTCTTAAGTAGCTACAAATAGTTTCATTAGACCTTTGAAATATGAAGTCAGTTTTTGATTAGCTTATTTAATGGCCAATCATTGAAAGTTCCAACTCGACGAATGCAGATTCGTAAGAAAGAGAAAGATGAAAATAGAGAAGAAACATCCGTACCCCACAGGGACATGAAGATTGCAAAAAAGACAGTTGCTCCATTATCAACAATTGTACTGACGCGGGCGTGTGAGCAAGATGCAGAAAGTTTCCAATAAGGACAACGGTGATCACACAACGGACACATCGTAATGTTTTTGCTATCACAGATTTCATTGCTGGAAAAGAAACATATTTTCATTAATGTTTTGCAGAATTTTTTTTCTATTTTTAAAAAAAGTATTAATGATTGAAATGATTAAGAAATAATTGAAAAATACATTTTCCTGGAAATAATTTTTAAAAAACAAAAATAAATCTTAAACTTGTTTTTTTTTTTTAAATACCATTTCCAGTAAAATGCATTTTTCAATTATTTCTTAATTCAATCATTAATACACAACGAACAAATTCAAGCTGAAATGCGTGTCTTAAAAAGGAAAGACATTTGCTCAAAAAGAGATTCCCTATCAAAATCCTACCAATCGTATCCTCCCCCACCAATTTCACAATTTATTAGACGTAAGTTTGTTTGATAATTTTGCAAATGATAATTACAGAATAGTTCTATTACAAGACTGATTCCAAGGACCAAATAAATTTCCATGTCAAAAAATTTAAAATGTTTTGTGACATTTTTTTTTAAAATATAGAAACAAATAAAAATGATTGCTGGTTAAAAAGAGGAAAGTGACTCTCCACCTGTTGAAACATGTAACCCATACACTGAGAGATTAAAAGGCGTTATTTACACTTGGACTATTGTTGTGCCTTTCTGCTTTCATCTGGTGTGTATAGATTTGGGTAATCTACCTGGAATTCTAAACTGAACCCTTTATTTAATTAAGTGAGTAGACTGTTCTTGTTCTCCTGTCCATGTCTAGAGATTTGTTGTCTAGTTCTTATTTTTTAGTACTGTTATTGCTTGCTCGTTTCCAAGTCCAAGTACACACTGTCCAGTCCAGGTACAGAACTCACAATTACTATGATACCAATTTCATGAATCGACACTTTAACCAACTATCGGTCGGAGTGTTAAATGTGAACAGAGATCAGGAATTTAATAAAGCAGGCAGATCTCGTATGTGGGAGAATTATGTTTTATATCCAAACATCAGAAATTGATGAAGAATCCTAACTTTTACCAATGCATTTGAAAAGATTTATTTATTAACTTTATTAGTTATTAAGTCTTTTCCTTACCTGACGTAGTTATCTCCCATGATAACTAAGCCATAAATAGTGACTATTAAACCGACAAGGGAGGCTGGAATCAGCATGGATGTGTAAAAACCAAGCCAGGCAAAATAAAGTCCAACTTTCTCACCAAAATATTCTCTGGAAAATAAGAATATATTAGAAAAAAAAATAGGTTGAAATTAATATTCTAAGTCTTTTATGAATTCAGAAAAAAAAAATTTTTTTATAGTAAAAACACAGGCACTCCGCTCCACCCATCAGCACCAGCTTCTGATTTTAGACAAATGAAATATTTTTATGGAATAAAATAATTTAGTTTTCAAATAGAATATTTCATAAAGCCTTATTTCTATTAGTTATACTGTTCAAACTTATCCTCATCTTTATTGCCATATTTACGACGTGTTAGTCATTGTCCGTTCCAGCCTTCTTCAGGTGCTAGAAATTTTGAGCCAAACCCCCACCTCTTTTTTTCTGATCACTGGAGTATATCATTCTCATTCCATGTGTGATGCCACTTCCAGATATCATGTAGTCATCTCCCTTTAACTCAACTCTTTAAGTTATTTGCAACCAGATATTGAACTCACAACTCTTTGGGTTAAGCCACTGGAACTAGCCAACACCTCTATCCACTGGGCCATGTGTCCTTGATAACCAGAAGTATAGCATTATTTCTAATGATTTTAAGCCGTACCCTATATGTAACAACTACCCTGGGTACATAACAGCAGCTCTGACAAAACAGGGATAGAATGGTGCAGGAGGATAAGAACACTCGGTAAGCAGCCTCAGCCTACCTAGTCTATGTGAAGGGATTATCAGGAAAAAAAGATCTGTAGTTGATATAATGATCAGGACAACATTTTGAACACTTTGCAAACACCTCTCCTGAGTAAGGCCTCTCATAGAGGAGAACATGATTAAGGAACGTGTGTACAGCGTCCCATGCAGCTGTGGTAAGAAATGAGCCACCCACTTAAGGCTGCAAGAACACCATAAAGCTGTAACACAAGAGGGTATGGTGGGGGTGAGAGAATCAGACACAGCTGACCGCATATGGAGGAAAAAGAGAGATCACTACCTCTGTGGGATGAAGTTGAAATAGACAGCAAACACTGGGAAATATGAAAACTTGGTGGAAATCAGTGTATATGCTCAGCCAAAAGAAATCTTAGCCTGCCAAGCCTAGAAATGAATACAGTATGAGAACCAGTAATATGAAATGCTACAGAAAACCAATAACAAAAATATTGTAATATTAAGACATGACCCAGTGGATAAAAGTGTTGGTTGAATTCAGTGACCCAAGGAGTTCAATTCCTGGCTACAAAAACATTGAGAGTTCAGTTAAAGGGATATAATATTAAGACATGTGAAAGATAGAATTAGAAAAATTTAGACAAAATAAAAGGTTTTGCTCGAATTCACCTGAAGAAAACTGGAGCATGCAACGACCAAAACCTTGTGAATATGGCAACAGTCCAAACAACATAAATAGTGAAAATAACTGATACAACTTAAAAAGGTTGCCATATTTCTAATAATTAAAAGTTACTTAATTAAAAAACAAAAATGAAAATAATAACCCAATAAACATGGAATGAAAAAAAAATCATTGCTTTAATTTCCAGTAATAGTTGGTAATTTCTGGAACATAATAAACAAAACAAAAATCTTATTTAAAAAAACTGAGGTAGAAATATATATTTTTATTCTTATTGTCACACAGAAATCTCATTACTTACTTGATATAGTGAAGGGGTTGAAATTTGAGGATTTGTGTCCAATGAGCCCAGTTCTCATACAGATCTTTCCGAATGTTTGATTTTGTGTTTTTCTTCCAGTGGCCCTGGAAAGGTCAAAGGAAAATTATTTGTTAGAAAGTGAAAGAAAAAATATCAAAAGAATTGAATAAAACAATTTTGCAGCTTAATTCTCCAGGGATTTTTTTTTTTTTTGAGCGAATTGTTTGTGTTTTAACATGGAGTGGAATTAACAGTTGTTTCTTTTGTTGCAGTTGTCTTATTACAACTCCGTCAGTTGCGTCTGTGCAAAAGTTTCCGCTGTTTTAAATAGCAAGAGGGAAGGAAAAGAAAAAATCTATTGCACATTCAGTATCTTGTTTTCAACTAAAGTGGATACTGGGAACTTTTGCACATAGCTGATATGGTTACTTTGATCAAGTCAATTCCAAGACAGCACCACCTGAGTTGAAACCTCTGATTTATTATTTTTGTAAGCAATCAACTTTTTAGCTTTCCCAGGTGAAAGTTGCAGGGATATATTTTGCAAGAGATGTTAAAAAAAAAAAAAATTGCTCCTATTTTTATTTTAATCATATCACCCCAAGCAAGGCATTTTACTGCCACTGTTTTGTAGGGGGTTACATAGGAGGAAAGTTATAAGAAAGAGTGACTGGGTGTGGTAATGGGGGGGGGTCATACTGTTGAGAGTGGAGTGGACGGAGAAAGGAGCATGAGAGAGAGGATGCAGGTTAGTGAGATAGATGATGACTATTGACTTTACATTTAAATTCTTGGAGATTGTAGCTGTTGGGGAAGCAAGTAAATGGAAGGGAATTCCACAGGTGGGAAGTGCGAGAAAAGAAGCTGCTGGAGTAGAATTTGCGTTTACAATTTATTAGTTTCACAGTAAAAAGGTAGGACATAATCTTATGACTCGAGTAAATTTGAACATAAGGGTCACCAGTGAGCTAAGTTCATTGGAGCAAAAGCCATGAAAGTATTTGTAAGTGAGAAAGTGACTGTATCTGAGCTGCCAAGTTGGGATCGATCACATTACAGATTATCCGATGGATTTTGTCAAGGACCCCTAGGTGGATAGCAAGAGCACCAGACCAGATATGGTAGCAGTATTGCTCCCTTTATAGGCAAACATTTGCAGACTTGGTCCACCTCCATAATAAAGAGAACTAATTAGTTGACAGCTATGATACATTAATCTATAGTACAGTTGCAGGCCCCAGTAAAAATACAATACCAATGACTGTTGCCATATTTACAACATTTTGATTGTTGTATGCTTTGGCCTGCTTCAGGTATTTGGAATTTTGGATTGAACTCTTTATTTTGTCAATTGAGGTAGATTGTTCTAGTTTCATGCACCATGCTCTTTCTGGATATCTCAGCATCAGTCAACTCCTTTTTAACCCTCTTAGATTTTGTTCACCTCTGCTGTACCTCACAAGTCCTTGGGCCAAGTCAATGGATTGAACCAAACTTTATTTTTTTTTTTTTATTCACTGGGCCATGTGTCCTTGAGGGCATTAGTATATCAAATTTTGGGACTTACCTAATGCCTCAGCAATCAATTTTACTAGATCTTATATTACAATTTGGTGTTATTGTTTTTCTCTAGCATTTCCATATTACTGGTTTCCAATACTGTATTCATTTCTATGCTTGCTTGGTTTCAGAGACATTAACAAAACAAAACTGAACAAAAACTTAGAGAGTTGAGTTAAAAGGGAGATAACATTGAAACATCCAGAAGAGGCATAGCATGTGGAACTAGAACAATAACCCAGTGAACGAAAAAGTTTGGTTCAAATTTTAAACACCTGAAGAAGGCCAGAGAGTTTGACAGTTGAAACATCATGAATATGGCAACAAAGATGAGGGCACAGTCCAAATAATGTAAATAGCATAAATAATTACAATACTCCATCTCAGATATTGAAAACAAAACTTTAAAATAAATAAATATGAAAACAAAAGTCAGTGAAAGTATTTTGGGAACATTCTTTAAGAGTCAATTATAATAGAACCGTAATAGGAGCATTTGACAAAATTGTGAAGGCAAAGATTTACCTCATGTAATGGAAAACAGGAAATGTAATAACCATCACTAATCATTTTCTTTATACCTGAAAAAGAAAAAAGAAAGATAAAAACTGAGAATAATTCTTTACAAGGAAATAAAAGGACAAAATTTAATTCTAACATGTCTGACACATACATATTGGCAATTGTCTCAGTCACCTAAGTGGCATACATGCTTGGGTGATCATGTCACTTTCAAGACATGACTCTTGAGGTATAGTTTTCCCCACAGTAGGTTGCCAACCAAGGCTATAGAACCCAATCTCTCTTGCTATTCAACCCATAACTGGATTAATACTTTTCCCAAGGCTACTTGTGCATAAGTGAATGCAACGAATTCCACTGCACCACCGAGGTGGGGGGGGGGTAAGGGTGATCGAGGAGAAAAAAAAGGGTCGAGGAGAGAAAAAAGGGGCAAAGAGAAGGAATTTGATTATGCCCCATTGTTATAAGCACCAACAACAATTAAAACACACGTGTTAATATACAAAATTTCCAAAGCCAGCTTACCAAATGAATATGCTTTTGAATCTTCACTGCCGAAAGTTGTTCTCCTCAAAATGTAATCCACAATCCTTGATCGCATCCCTTGAGTAAAAATATTTTCTTTGTTTTCAGGGAATTCATAGCTGATAAATTGAACAAATTTTTTTAAAAATGAGTAATTATGGTAAAATAACAAAAGGAATTTACTACATTTGATAAAGATGCTACCTAATTTCCTAGTGAAAGGAAAAGGAAAAAAAAAAAGAAAAAAAAAAATCAACACATCTTGCAAAGTTGAAGCCACTTATAGGCCATAAATTTTAATTCAGACTATCACCTCTACCATTGAATTTATTACCAGTACTGTAACAAAAATTGTAACTGGAGAGTTTTGAATCAAATTTAATATTCATCAGAGTTGATCTATGGTGACCCTCATATGTACTTAATTCACCCTAAGAATTACCAAAATGAGTTTTGTATTCAGTGTCACTTCAGGATGTCAAAAGATGAAGTGCTTCAAATATTGACATGAGGAGACCTTAAAAGCCACCAAGTGCAGAATCAGGTTTCAAAAAATGTTTGGTGGCTGCACCAATACAAACGAGGAAAGGAACCCAGATGGACTTGGAATACACATACACAAGACAACTGAATGATATATTAAATTCATATAAATGCCCAACATACAAAGGGAAAGACAATCCCTCCCACCCACATGAGAAGTTTGATTGTGTGATTTATTAATCTTTTAGGCTTTTATTCTGAGACATTTACAAAGTGTGAATATCAGTTCTCATTAAAAACAACCATGTTACTCTGTTCCCATTTTTTTGTTGATTTTTTTTTCTTTAACACATTTTGCATTCAAATAAGATAAAAAAAAAAACCCTTGATTTTTTTTTTATCAGTCCTAAAACTTAAACTTAGTGTGGAGTGTGGCAAATTTATGCTTAAATTTGTGTAATAATTATGCAAAGAAATTTGAAAAACTAACTCAGAAAAGGTCGAAAGAAAGCTTCAAGTTGGAAAATATGCAATAAAGGAACAAGAATATAGAAATCTACTTTCATTCTGAAGATTTTTAAAACCCTTTCTTTTTAAAAATAATTTTTAAACTTTTTTTTTTAAAAATAAAAATCACCTAGTTTAAAAATGAAAGGGAATTATTAGAATTGAACTTTATAGGCATCATGTAGCAAGCAATATATTTGTCTGATTATATTGTCTAAAAAACAAAGTCTGGGTGTTTAATATGCATAGTATATCATGTTAGCCCTTATGATTTTTAAAAAATAGAAATTAAATAGCAATGTGAAAAGAAACAAGGGGAGGGAATTCATAGATAGGAAAAATTTTGTGAGTACTAAAAAGCTTAAAGTAAATTTTACTTCTAATAAATTTCATTTTAGAAACTTTTTTTTTTCATGCTTCAGCTAGACCATTCTCCAGCCTTTCATAAGTGGATTTGGTAAGTAATTCAGCAATCTATATAATAAAGATAAAACTAGGGCTATTCACATTTACTTGAAAAAGGCTGGAGAAGAGGCAGGCAAAATTTTGCATAACTTATCTTGAAATTACAAATAAAACTTCTCCATAACTTTTACCAACTGTGGATCAAACCAGAATATGTGGATTTAAGTAGGTAATATTTTGGGTTAGATGCCCATGAGTAGAGTTTAGCACATCACACTTACATAAATTCTTTGTCGCGTGTATAAGCACATTTGTATTTCTTTGTCATACGCTTGAAAACTTCTTGGTTACACATAAATGGACTCTTTAGTTTATTGGCCAAGTCTTGGAGGAACCTCCAACAGCGTTGAGCAAGACTGGGTGTACTGACCACCTGGACAAAGTCAGACAAGAATCAATTAAAAAAAAAATATATATATATATATGTATATTTTAGTTAACAACAATAAAATATTTTAAGTAAAAAAAACCTTTTGAGTAAAAGTAAAATTCCCAAAAATAAAGATTTTAATTTTGTTTATTGGTATATATGCCATTTTATTTGAGAAATGAAGAGAGCATTAATATCTATAACTTGCAAAAGGCCCAGTTTTTTTTGTTTTAATTTCAAACCACTATTAGTTAATTTTCAAAGAAACTTTATTCTAATGGTGGTTCTTTCAGTTCAACACCTTGAATGTAAGGGATTTACTTTAACAACAAAAACATAAAAAACAACACAAAAAAAAAAAAAAAAAGCGAAACACAAAAACAAACAAATTCCAAAAGAGATCATTTTGGTTTTATTTAAGTTAATATGTAAGAGTCATCACATTACACAATCTTTCATTCAGAAGTTCATGTCGTGAACACATGGCTGATCTATTCTGCAGCCTTCGTCAGATAATGAAAGAGTCAATTCTTTTTTTTACAGAAAAAGATTAACGAAAAATAGCTGATCTAATCCTACACAAGTAATAAATTTAGTTTTTAAAAAAGAATATTTAAAATCTGACAAAAAGATAGCTGCCATCCTTCAAAGAACTTCAAAACATTTGAAACTTCCTCATAATGAGGTTCAAAGTTACAAAAAGACCATTTTTGAAAGTTATAAGAACTTTTTAAGAAAAGTAGAATAAAACATTAAAAGAAAGGCATTATGAAAAAATTTAAAATACCAAATTTTAATTACTGATCTAGAATTAAAGAAATCAATATTTTATAAAATTATTAAAAAAGCAAAATATAAAATCAGGTTTTGTTATAAAAAAAATCTTATCCCCAAATTTTTCTCATCAATAAAGAGGGAACATTCTCAAATATTACTTTTAAAATTGCATTATCTGATATCTTTACTGTAGAGAAGAGACTGTAAATTCTCTTAATGTATTTAATAAAATTCACAACAGTTAAAGAATAAAAAATAAATCATCTGTATTACAAAATATTTACATAAATCACATTAGTAAAATAGAAAACATATTTGTGAAATGGTGGGGAAGTCTTGTTTTTTTTAAAAAACTCCACTAAAATGAAAGCCAAGCAACAATTGGAGGGAAAATATTTCATAAAATCAGTCAGAAATGGAGCGGGGCAGAGTTTTTAAAAGCTAATAATAAAACGTGATTGCCTGAAAAAAAAAAAAAAAAAAAAAAAAAAAAAAAAAAATTAAAATTTATTTCTGCAGATATTTTTTTTTTTTTGCTTTGCCTGTTAGACTTGATTTTCTTCTGTAATGAAACCTTGACAACTTTAAATACTTACCAGAAAATAATATAATCATGGAACTAAAAGGTGATGGATTACAATGTAGAGAACTAATCAAGAAATTAACACCTCTTAAGAAGAATGAAACTTGTAATCCAAAGAATTTTGAGCATTTTTATGCGAGAATTTTATAAAGCACAGCACATTAGCAGGACTTATATAAAAGGGCGAAAAAAATTTTTTTTCAGAGCAAAGGAAAATAGAGATAAAGTTCTGAAAATAAATTCATAAAATTTTAAAGAGTTTTGTGATGTGAACATTTTTTATTTATTAATCTGACAAATTTTATTACTAGAACTTGAGTTTTAGTCAGTACTTGCATTTGGGTAGGTGCTCCACTTGTTAAACAAGGTTTATTTTCACCGACTGGCCTGAATATTCATGAAGTCTTATTAAAAGGAAAATAAGTGCTCTTTGGCATGAGTTGAACCTGCATTCCCAACAGGTGAAACTCATATCTGTTGTGCTTATTTTTCTCTCTAAGATTTTATCAAACATATAGGCCAGGAGATGAAGCACGTACGGTTTAATAAATAAACAGACCATCTCTACTCAAATACGAGTAGACATCAAAAATAATGTTTAAGTAATTTATATAGTTACACATAATTTTTTTATAAAAAAAAAATTCCAATTTCTTATCCTTTCACTAGTAATATGTAAATTTATTTTAAAAATAAGTTTAAACAGCTAAATTTAAATAGAATAATTAGTTTTTCTTTTAAATTAAAAATTTAAAGCTCTACCTCTCTCTCTATTCTACAGAATATATATTGTTTAATTGTAAATCATTGTTATATATGTTGAAGGTTTTTTTTTTTTTTTTTTTTTTAAATATATATACACACACACACATGGTTTTATATGCCTAATGTATTGGTTACATATTTGTTTTTGCTGGTGTTTGAGTGTGTGTGTGTGTGTGTATATATATGTGTGTGTGTGTGTGTGTGTGTGTGTGTGTGTGCATGCGTTCATATGTGTGTATATGTATATATGTATCTGTGTACATATATGGGTATATGTATTGTGTATGTAGGTAACTATGTACACATTTATGTGTGTATATGAGTTGTATGTGTTCAAATATGTGTTTTTTATAGTACTAAACGTATACAGTATTACAACTGTACAGCAGACCGTAAATTTACCTGCACTAGGGTATTATTATTTTTGCTGTATTGTTAACCGAAATAATTAGTATAATTTTGATTATATAGTTGGGGTGGTGAAGTGGTCAACATCTACGTGACTGGTCTGGATACAACCAACTGAGATGACACCAATGTCCTTAATATTTTTACTTATAATGCGTATTCCGATAAAATTTTTTTTTACTGAATTGAATGAATTTTGTGTGGTCTGATGAAATGAGCTAATTTAGTTCATTGAAATGAATTAGAATTTATAACCAATTTAAATGACGTGTGAAGTTTTCCTTTATAATTACCATATTGCTCTGGATAACATCCATTGAGCTCTCTATAGAGATATAACACTTAATATTTTATATTAAGTTGATCTTGTTATCCTTGCAGTTTATGGTCTGGACATATATATATATATATTTTTAACTGACCAAGAGAAAATAAGCATTTTTTAATATCATTGAAATAAAATCAAATTAAGATGTTCTGACTATTTGATTTTAAAAATTCTTTTAAGATAAAATTTCTTACATGGGTGTGTGTTTGTAATTATATATATATATATATATATATATTCTTCTTTTGACAATATAAATGAACAGGTTGATATAAGATCGAAGCCAATTTTTCACAAAGCAAAATGCAGTGAATGCAACAAAGAAAAATGAATTGCTGAATTGATTAAGAAATCCAAGTTGGACCACAGATGCTTCAATATTTGAAGAAATTGTGTTGCAAACATATCTTCCATGATTACTTACAATTCCTTCAGAAAATTTAGTGAATGATCATAAAAGCAACACAGAATGGAATAAAAATTTCTAATGCAGAAAGGAAGAAAATAAACGTCAATTTTTGAAAGGTTCATTTAGCCCAGAATTTTCAGTTTTGTTATTTTGGCCAGTAGGCTTTTGAACCTTCCTCATTTAAATGGTGACATATTGTAGGTTTTTTTTTTTTTTTGTTTTGTCACATTCTCACTTGCTCAAATGACAGAACTCTCTGGTACTATAAACTGAATTGATGAGGGTATGAAAATTACTGTGTGTGTGTTTAAAAAAAAAAAAAAAAAAAAAAAAAAAAAAAAAGAGCGAGAGAAATTACCATATGTTACAGAAATCTAATAGTTGGTAAAAAACCCACCAGCCAAAATAAGCAAGTCAATAACTAAAAATGTCATTTGTCTGAAAACTTGTTTCACCGAAACCATTAAATAAAATCTTCACTTTGTGAAATGGTTCACTTAACCCAAAAATCAAGTTACAAAATTAGATTTTTTTTTTCCTTCTGAGTGGTGATTTTTTTAAAAAAATTGATGTATCATATAAATTGACACATTAAAGGCAAAGAGGAAAGTTGATAACCTACTTAACAAGATTGACAGAAAAAGAACTAGGAGATTATATATATATATATATATATATATATATATAAAATTATTTGTTTGAAGATTATTTTTGATTGATACTTGTATTTAAGTAGATATTCTGTTTATAATTAAACAGTATATTTATTTCTACTGGTCTGATCATTTACAAAATTTTTGTAAATAAAATGTGTCATTCAGCAGGATTCAAACCTGCAACGGCTATCCACATAGGGGAAGCCACTAATTGATCTGCATGTCTTAGATAGGGGTTGCACGTTTGAATCCTGCTGAATGACATTTTTGTAACAAAAATTTATCATAAATAATCGAGCCGGTAGAAATATATAAATATACTGTTTGATTATAAACAGAATATCTACTTAAATATGAGTATTGATCAAAAATAATGTTCAAACAAATAATTTTTAATTGTCAGTTTGTTTATAGCCATTTCATTAATCTTTGTTTTATATATATATATATATATATATATATATATATATATATATAAAGTTAAATATTCTAAGAGCTGCAAAGGACAGAAAATTGTAGTGAGTCATGAAGGGACATGGCGCAGAGAAGATCATATTTAAAAGTTTGTCACTGAATTTTTCATTTATGTAATAATGTTACTTAATATTTTGCTTGTATTATAGGAATATTTAAAAAAACATTCATCTAAGGACCTCCACAAAAAACAAAAAAAAAACAAAAAAACAAAAGGAATGTTTAAAAATGAAAACTTAGTGTTAATTTCAAGCTAATAGATTGAATTTAATAATTCTAATGAGAGCAAAATACTTTACTGTATTTCAAAAACTTTTTTTTGCTAAAATAGCTGATTACCATTTTCAGTCTTTTCACGTAACTTTTTATTAAAAACAAAATCCAAGAATAAAGTTTACTTTTCTGAAACTTTATTTGAGAAATATTAACAGATTTAGTGTATAATTAATCTGATTTGGAACATTTACTTTAAGCTTAAAATATCAAAGAAATTAATTTTCTAATCCAACAGTAATTTATATAAATAAATAAATAAGTGAAAAATAATTTCATTTGCAAATAAGTCCTGAAAATTTCATTAAAATTTGAAAATTTTGATTTTTGCAAAAAATTTCCAAAACAATGTTTTCCTTTTTTGCTGCAAGAAAGACCACGAATTTTCCATGCTCATCTTTGGTTCAGCTGCTGATATATAAAAAAAAAAGAAAAAAAAAATTCAAACAAACAAGATTTTAACCCAAAATTTCTGATGTATTAGAAAGGCTTAAGAAATTTAATAAAAAAAAAATACTTTGCTCTTTCCTCTTATAATAAATATTTTGATAAAACTTTATTTTTCAAGTTTGATGCTTTTTTTCATCATAGTATGCTCTTTTTTAGTGGTATCTATACTAGTCCTATCCAAAATATCGCCATAAATAAATATTTAAAATTTTTTCTGTATTAATTCATATTTATATTTTAATCATTTTGTTTTTTAAATTTATATTTTCATTTAGTTACACGCCTAGAAAAACAATTTCCTGGCATTAACTGATTTTAACACAATCCTCTGAAACTAATCGACTTGATATCAATCATTCAATTGTCATAAGCAACAATCAAATTAATGAGTATAAACAATACACAATTTAAGAAAAGCACCATTCAGATATAACATCTTTAACTTTCTATGTTTGAATTTTTCAGTGAAGCAAGCCATTCGACAAAGTGGAGAATTGATTGAATGGTTTTTGTGAAGCCAGTTTTCAGATAAATGACACTTATGAATTGGAGAGAGCCTGAAAATAGTAAATAAATTAAAGATGAGAATACTAGTCTGGCTATTTTCCAAAACAATGAGACAACTTCATGCCAGTGAAGAGGTGATGGTCTCCAAATGGTAACCATTTTATATAAAAGATTGAAAACGTTTGGCTGAAGATATTACAAGATGCTAGGAGACAAAATTAAAATGATAAATAAAAGGAAAAAAAAAATATCCATTCCAAGTAGCTTTTCCCTAAATTCCCTCCAGTTGTTAGCAAATTTTATTGTCATGCAAATGAATTAAATAATCATGCATCAAAATCTATCTACCAAAATTGTTTCCTTTCAATCACAAAATGATGGCAAATTGATCCATTAATATTTGCAGACAAAATACTTGAAAGGTACCAAACTAGGCATGCCATTTAAAAAAAAAAAATAAATAAATAAAAATGATTTTCTTGAATGCTTTCAATGTAGGTCAAAATTGGGATCACAAAGGATATGTATTTCTAAAAACCTTTGTTAGCCTTCATTCTTTTACATTTTTTTTTTTTTTGATGAAAAAAATAAAAATGAAAGAAATATGGCTTAATGCAGCGAGAAAGAGATTTAGTAAATTGTGGCTTTAAGTTTTTAAATATATTTTTGACAGCATAAACTGTAAAGAAAAATTAAAAATTAGACTCCTTTGTACATAGACAATTAAGTTTTGTAATCTAGAATTTTTAAAAAAATTTTCTTCAGATCCAATGCACCCTAATTTTTGAAGAAAGGAATTTTTCTTCATGAAGTGTTACTGGAAGCACAACAACAAAGATGTACAAAGATAATTGAATTCCCTAAACGTTCCTAAGATCTCACTCAAATGTCTTTTTTTTTTTTAAATGGGGATACTTCGAAAGATTAAGGTTTACTGCACAAAACCAGCAACTCAAACTTAATGTGAAAATCTTAAGAAAATGTTGTCAAATCCATTGGTTAGTGTTAGAAAGGGGTGATCATCAGTTTGAACATTTATAAACATGCATTTCATTTTAACCATTCATCTTAATTCTAAGTCAATAAACATTTTGCATTTATTGTCATTTAAAGAGTAAGTACAGCTCTGAGATGCTGTGTGTATGTATGTGTGTATATATATATATATATATAATGTGTGGTGGACTTACCGTAAACGGTAAATGAGTGTCTGCAATGGCTGGTGTCCTTCGTTTTACACTTATGCATAGAATTTTGGTTCTGCATGCACTTGTGTTAAACTATTAGTCATCCAGCACTAAGTTTTGTTTAAAGTGGTCAGTTGCTTGTGCAGTAAAAAACAACATGCCCTATACAGGTGCACTGTGTGTTTGTGATGTTATATTATCATGGAGCTTGACCTCCCCAGGGACTTAAATACATTGGGTAGTGTATAAGTGGTTTCGATTCATTAAAAAGCCAACAATATTATCTTTAAAACTATTTGAAAAGATGTTTTTAAATTTCTTACAAGTTATAAAAAAATGAACATCTGAAAATTTAAGTGAATTGTAGCCAGTCTCAATATTTAAACCAATGCTGAAAGTAAAAAGAAATTGTAGAATTCTAAGAGGAAATATTTTTTTTTTGTAAATTTAGAATAAACTCACTAGCAAAAAACAAATATAATAATAAAAATGGCAGTAATTAGTAATTGTGACTCAAATATGTTATGTGTTTGTGAAAAGATCCCAACACTTATAGGAGTGACAAAATTAACCATAAAATGTGTGAGAAATAAAAAAAGAAAGAAAGGAAGGAAGGAAGGAAGAAGAGGAGGAGGAAAGGAGGAAGAGGAAGAAGAGGAGGAGGAAAGGAGGAAGGAGGAAGAAGAGAGGAGGAATAGGAGGAGGAGGAGGAGGAGGAGGAGGAGGAGGAGGAGGAGGAGGAGGAGGAGGAGGAGGAGGAGGAGGAGGAGGAGGAGGAGGAGGAGGAGGAGGAGGAGGAGGAGGAGGAGGAGGAGGAGGAGGAGGAGGAGGAGGAGGAGGAGGAGGAGGAGGAGGAGGAGGAGGAGGAGGAGGAGGAGGAGGAGGAGGAGGAGGAGGAGGAGGAGGAGGAGAGGAGGAGGAGGAGGAGGAGGAGGAGGAGGAGGAGGAGGAGGAGGAGGAGGAGGAGGAGGAGGAGGAGGAGGAGGAGGAGGAGGAGGAGGAGGAGAGGAGGAAGGAGGAAGAGAGGAGGAAGGAGGAAGAGAGGAGGAAGGAGGAAGAGAGGAGGAAGGAGGAGGAGGAAGAGAGGAGGAGGAAGAGGAGGAGGAAATAATGGGGTTAGAATAAAAAAAAAAGGAGGAAATAAAAACTGGTTGCGAAAATAAGTGGAAAAAATGAAAGCCGATAAATTAAACTGAGGGGTGAAAAGACTTAAAAAGAAAGTATTCAAGATTCTTAGAGAATATTTTAATTTCTTGCAGCAAAATTAACTACATTTAAAGAGAACAACAGTGCTAGATATTAAACACCATTTTCATTCAATTCTTCGTAATTGCTAGAATTTAAAGCAAAGCATGCAGAAGGTAAAGAGAAAAAAAATGAAAAATATTAAAAAGGAAGAAGAAAAAAAACACTGATGAAGTGGAAGTGAATGTCCTCAGGGGTCAGTCTGTGAGTAAAAGTCATTTAAGGGTATAGATGGGATGGGAAATGGGGGAGATGGCTATCATGAAGGGGATGTGGATTCATAATAATACCAACATTTTATTGATATCAACAAAAATTGAGAGAGAAAAAAAAATCATCAAGTCTGAAAATGTTAATATACCTATGGCTGATTGGTAGAACTTAATACTAAGGTTGATTATTCGAAAGCTTTTTTTTTTTTCCACACTTCTAAAAACCATAAAGAGTAATCAGTTTCTAAATTTCCTATATTTGTATTTGTTTTAAAAACATGTAACTCAAGTTTAAACTAACATTTTAAAATATTGATATTTTTAGCATTTTTTTTAAAAAAAATGTTTAGAACCCTGCATTATTAATATTAATTCCCTTTCCACTGCTTTTTGAATGCTTCTCAATTACAATATCCTTATTGTTAATTTCACTCAAAGTTGTTTTCTGTTGCCATAGCAGGATATGAAAACAACTATAAAATTCAAAACACACTCAGAGTGACCTTCAGTGGCAGGATGAACTTTTTATACAACAAATGAAGTCATATGCAGAGTGATAATAGTTAAAGACAATTTTCAGGAATTCAAGTTTGACAAGTAGGATGTTAAAACTTAATTTTAGGGGGAAATTTAGAAGTAATAAAAAAAAAAAAAAAACACTTAAAAAAAAAAAAAAAAAAAAGTAAATCTCAAATCAATGAAATTAAACACTTATGACTTAATACAGTTACAGCTTTTTCTTGATTTCATATTAAAAATAAAATTAAAATATCAAAGAATAATTCATAAGTAGCAATAAAAAGAACAAGAAGAAAGGTTTTCAAATTTAATTAGACTTACATTTTAAAATAATCAAGATGTAGAAAAAAACCCAAAAAAAACAGAAAACAAATAAAGAACACAGCCCAGAGACAAAAAAAAGTTGGGAATTACTTGTCTAAGAGAAAGCAAAAAGAAAAAAGTTAAACTGTCAACAGTTACAAGAACATCTTAAGACCGGTAGGCTCAAGGTATTCAGCATCCTACTTGTGTAGGGAACAGATTTTAGTTCTCTATAGAAATTTAGTGACATTGGAGAAAAATTAAAAACAGCAATTCTGGAACTGTTTTATAAGACAATTCTTTGTACGAGTAAAAATGATAAGAGGATGTGGTATAAATATTGGAAAAAAAATTTTAAGGAAAAGAAAGAGGAGGGGGAAAGTAAAGCAAGAGAATAGTAGAGTGGGAGGGAAGATAACAATTAAGGTTTGCATACAATATCGCTCAACAATATCATTCAATATTACTGGACAATACTTCAGTTATCCAATGATTTTTTTTTTTCAATTCATAAATTCTTTATATTCCAAGAAAAATAAGTGCCCATCTAATTTTTACATCTGATCTATATATCACAAGGACAATATAAAAAGTTTCACCCATCTTGATAAACTGTCAAATTATAAATATCCAAATACAGGTCAATGGCTAAGAAAAATACATTCTCAAAATGTTTTTGGAAGAATGGGCACTAAGAATTAAAATTATGATCTACATTATTTATATGCAGATTCTTGTCCTTGTGATGATCATCAAACCAAACTCCACTTTACCTCTGGACAACTTCAAAGTTGCCTCAATAAAGTTACCAAGTCATGCCAGGGGACAAAGATAGGATTCCAAAAAAATGTGCCAGCAAGGAAATCCCATCAACTACAATGTAAGCCATATCCACTCCAATAAAATCCCTGACAAAAGTCATACAAGCACAAGGCTAAAAAGAGGAGGTGTTACTTTATTTTTGATCTTCTAGTTTCAGTAAAACAACTTGTTCATTTGTTTTATAAACACTTCTCTAGTAAGAACTACTCATTGAATATTAGACTAAATTAGTAGTTCGCAACCAGGGTCCATGATATATTTCTGGTAATGGGGGGGGGGAGAGACTCAAAAAAGCCAACTGGTGAATCCATGGTAATATTTCAGGTGTGCATAGAGCACTTTCACTCTGGAACAATTGCTATGGTAACTGGTAATTGAAATTTCTACAGTAAACTATGGCATATTAAAATAGTAAAAATAGAAAAAAAAAATTCTAAAACTAGCAGAAAACAAGATAAAGCAATGTAAGTTAGCATCCCTTTTACTTTACCAAATGTTTTGATTGTACAAGTTGAATAAAACTGAAAAATATACATAAAAAGCATATTTTATATATATATATATATAGTGTCATCCACAGACAGATTTGTTTCGCTGTATCACAGCTCATCAGTATGGTTAGACTCCGATTGCTTTTTACCCAGGATTGAAACCCGACCAAATTGGCATCAGTCGGTGATTTTACCTCTGAGCTACGGACGCTCGGTAGGAGGTATACTTTTAGCGTGTGATATACTATGTATTCGTATGTGAGTATTGAGAGTGTTCTAATTCATTACTGAATGAACGATACATAGATGCTAGAGTAGCTACTGTTTTTTCAAAGTCTACCATTCTTCCAGAGTGCTCAGTCAGGATGTGACAGCGTAAATAGTCATATTATATATATCTCCAAGTAAATGAAGAAAGTATTAACTACATTCAAAAACATTAATTTAAAATAGTGTTCAATATAGAAATAGACCAATTAATATCTATTATAAGTTATAGTTTAGAACACGTACAAATTATAATTTTTTTTTTTTTTAATCGTATCACCCCGAGCAAGGCAGTGACACCACTGATGTGCAGGGGGCTACGTAATAGTGAAAAGATAAAGCCGGAAACCACATCCTAAATAGGGAACAAGGGATGAGCCTCTTATTACAAAAGTGTACATTTTGTTTTGACATTAAAAAAAAAAAAGACAAAAAAAAAACAAACACACAATCTCATCAGGTAGTTGATGATATATAAAAGGTAAATTATGTAAAGATTATAGATTATTATATTAACTGAATATACTAATAATTTGAAGTATTAATAAAATATTAATATAAATTAAAATATTAATATAAATTAATAAAATATTAATAAAATTAATTTAATATACAGATTATAAGAATTATATATAAAAAGGAAGGATTAACAGCATTAACCTCTTCACCAACAGGACCAATTTCTGGCGTCCTCTCTGAGGGACTATATATATATATATATATATATATATATACACACACACTAGTGTACATAAATGTTCCATAGAATTTAGTTGTTAAATACAAGTTTATTTTCATTAAATTAGCTTCACTTCAAAATAAAGCATACATGTTTACTATTCCTATAATACAATTCCAGAATTTATTGTAAAAAAAAATGGTTCATGGGTAAAATAAAAGGTTGAGAACCACCACTGGACTGGAGTATCAAAGTTAATCCATGATTAGAGATTATGTCATAAGACACACACCAGTCAATATAAAATAATTCAATAATGCTAATCAAAGAGAGATAATATCTACACTGTCATTAAGTGTTATTATCCTAATGACACTATAAATAAAAGAATTATCCTAATGACACTATAAATAAAAGAATTATCCTAATGACACTATAAATAAAGGTATCCTAATGACACTATAAATAAAAATTATCCTAATGACACTATAAATAAAAGAATTATCCTAATGACACTATAAATAAAAGAATTATCCTAATGACACTATAAATAAAAGGTGTCCTAATGACACTATAAATAAAAAGATTATCTAATGACACTATAAATAAAAGGAGTGTCTAATGACACTATAAATAAAAAAAGAATTATCCTAATGACACTATATAAATAAAAGAATTATCCTAATGACACTATAAATAAAGGTATCCTAATGACCTTACAATAAAGAATTATCTAATGACACTATAAATAAAAGATTATCTAATGACACTATAAAATAAAAGAATTATCCTAATGACACTATAAATAAAAAGAATTATCCTAATGACACTATAAATAAAAAGAATTATCCTAATGACACTATAAATAAAGAAATTCTATTGACACTATAAATAAAAATTATCCTAATGACACTATAAATAAAGGGTATCCTAATGACACTGCACCTATAAATAAAGAAATTATCCTAATGACACTATAATAAAAAATTATCTAATGACACTATATTAAAGAATTATCCTAATGACACTATAAACAAAAAAAGATTATCCTAATGACACTATAAATGAAAATTATCTAATGACACTATAAATAATTATCCTAATGACACTATAAATAAAGAATTATCCTAATAGGCACTATAAATAAAAGAATTATCTAATGACATATAAATAAAAGAATTATCCTAATGACACTTATAAATAAAAGAATTATCCTAATGACACTATAAATAAAAAAAATTAGCTATAGCATACTAAATAAAAAGAATTATCCTAATGACACTATAAATAAAAGAATTATCCTAATGACACTATAAATAAAAGAATTATCCTAATGACACTATAAATAAAAGAATTATCCTAATGACACTATAAATAAAAGAATTATCCTAATGACACTATAAATAAAGGGTATCTGTGTGCTATAGAAATAAAGAATTATCTAATGACACTATAAAATAAAAGATTATCCTAATGACACTATAAATAAAAGAATTATATAATATTTTATAAATAAAAGAATTATCCTAATGACACTATAAATAAAAAGAATTATCCTAATGACACTATAAATAAAAGAATTATCCTAATGACACTATAAATAAAAAGAATTATCCTAATGACACTATAAATAAAAGAATTATCCTAATGACACTATAAATAAAGAATTATCCTAATGACACTATAAATAAAGATTATCCTAATGACACTATAAATAAAGGGTATCTAATGACACTATAAATAAGGTATCCTAATGACACTATAAAATAGAAAATTATCCTAATGACACTATAAATAAAAGAATAAAAAATGAATAACTAAAATTTATTTCAGTGCTACCAGCAAAAAGGCAGCAGCAGCTATTAGCTATCTTCTGACCCCAAAACAACCATAGCAACAGCAGCTAGTAGCCTTCCTCTGACCTTGACCAACAAATGGAGGACTCTTAAGGCCCGCCATAAAGAGATTTAAAGAAAATTTAACTACATGTGCAACACAGATCAATTCTGCAAATACACACTAGCCTAAAACCATCGAAATACACATGGAATTAGGCTGCGCACTCCAAAACACCAAACGACGTGGGGAGCAATTAATATTTAGCACTTTTCTACTCCTACCAATCTGGGAGCAGTGACCGAACACCTCTTTGCTTATCACCAGCCTCACTGCGCCCAGAAATTTCGGAGCTGTCCTAGCATAACACCCTAGGCTCTGATCTAGGCATCTAGCCGTTACACTCGCTTCTGGCATTGATCCTGCTTTCCTGCGGTAGATCAGCCATCGAGGCCATCACACCAGCTTCTGGTCCTGATCCAGCTTCAGCAGTCAAATCAGCCACTCAGAATCGCAGCTGCAACGACCCTACTTTGACTCGGCCCTGTTTAGGGATTCTGTTACCCTTCGGTATGGTCTCGCACCCGCGACGACCATTGCTCAACTCGGTCCTGTTTTGGGATTTCGTAACGTAACCTCTCAGTACGGTCTCGCATCTGCGCAGACCTTGACTTGACTTGGACCTGTTTAGGGACTGCCTTTCATCAGGCATCCTCCACTGGCACGATCTCGCCTTCACGCTCGCCACTTCGACCTAGACCCGAAGACGGAACGTCCCGAACCAGCCAGGCAACTCATTCAGCATCTCCAGCCGACTAGCTACCACAACGAATGCCACAGCTCGACCCAGCACTGGACAAGGTCTCACCCCATCGCCGCACCAACTTCTTAGAGGCTACTGCCCTTCAGACCTGAAGCGAACCCAAACTACATCTTGTATCGACTCACGTAAATAAAAACCAAAGTTGTTATTGTTTTTACTTCTGCCTTTGTCTCCTCATTGTCTTGGCTGTTTTCACACTAATCTAAAATTCAAGTTTGCAGAGTAGACTTCCTCCGGGACTCAACCCCGCAACAAGGTCAATGGGAGAAAAACTCACCAATCAGACCAAGTTTTCTTCAGTCACAATGAATAGTGGTAACTTTAGTGAAGCCATTTATTTTGAAGTCGAGTTAAGGTCTGCGCTGTTTTCACACTAATCTAAAATTCAAATTTGCAGAGTCAACTTCCTATGGGACTCGAACCCGCAACACACACACACAAAAATTCAATTGTGCACAAAAATGAGATGTTGGAGGAGAAAAAAAATGCTGTTAAGTAATTTTTTTTCTTCTGCAGAATCCATTTCTGCAGTTAATATTTTTATATTTTTTCCTGAAGAAAATTTTTGCTCAACTTAAAATTTTAGGTTGAAATTATTTTTGTTAGATTTATGAATAAATTGATGGCTGTTACAAAGTTTTTACTTATCACAAAACTGAACCGAGTACATTCTCTTTTGATTCAGGATTGTTTTTTTTTCGTTTGTTTTTTGTTTTTTTTTTTGCTTAAGCAATATATAAAAGAAATATAGAGTGAAAAAAATGCTTTAAAGTGAAAGAAGTTATGCTCCATGATTTTAGATTTAAAAAAAATATTTAACAGCAGAGAGAAAGTGATACACCTCAGAGCAAAAGTCAAGGAAATTAGACCTGCATCAAAATATAAAGAATTAGCTTTTTTTTTTTTTTATAAGTCAGTTTCTGATATTTATTCATTAAAAAATGATTGAATAAAAAGAATTTACAAATTCATATCCTGATTTTGGAATTTTGCAGCTGACTGAAGAAAAATATTTAAATTCCTTTTAAAGTTGTGAAGAGATCAGCCTGAAAAAATATTTTTTAGAAGGAGAATATCAAAGTGTGAAAGATATATATCCTTTTGCAAATCTTTAATAATTAGATATAATGATTGTTAGAATATGTTTGTAGTAGTAAAGAATTTAAGTAAGTTCATTGAGAAGAGTTGCTGTTAAATCCACAGTTGGCATTGAGGGAATAGAATTTTAATGAGAAACAAAATGTCTATCCATCCATTAAGATCATTCCAGAAAAAAATGGATGGCATTTTTGAGAATCTTCTCCAAGACTTACTTGTATTAGTCATGATGCAGTTACAAGACGTAACCAATAGTTAGAAAAGTTAGTAGGCAAAAAGTTCTGAAAAGTAAACTGTTTTCACTTATTACCAAAAATTCTTTTTATAGAAAGAAACAGATTTGAAACCTGAGCAAAATATACTATTTATTTTAGTTGGCAATCAGATACTTGTAAACTCTACAATACATACACAATTCCATTTTCCAGAATGAAACTAAAATCAAAAGCCAATAATCAGCTAATTTTAATTTTGCCAAAAACTGGTTTATTGTACTAATATTACAATTTTCAAAATTAACGCAAAGAATAATTTACCATATTAACCATTACTATTAAGCAGAAACTTTGAAATACCAGAATTAATTTTTAACACATTCACGGCCATATTTATATTCTTTTAATTTTTACCCTTAAACTAATCAGTTATCAGTGCAAACAAATTTAATAAAAAAATCTACTTTGAGCTCTTTAAACTGGAAGTCATTGCAATTGAGAGAAAGCGAGATTAAAACTGAAAATATAATTTCATCTAGCCATATGTTTCAAGGCCTAATAAAGAAGGTGCCTGAAACTGCAGATAATAACGATATTCTTGTGGTTTGGAACCATTATTAAGTAAGATTAACCACAATGAACTGTTCCAGGAATGGGAGGCCATTTTGTGTTACTTGAAAGGGAGATAACTTTAAATAAATCTATATATTTAAGTTAAGTAAAGTGCAATGATTAATAGTGTTATTTGTTTCTTTTACTCATTATGAACTGAATATTTTGTTGCTGCTGCTGTTAAAGTGTTCAAGTTATAGGGTCTTTGTTATTTGGTCAAACTTTGTGATTTTGAAGCATCAATTTATGGAGTTTAATAAAAGTTACATCTTTAAGATTTATAAGTTATACCATTTTTAATCATTGATCTGAGAAAGTTGCACATAGATGGTTTAGATATGTCTGAATGAATTGGATGCCATAAATGACATTCATAGGAAATCCTTGATCTGATAAAGATCTGATTAGCTTTCAAGTTAATATTTCGATTTTGTAGTGTCTGACTGTGGTGGACAAGAGTTCACCTCATGCAACCAATACTGTGTTCAACTTCTTTATTCCCTATACTAATTCTTTTTTTTCATATAACTGATTTATGCACAGAGGTATCTGAAGTGTTTAGAATTAATTTTAAAATTCTGAATTTTTTTTTTGTTGGATTCAATGTTGGTAGCATCACAATTCCAGTTCATATATCAAGTTTTACATTTCATTTGTTTGGCAAATGTTAAGAAAAATATCAAAGTACTTTCTGTATAATTAAGTGCAAATATGCAAGTAAAATAGTATTTGGCCACAAAATCTACCAAGCTTGATGCTAGGAAATTTAATGGGAGTAAATAAGTGCAGTTAATGAGTAAATGTCCTCTTTGAAAAGAGGATTTTCAAATAAAAAAAATTAAATCAGGTGGAAAAAAAAAAAAGTCTGGAGCCAAAAATGAATGGTGATAAATGCAAAGTTTGGTTAGAAAATAGACAGGAACAAGTGAATTCTTAGCAACATCACAGCACAAACAAAAAAAAAAAAAAAAAAAAATCAAATCAAAAAAGGTCAAAGCTAAAAGCAGAAAGAAAAAGAAAAAAAAGCAAACAAAACAAAATATATGTTTCCCTGAAAGTCTGTTCAGTCAACATTAAAAGACGCACATCAGAGAATCAGATTCAGACGCACATCAGAGAATCAGATTCAGACAAGTGATGGAGAAAATTTAGTCATAATTTTATTGTCAGGAAAAAAAAAAAAAAAGTTTCTTATTAACAATTTCTATTTTTTTTATGAGCAGAAAATCGTCAATAACAATTTCTTCATTGACAGAGGTTGGCTAGTTTAAGCAAATATTATGGATTCTGTAAAATAATCAAGGCTAAGATTCCTAAAATTTAAAATGAGCAAATTGCTTATCAGTTGTTCAAAACGAACAAGGCAACATAAAAATAAAGAGGTCATTATTTGTTTATGATAGGAAATTGTAATGGCTTTTTTGGAAGAAGGTCATTAAGTTCAAATAGGGCAATAATTAGTTTTCAAAAAGCATACATTTTTATTGGAGCCTGAAAAAATTTGTACATTTAATGAAAAAAAAAAAAAAAAAAAAAAAGAAAGAAAGAAACAGAGAGAAGAGAGAGATAGAAAATGCCAAGAAGTGAAATGATATGTTAATGCATTTTGGTATTTACAGAATTTCATTATCCAATTTTGACCATTCTTTCAATTAGTCAAAATTACAAAATAGCAGAAAGACATCCAATGAAATAGAACCCAAGAAGAATCTAAGAAGAAAAATTTTCAGGTGTAAAAAAAAAACAAAACAAAAAAACCCTGAATAAATAACATTTGTTTAAGTTATCTTTATCAATTTCCAAGATAAAATAAAAAGCATAGACATTAACAACTTGTCAGGAACTGTGAGTCAGGAAGAACATGCCATGAATTTGGGATTCCTGAGAGGAGAGCAAAGTTAGAAAGTCAATGTAGAGGTCACGAAAACATAAATGCTAAGAACATCCAGGAGCCAGCCCCGGATGTGAGAAGATGTTTTAATCTTAAAACTTGACCCTCACAAAGCGAGCGGTGGCAACGGAATCCCAACCATAGTCTTAAAGAAATGTGCCCCTGAACTCTCCTCTGTCCTTTCTAAGTTCTACAACTTCTGCCTATCTGCTTCCTGCTTTCCCGCCTGTTGGAAATATTCCTCTGTAGTTCCTATATTTAAAAACACTGGAGAACCCTCGGACCCTGCAAATTACCACCCTATCAGCCTTCTTCCGATCTTTGGCAAAGTGTTCGAAGCCATTATCAATGCCAACGTGGTTCAGCATCTCACAGCACACAGGCTCCTCTCGGACAAGCAATATGGTTTCTGCTTCACCAGGTCTACTGCTGATATGCTAATGACCATCACCAAGTACATATACCAGGCACTTGACAGAGTTTGGCATGCTGGCCTTCTATGTAAACTGCGGAGCTATGGTACAACTGGACATTTGTTTGAACTAATCCAGTCATTCCTCTCTAACCGCACAATGAAGGTGGTATTAAATGGACATGCCTCCCAGAACTACCATACAAACGCAGGTGTCCCCCAAGGCTCCATCTTAGGTCCTACACTCTTCCCTGAGATACATTAATGATCTCCCTGATTCCATAAGAGCCCAAGTAGGTTTGTACGCCGATGACACCACAGTTTACTCTCGCCTCCTACAAAAATCTGGTATAGGCGTCAAAGCTAACCTCGCAGCCGAGATTGAAAAAGACCTCCAATCCATAGTAGACTGGGGTAAGAAATTGCTAGTAAATTTTAATGCTTCTAAAACAAAGCTACTCTCAATTAACCATCATCGACAATCTCACCTACCTCCCATTAGCATGGACCAGGCTTGCCTCCCTGAGAGTAAAACATCATGCCTCCTTGGTCTCACATTTTCAGCGGACCTCAAATGGAATGAGTATATAGAATCCATTGCTAAATCCGCTGCTATGAAAGTCGGTTCTCTGTGTAGGGCCCGGAAGGTTTTTCTGTCTAAATCTATCCTGCACATATATAAATCTACCATGCACCCATGCATTGAATACTGCTGCCATATCTGGTCGGGTGCCCCTGCTATTCTCCTCGGGCTTCTCGATAAGGTTCAGAGGAGGGTCTGTAATGTGATAGATACCGACTTGGCAGACCGCCTGCAGTCTCTCTCCCACAGGCGCGACGTGGCTTCCCTGTGTCTCTTCTATAAATACTTTCAAGGCTTCGGCTCCGATGAACATAGATCACTGGTGCCCCCTAAATACGAATTTGAATGAGATACTAGATTAGCAACTAGATCCCACCCTTTTACAGTGAAACCGATAAAATGCAACCGTAACTTCTACTCCAACAGTTTCTTTCCTCGCACTTCCTGACTGTGGAATTCCCTTCCACATGATTGCTTCCCCGACGGCTACAATCTCCAGGAGTTTAAATGTAAGGTCAATAGACACCTCCTGACACACTAACCTGCTCCCATTTTATCAAACACTCTTCCCATCTGCCCAACCCTCATCCTCGCTATCCTTTCTCATCTGTCACCTTCCTTCTGACATTTCCTGTATCTAACCACTCCTTCTCTTTACCTTCCCCTATGTAGCCCCATGCACAATAGTGGCAGTGGAATGCCTTGCTTGGAGTGAAATGATTAAAAAAAAAAAAAAGAAGATGTACATGCTTACTTCAACCCAGAGACAAGATAGCATTTAAGAACACAAAAGACATTTAAACAATGTTGGAAGATTCGTAGGCAAAACGTGGAGAGAGAAAGAGAGAAAAAAAAAAGAAAGAAAAGAAAAAAAAGGATGCCACAATGAGAAGGAAATTAGTACAAGCCACAGGCAAAACAAACTTTACATTGTTTTTAATAAAAATTTGGCTGATAGGGCCTGCAATAGATTTTAGAAGCATATGGCGCCAAGAGATCCTTAGAAATTTTACTCATTTTCATTAATATAGGATAAACTGGGGTGTTTTTTTTGTTGAGAACACAAATATTAAGAAATAACTAATGACTCGGGAAGCCGAGTTCAAATTCCAGTTGAATTCATTGCATTCACTTATGCGCAAATACCTTTGGGAAAGGTATTAATCCGTCTATTCCTTCCAGTTATGGGTTAAATAACAGGACAGATTGGGTTCTATAGCCTTGGCTGGCAACCAGTCTACTGCAGAAAGCAATGGCAACCTGCTGTGGGATAATCTTCTGCCCAGTCAGTCAGCTCTCAAAAAAGACATGACCAGCCAAGTGTCTATGGCACTTGACTGAATGACTACTTGATGCAGACTTATACTGGATGCCTAGCTATGGAACGAGTTGATGGCCCAGCAATCCCCTACATTGACCAGCTATGTCATGACACAGATTGACTCTTAATGACCTTGATGCAGGATGAAATATTTTCCAAAATATTAGAGATTTGATTAAAAAGAGAAATTGGTAGCTTTCTAGATGCTCAACTTGAAAGTACCAAAGCTGACAGAAAATGAGATCCATTGCAAAATTCTTAATCTTTCTGTACCAAAATGTTTTTAGCAGAAAAAGAGTAATAAAGCAAAAAAATATGAAATGATATCTAAATATTTGAGCATTATACAATTCATTGACACTTTGATATTATTCATATTAAAAAACCCTGGGATTTGTTGTAAATCATAAAAAGAAAAGAGATTATCACTTACACCCTTGTAGATTAAATTGTGTATTATACACAAATATTTTTTATTAATACAAGAACTTTTTCCTTATATGTAAGTAACTAAGTATATAAATAAGAGATAAACCATATAATTAAAATTGAATATCTTCCTTGAAAAATTGTTTATCAGGTGTTCATACTATGATCATCCAATTACAAGTCTCTAGAAATTTTTATTGTACTTAAATTAACACCTTTTAGCCATTCAATATATCTGATAACAAGGCAACATTTTGACTACTTTTGTAGGAAAAACAAAACTAATACTATAGCAATTTTTATAAACTAAAAGTGTTGAGTTACTAAAGGGAATTAACTGAAACTAAGACAAAATGGAAAAAAGTAAAAATATCTTCTGCTGGATTCCAAGCCATGTTGGGATCCAAGGAAGAGACAAGGCAGATATTGCTGCTAAATCATCTTTACAAATGATAATAGATGAAAATTTTCAAATTCCATGTACGGACTTTAAGCCAAAAATAAATATATGAAAGATAAATGGCAAGAATCATGGAAAAAAAAACAAATGGAAATAAACGATTTCAAATCAAACCTAAAATAAGAAAATGGAGAAAAAATCTTGGAAACACTCAGAAAAAACAAGTCATCATAACTAGAATACATATAGGACACATATATATAACTCATTTTTATATATTAAGACAAATCCACCAAAATGCAGTTGCAGAAACCTAATTACAATAAAGCATATCCTACTGGAATGTAAAACCATAACTAAAATAAGACAAAATATTTCAATGGAAAAAGCTTAGAAGAAATTTTTAAAAATAGAGACAGATGAAATATACAACTTTCTCAAAGAAATCAAGATCCTCAACAAAATATAATACTTTCAAATATTGTATGTGTATATATATATATATATATATATATATATATATATGCATGCACATGTGAAGGTATGCAAATATACAATCAGAAACAATCACAAGATAAAGCAATTTATAAAGAAAAAACAAAAAACAACAGATTATAAAACCTAACAACCTCCCAACATTTTATGCAGAACAACTACCATGTATAAATAAACAAAGTTTCAGCATAAAATTATCCAAACGGGAGTTGACATACCATAAAATCCAATAACCAATCAACCAGAAAAGGCATGGCACATGGAACAAGAACAATCTATCCCAGTGAACAAAATATAGGGTTCGGTTCAAATTTTAACATATCACCTGAAGAAGGCTGGAGTGTACAATGGCTGAAACGTTATGACAAAGATGGGGACAACAGTTCAAATAGTGTAAATAATTTATACTGCTATTATGCCGAGTATACCTTAGTTACAATTTCTGGGAGACAGCACATTATCTGGCATGATAAACAGCCTGAATGAGTCGAGTATGCTCAAATCCTTGGTCACAATGACATGCAATTTTGTGCTAGCTCAATTATTAAAAACTCCAAAACAGTTTGATCTACCCAATTTCACTCACAAGACTTCTTATCTTAACATAGCCAATTTGTCAGGAAGGTAACTTCTTGAGGGGAGATGATCACAGCATCAGGTACCTTTGGAAAATGCCTTGAAAATTATAGTACAGGTTGACCCAAGCCTTTATAAAAAAACAATTTTAACAACAGCTAGCTTCAAAAATATAACAGCAAAAAGAAAATATACAAAAACATTGAGAAATGAAATGGTTCTGGTCAATCAAAAAGGCTATTTATTCTTCATAAGTTTTTCTAGTCATATCAAACAATAAGAATTAAGGTTTGCCATATTACACTATATTCTTAAGAACCTTTTCTATACAGACTACTATATCTGAAAGCTTTTTGAATAAGTACCTTTTTTTTTTAACTGTGAAGCTGGAGAGAAAAAAAAAACTCAAGGTCATGAACCCTTGAAAAGAGACAAAAAACAATTTTTAACCTACTAGCAAAAGAATTAAATTCAGTGGTAAATCTTGCTTTCTAGAACTTTTTTTTTCCACACTAGTCCCAAGATCCATTTTAGTAGAGGGTTACCGAAGGAGATTGTTGCGTGAGCAGTAAGAGATAAGAAAAACAGTTGAGGATATGTGGAAAAGATAATGATTAACCCTAGACTTGAACAGGTTGAGATAGTAGGGGCCAGTAAAGCACCCCTTTGGGAGATGTTTCACAAGTTACCAGTTCATGGGAAGAAGCTGTTCAATAGAAGTTTACTTTTCATCAATAGAAAAAAAAAGGAAATGAGGGTCATCTTTTACAACATATGTGTTTTGGCAGCTTCTAGCTGTAAAATATTAGAACTAAGGAATTTTAGTTTGAAAATTTCCCAAGGAAATAGCAATTGAGGAGTGAGAGGATTGCAATGATCTGTCTTTGATTTTACATCCATAATATATTAAGTATCCATAATGGTATTTGTGTGGCTACACGTGTGATCCAAAGTTGACTCTTCAGGTGAATAAATTTCTAATTACATATTGAGATCCATTTGACAAACAGATCTCAATATGGAAAGTCAAATTTATTCACCAATTCTCAGTCTCATTCGACTTAATTTTGTTCTTTCTTGCCTTGAAGCCAGAATGCAGTGATCACTTGTCTGTAGCCACTTCTGTGTGTTAATACCATTCTTAGTTTAGGAACATTTTCCCTTATTACTGTTAATTTGCCTGGCATATATTTTTTTGCCCTGTTCTTTCTCTTCATTCAACGTCTGTTTCCATGTTAGCATGGGCTGGAACGGGTTTTCTTGATGGTGTCATAATTAAACCAACATGAAATATTAAAGCAAGTTTTACAGCTGTATGCCTTTACTAACATTAACCAGTTTAAGAAACTGGAAACTCAGTATTTTTATCAAAACAATCTCTAGGAAGATTACCTACCAAGGTTAGAGAGGTCAGCCTACCCTATTCTACACAGAGTAGGTGTAGAGCTTTATTTCAGAGATTTCCCCTCACCTAGAAAAGTTACTACCCCAAGCTAAAGACTCACCCAGCCTAACTTTTTTCTATACATCTTATATTCATATACAATGATAAAAATGGGTGTAAGACAAGGATGTGTCTTTCCGCCAGGTCTATTTAACTTGTACAGTAAGACTATTCTGAGCACTCTAGAAGTTATGCCAGGATTTGTCATCGGAGTCCACAATCTGAACAACATAAGGTACACAGATGATACAGTGAAAAAGACACATGACCCAAGTTTAGGGGGACTATTTGCCCATAGCTAGGACCTTAACAGGTGTTACCACACCAGGTTAGAGTGGATCTAAGAACAGCAATTAAGTGGTTCCACATTCCTCTAAACTTCTCAATCAGAGGTTTTGCTGCCAGATGTAGTTTATCATCATACCCAGGAATATCTTTATTGCAAGCTTTGTCAATTCTATTCTTTGGGTATTCCTGTCAATTATATTTAACCAATTACTATACATTTAGGATTGAGTTTCTGGTTCCTTCTAAAGACTGCTTCAACTCTATACTCCTAACACTATGCTAATAAAAGTCTATAAAGTAACCCTCTACCTTGAGTAGCTCTTGGACCTTGTATTGGAAGATTATATATAAAGGCAGACACATTATTTCATGGTAAATTGGAAGTATAGGCCTATTTCAAGTGAACCATCATCAGCTTCCGTCTTTATTTTACAAAGGATTTTATTCGTGTAAAATCCTTTGTAAAATAAAGACGGAAGCTGATGATGGTTCGCCTGAAATAGGCCTATACATCCGATTTACTATGAAATAACGTGTCTGCCTTAATTTTTTTTTATATTTGCTCTGTATGTATTTATATACATATATATTTAGAGCTCTCTTAGAGAGTTATCCTACCACTGTATGTACAGGATACTCCTTTGGATTCTTCTATACCCACACTGCATGCTGATATATATATATATATATATATATATATATATTCGTCATCCACATACAAACCTGTTTCGCTGTATCACAGCAAATCAGTGTGGTTAGACATCCACATGCTTCTGGCTGGGATCAAAACTTGACCAATTTGGTGCCAGTCAGAGTCGTTAACCCCTAAGCCATAGGCACATGGAATCAAAGAGAAGAGAAATTTTAGTGTGTTATATATAAGCAGTGTATATACACACACCAGTCACCAAAAGAACTCAATTCATTGCTAAAGAGTAATGCATATATTTTTTATTTACACACACACACACACACACACACACACATACTGTAAACCTTTGTATACAGATCCCTGAAGAATATAAGCAGTTACAAGTGCAGAGTAATTCCAGGGGGGGGGGAGCATGTTTTCCTATATAAATTATACCTGATTTGAGAGCAAAGAAAAGTACCAAAATTTGTGAAAAAGAGAGAGAGGAAAAAATAAAAGGGACATTTTGATTATGTATAATTTTGTGTTTTTTTTGTTGTTTTTTTTAACAAAGTAAACAATATGTTTAATGTGAATGATTTCCAAACTCACATTGGTGTCTAGACCCAATGAAATCTGGAAAACAGTATAGGTTTTAGAGACACATTATGGATGAATTATTTCCCTTTGTTGATATTGTGCTGTCAGATATTATCTCTGTGTTAAACAAAATAAATCCAATTTGACATGATTTTGTTTTGAGTTCTGGAAAAAATGGTAATCGAGTTCTAAGTTGTAAGCTTTTGGACAAAAAAAACCCCAAAAAACCCTGGATTTTCTACACATCAGATTTAATGTGTGTGTGTTTGCTACCCACTCTTCCTGTCTGGCTTTGTATTATTTCATTTTTTTTTTCTAACAATTTATATTAACTGTGCTCGGCACTCCCTTTAAAATTAACCAGTTAGTTTTGTTTGTTACTGTTCACTGATAAATTTGAAAAAATAAAAAATAAAAGTAAATAAAAAAAATTATGGACAAAAACCATTGACTATCTTTTTTTTTTTTTTTTAGAAATTATGCCTAACTGGATTAGCATTCCAGGTAAAATACTAGGTAAGACTGGGTGGGGTAATTTGAAAAGTGTTTGGTGTCATTTGGACAGGGTTGGTCAAAATTCTAGACAGACATGACTTCCACTTCATCAAAATGTGGGATACACACTCGTTTGTTAACAGAAAAAAAAAAAAAAACACCGCAATCACAGACTTCCAGGTAAAGATATATAACCCTGCCGACCATACTTTGTCTCGTACCCTTCTTTCCATGCCAGAGGAATCCTTGTAATACACCTATGTAGAGTGAAGAATGTAGCAGTAGATTAAGAGAAAGGTGGGGAGAAAAAAAAAAAAAAAAAAACATTGACAGACAGACAGACAGACAGACAGACAGTACCAAGAGTGGATCAACATCCCCTTGAAATTAGATGGGGAGGTGTTCAGTGGGGATTGAAAAGGTTTAATCAACTAATAATAATTAAAACAGTTACAATGCTGAAAAATATAATTCCTCCAACACCTGAGCTATTGGATCCTATCAAATGGAATTTAAAAAGATTAATACAGAAGGCATTCAAATTGTCAATAACCTTAACACTAATACTTTAAGCTGTACATGAATTGGAAACACAGTAAACAAAAAAAAAGTTACTTATTCAATAATTATGTTTATTTAGTATTCTATTATTGACAGACTAAATGTTTTATGCCAATGAGTTGTTTACAAAAGTGTATATATATATAATACATTTTTAAACTTATAACTTTTTAGTAGTTTTTCCTATACATATTAAGACAGTATACGTGGATCATCATTATGCTATATATATATATATATATTAAATAGGCATCTATTTAAAGACATAACCACTTCCCACTCAAATACTATGACTGTATTATAGTTGGGCTTATTCTATATATCAATAATCTAGGGTGCCTGGATAAACATTAACCCCTCAGATACCTTAAATCTCTCTGGTCTTATAAATTAAGTTTTTTTTGTTTTTGTGAGGAAAGAAAAAAAAACGTTGGGGATAGGTCATTCTTTTGCTATTATCATAGTGTAAATAATGGTTTTGGATAGAATATAATATATTTAAAAGAGATTTTGTGTAGAATCTTTGATATTACTGGCAAGTCAATTTTTTGATATAACTAAAGAGAAAAAAAAAAAAGTTTAATTTAAAAAAAAAAAAATCAAGTCTCTACATGAGACTAAAGAATTTACTTATGTGTGTGTTTTTTAAGAAATAATGAAGACTGGATAGGAGAACCAAATGCTCAATCTAGTGAAGAAGACAACAGAACAAATTACCAAAACTTATTACTAAATGCCTGTGTTTCGTTACTGGCCAAGAAGAGTTAATCCACACTTGTTGAGTTTCGATTTTTTTCTTTTTTAAACAATGAATGGCAGATTAAAAAAAGTGATGACAACTGAAAAAATAAAAAGTAAAAAACTTTCATTTAAAAAAATAAAAAAAAATTAAATTACATTAAAAATAAAAATTTGTAAATCTAACAATTTTGATTAAAATGAGCACATTAAATTTTTAAAATTTTGAAATTAAAAGTATTGTTTTTTTTTCAAATATTCTTAATTTGTTTCTTCCAAAATGTATAGTATATGAGGATATAGTCAAAGTTACTGGTAAAAAAACTACAAAAAAAAAATTTCCATCAGAACTATTTTAGAACTACTAAAAAAGCCACTTTAAAAAAAAAAAAATCTTGATTCTGTATTTGAATATGTGTCGATCTTACATGACTTTCTAATTGCAATAATGATTGAGCATTATTTTTAAAGCTTCAAATAAAGATATTTAAAATAGAGGAAACAAAAAATTTGGATTTGGATTTAAAAACAGCCAAGAGCCACAAAAACAAGCAAGTTTTCCAATGGGGTCGGGGAATAGGATTAATTAGTTGTGCAGGTAAGAAAGAGAGAAATAAGGAAAACAAAAAGGAAAGTCTAAAACTGCCCGAGTTTTCAAAGATGGTTCTTTGATTCACTAATTTGCAGTTCATTCTATTTTACTCTTGTATTCTTACATTCCAATCCATTATAATTCCCAGGTTTCCAACATTAGCTCAATAAAGATATATTAAACTTAACACAGGGTAACAAGGTTAGGAAAAAAAGAATGAATTACACAATCCTCCAACTGGGGAGGGCTAACTTAGAGATGTTCAAAACTCAAAGGATCTGAATAAAATTAAAAAATACTTGCAATGAAATTTTTTTTTTTTTAGGTTATTTGACTGATTTCTTTATCTGTGAATTCCAACACCTTCAGAATAATGAAATGGTTCTCTATTTGGAAAGCCAAATACAAAGTGAGATGGTTTCTCATTGGAATGATATTGAACTTTAGAATCTTTTTCCTGACTTATTTCAGTATATGGAATAACATTTATGTGAGAAGAGACATTTTCAAAGATAAAAACTGATAAGTGTGCTTATAATTTAGTTTTAACTGAGGATGTGTATTGTGGTGCAGTGGATATCAACTCAGAATGACAAATTGGGGAACCGAGTTCAAATTCCAGGTTGAATTCTTTGCATTCACACACAAAAGGTATTAATCCATTTCTTCCCTCCAGAGATGGGTTAAATAACAGGACAGATTGGGTTCTATAGCCTTGGCTGGCAACAAGTCTACCACAGAATGCAATGGCAACCTACTGCGGTGACATGATCACCCAAAGCGTTTATCACGTATGGCACTTAACTGACTGACTGAATATAAGAGTTGAAAACATGATTAAGGCACCTACTGGGCAAAAAGTTGGGGATCAGTTTTATATTGTTATGAAGTAATAAACTTATCCCCCACTAATTACTACTTAATTATATAATAGTAATACATCACTTCCTTCTGTAGCCATGAGTCAAATAACAGGACAATTGGGTTCTATAGCCTTGGCTGGCAACCCGTCTACTGCAGAATGCAATGGCAACCTACTGCAGGATGATCTTCTGCCCAGTCAGTCATGTCTCTTTCGAGGCATGATCACCCAATGTGTGTATCGCATATGGCACTTAACCGACTGACTTAACTGATCAACATTTACAGTCAAATTTTGCATATAAGCACCAATTTTGAACTAGTTAGGATGTTTTCCTTCCAAAGATAAAAAGAATTATTGTTGTTCTCATTAATTCTTCAACACAACTACAAAAAGATGTGCACTGGAGTTTGTGTTTATTCACAATGGGAAATATTTCATATGGTTTAATATGAATTAAGAACGCATTATGATGTTTCTAGAATATTACTAATCTGACTCACACCATAAAATGTTAACCGTTGACCCGTTTGTATTACAGATTGATTATTTTATAAACTTGAAGGACTTGAGAGAGAGAAGGAATATACATATTAAAAAAGAAAAAAGGCAGAGTGAGGACCCATGGTAGAATGAGAAATGCCCAGTAGCAGGAAAAGAAACATGCACAACCCTTGATCTGATGAGAGACATGAATTATGGAGTAGAGAAAAGAAATGTTTGGTACAGACAAGAATGAAAATATTGATAAATGGAATAAATAAATTACTATGGTGGCATGGAAATTATAATTACTTTTTATTTCTTTATTCTTGTACTGATGGAAAAAAATATCAATTCTTTAAATGTCAGGAAGTTATTTGGATTGAACTAGAAATTTTAAGCATAAAAAAATCTTTTCCATGTCTAATAGGAAACCAAATTGCTACATTTAGAAATCTTAATATTAAAACAGTACAAGTTTATTATGGACAGGTTGTTTTTGGGTTTGTTTTTTTTTAGGCTATAAACTCTTTGGAGAGAATATCAGGCAACACCTTGTTTACAAAAATTAGAATTTTAATGACTTTTTAAAAATGTTAATGAATATTTAAGACGTTATGACCAATGATGTTGCTATCTTCGATTAATTTGAATCGAAGATTAAATACTTTTTTGGATATAAAATAACATGAATTTCAAATAGGTTTAGAGACATTTTTACATTTAATAAAAAATTAGTAGTTTTCTTAAATTGTGCTCAGGCAGAAAATAATGAGAAAATGAAAGAGGAAGCTCTTGAACTTACGAAATTGAAACTGGAAATTTTGATGAGTGCCTACAGCAGCACAATCAGTGTATAAATACATCATTCAGCTTTCTAATTCCAAATTATTATAAATAAACTGGCTGGCAGACATTTGTCAAACATTTTTACCCAGTCTGTCTAGAACTTACAAAAACATTTTTCCTACAGTTTTCATTGCAGGATTAATGACAAGCACTAAGAAATGAAATTTAAAAAAAAAAAAAAAATTAAAGTTTGTGATTTACTGAATTATGACCAGATGCTAGATTAGTAAAGATGAGGAAAAGCATGTTAGATATTGTTTGCAATGTGAATTCTTTTCCAAAAAATAAAAACCAATTTTGATAAAATTTGAGAAAATGCCCCCAAAATTCAAAGAGATAAAAAATGAGTTTCAATGTCTGAAAACAAACCATTGCAACCAACTTTCCCAAAACTGAAAATCATTTTAAGACATGAACAACTTTTTGGATTTAAACTTTATGGAAACTATAAATTCTTGGATTTAAAGAGGGAAATTAATTTAAGAGTTTTATACTTAATTTTTAAGTTTAAAATATTTTATTAAAAGTTTAACTTCTCCAGGAGATAATGGCTTCCCAATTATAAAAAAAAAAAAAAAAAAGCAGAAGCTTGTATGTGCAGAGAGATAATATACACACTGCACCTTTACTTGAGTTGGTGGAATAAAATGCAAGCTTTAAATCAGGACAGACAAATTCACTTTTGTATTTCCTCATTCAATTCAAAGGAATTTCCACTTCAAATGAAGTTTCTGTCCTGAAATAGACAGAGTGGGAGCAAAATTATAACTTTATGAAAGTTTCTTCAAGGCAAAAAGAAGAAAGGTCGATTATTTCTAAGTAAAAATGATAAAAGCAAACAAACTGACATTTCACAACAACTTCCCCGAGTGATGCTGTTCTCGGAAATCGATGTTCTCTATTTTTTTAATTGGTATTTGGGAAGGTGAGGTACATCACCATCTCAATAAATCTGGCTTGATAATTTGTAGTGGGTAAAAACAATTGTATATCGGTCGTTACCTCTAGAAATTGATGATTGAGCTCTGGGTAAAAGTTAGGATATTAAATACTGATTTCTGTAATGGGTACACCCTTAACATTTAGTCTTGTGACATGCAAAGCTATTAATCAGTCAGTTAAGTGCCATACATGATACACGCTTGGGCGATCATGTCTGACTGGGCAGAAGATTATCCTGCAGTAGGTTGCCATTGCTTTCTGCAGTAGACTGGTTGCCAGCCAAGGCTATAGAACCCAATCTGTCCTGTTATTTAACCCATAACTAAAGGGAAGAGACGGCTTAATACCTTACCCAAGGTTATCTGCGCATAAGTGAATGCAAGGAATTCAACTGGAATTCGAACTTGGCACCCTGATTTGTCTTTCCGAGTCTATATCCATTGCACCACAACACACAGCCTATGCAAAGCTATATTTAGCAATAATGGGAATTTATTAAAAGTTTTAAACACTAATTTCTAGGGTCATATTACCAATATTGTAAAAAGATATTTACCCAGAGTGTTACCAAATCTAGCAATTCACTCATTTACATAGGGGTGTAAGGAAAAAAAGAAGAGATGAAAGCTTTTAATTTTTTTCCCCCACCTTACAAATGGAAAATATATCTATATCATTCAATTTTTCAGCAAAGGTTCACAAGCAAATTGTCGGAAAATTGCCTGGAGAAAATTTGATAATTAAGAGTAATTCATTAAAATAAATTTTCTATAAGCAAAAAGTACTAAAGATTCTTGATTTGATCTTTGTTTTATTTGTATAAAAATAGAAAATATCTTTCTAAATGTTTCCTTGAGTTTATGTATCATGCTTCATGATGCAAAAAGCAATGAAAAAGACATGCAAGAAATGTGCTGAAACATATTTATCATTAGAAATCTTCATTAAATGAAAAGAAAAAGAGAATTGAAAGTCATTAATAAGTTGCCATCATGTTCAGAGCAAGCCAGGCTTGTTGAGTAATTTTCATGTTTTGTTAAAGTGTCTCCAATTCTAAGACAAAAGAAATATTTAGGGCTGCTAAGAATGTTTGCTTTTTTCTTTTGTGCATATTTAGGGTTTTCTCTGAAATGCACTGACCATACAAAATGGAAATTAAAATCTGGGAAGAATTCAGTAACGTTTTCATGTTAAACCATCGACCACAGAACATATGTAAATATGGAAGGAATTGGATGAGAAATTCTAAATTGATGTCTGTATATTTGATAACTACAAAAGGATACACACATCTTTTTTTATGGGATGTCTCTAATTGGAAAGATTCTATCATGTTTAGGAATTAAATGTACCTCCAAAAAGAAATTCCCAAAAAGAATATTAGCTCTTCATATTTAAGAGCTAAGTTCTAATGCTAGAATCACCGACAGCACCAAACAGGAAATCTTTAGAAATACATTATCCAATTACCAATTATTATTATTATTATTAATAAAACTCACATCCACAAATATAATCTTTGGTCTTTGTTGGAGGATAATCCTATATTTCTCGGAAAAATATTAAATCATTTCAAAAGGATAGCACTATGGTTAAATAGTGTACTTCTAGAATGCCTGTTTCCATTAATTTCCAAATACAGCCTTAATACTCTTTGGGGATTAATTCTTGTTCATAAGATTGGGATAAGTATAGACAGCTTTGTTAATTCCAATTCAATTTATTTCATGGTGAATCTTCAAGACTTAAATATGTTAAATACAGAACTGGAAGGATTGGTGTTGTTCTTGCAAACTATTCAAAGAGTACTATTCTCCTTGAAATATAATCTTTTGTCAAACTTTGCTCTGTCCAAATTATCAGTAAGACTGGAATCCTGAATATTCACAAAGAAATCAGTAAAATCAAAACTAGTTTCTAATATCATTCAAAAACCTACTTTTAAATTCAATAAATGTGTCATAGTGAAATTTAAGAAATTATTGATGTACTTGTTGACTATTTCATAAAAGAATAGTTTCCTATTTTAAGGCCAGTTCTTATGACTAATCTTGTTTTCAAGAAATTTTTCAGGTGTGAAAAAAAAACAAAAAAACTGAGAAGCATTTGACAGAGAAAAGCCAAAAAGTCATTTTGTGCTCATGTTTCTGAAACATGCAAACAATGTAGCTTATCTGGTCTAAAAAGTTTTGTTGACAAACAAAAATAGACAACAATATAGAAATTATTCAAACTTGTATCTTCATTTTTGTTTTTAATGACAATATTTTGGCAGATACATTCTTCTTCCTTCCTCAAGTGTTAGTTGCATCTAGTTCTTTAGTGTTACCAACTGCTTGTCAAGGAAATAGAAAGTACTATGGAGCATTCAAGAATTATTTAGACACAAGTTACACCTGAAGAGAGTTGAACATACTGACTCAAATATAAAAACAAAGGTGAAAATACCTTTTTGAATAATTTATGAAATAATGAAAATATTTAATTTCAGAATGTTGAAGATGAACAGTGACAAGGTGGAAATCAACAGAATGTGAAGAGGCAAAAAGTTTTATTAAAAATGTTTTACAGAAACAGCAAAAAACAGAAAGCTGTGGCAAAAAAAAAAAAAAAAAGTAGTTATTGCGGTGATGACTATTTGCAATGATACTTATTGTTACTACGAAAAAAAACAAAACCCAAATTCTGGATTTGAGTGAGAGGTGATAAGTGTGAATACAGAAACAAATGGAATTGAGATATGGAAAAAAAATTAACTAGCAATAAAAAAAAAAATCAAAGGTTATGGCAGTAGGATAATGTGGCTCTTTGAGCTGCTGACTAAACGTCAAGTGGAAACAAAACTAGAATCTAGAAGTTTCATCTTTGTGACTTTAAAACCATTTCCATTTTTAAGAACTGTTTTCCGTTAGGTCTCAATCTGTATTTAACAATTTAAAATAAAATAAAAAAATACAACAGAAATCCAAATTCATACCTGTTCATCATATTGTTCAGCATATTCCAATAAATCTGCAGTCTGAAAAGGAAAAAAATAAAAATATTTAAGCCACTTTTCACATTAGTTGAGAAGGCTCGGCCTTTAAAATGTTAACATTAAAATTTTATAGAAAGTCATTAAAGTGCCATACGTGATACATGCTTAAGCAATCAGTCTTGAAAGAGAAATGACCGATGGGGCAGAAGGTTATTCCGCAATAGGTTGCCATTATTTTTTGCTGTAGACTGGTTGCCAGCCAAGGCTATAGAACCCAATCTGTCCTGTTATTTAACCCATAGCTGGAGGGAGAAAATGGATTAGTACCTTTCCCATGGGTATTTGTGCATAAGTGAATGCAATGAATTCAACTAGAATTCGAACTCGGCTCCCCAATTTCTCATTCCAAGTCGATATCCATTACACCACAATGTACATTATAGAAAGTAGATAAGTTTAAAAATATAGCTGTAAACCTTTTTATCATTCATGTAAATAAACTACGTAGGATCCTTACATTATTTACATTGTTCGGACTTTTGTCCTCATCTTTATTGCCACATTCACAACGTTTCAGCCATTGTACACTACAACCTTCTTCAGGTGATTGGAATTTTGAACTGAATTCTTTATTTTAAATCACAGGGGCAGATTGTGCTTATTGCATGAGTCAAGACTTAACTCAAATCTCTAAGTTTTTGTTCACCATTACTGTAGCCAGGTATTGAACTCACAACTCTTTAGATTAAAACACTGGATCTAACCAACGCTTTTATCCAATGGGCCATTTGTGAATAATGTAAATAATGGAAATAATTACAATACTTCATCTCAGAAATATAAACAAATTTGTCAGATACTTCTGTAAATTGGATTCAAGCTGCTGCTGCTTCTAGGTGTTATATCACTTCAGAACATGGATAATCATGGTTCTCCACAATTTCCTGTCCTTGTAGCTTTTGGAAAGGTTTTTGTTATCTCTTCTAATCTGTTCTTTCTACCATTTATATAAGCTTATTAGTTAGGTTATTCACTGCTTTCCTCTGCCTTGTGAGTGTTAAATTCTCTAAGCCCTCTTTTTTCATTGTGTGCTTAAAAAATTTCAACTTTTTCTGATATTAAGTATAAGTGTCTTTTTTCCATTTTTCTTAAAACTTTGTTACATATTTAGTCCTTGACGTTCTCAGCATCCTTCTGTAGAACTAAATTTTGTTACCTGAAGTTTGTTTGTCTGTGAGGAGATTATTCAGAATTCACTGCCATAAAAGAGGGCATACTTCATGAAAAGTTCCTGTAACTTAATTTGCTTAGCTTTTGGAAGGCATATTGCAGTATTTCAAGATGCTTTTGTATTTTAGTAGCACATTTTCCATCCTCTATTAAGACATTTTCTAGATATTTAAATTTAATTGCTTGATTCTGGCATCTCCAATTCCAGTTTAGTATCTTCGGTTTTGTTTGTGAAAACAATACATTCTGTCTTAAAACTGATATTTAGACCTTGGTTTTCTTTTAAAAATTTAAAAGAAAATACATTTGCCTTTTGATATTTCACAATATAAATCATTCTTTATTCTACTCAATTTCATTGAATTTTACACGATATTTCAGCCAATAATGTTTATGTCGTTCCACAAGGGGAAGTTCCATCTTGCGGTCTTTTTATCAGGAAACATTGTTTAAGGGTTTTCTTTTATTTTAGGATTTAGTAAAAACAATTTCCTGAAGAGAAGAATAAATGTGCTTTCTTTTAAAGTCATTTGTTGGTCTGCTAGTGCAAGACTGGCAATTTTCAAGAAGATAAAAAAAAAAAAAACAACTTGAAAGACCCATGAATATCACAGATTCGAGAGGCTGAAGAACATCTGGCAAAACGTTAAAAACAACAAGGAGGAAGATGCTCGATGCAAATAGATTCTTGTAAAATTTCAGATGAGATGAAAACCCAACGACTTTTTAAGGTTTGCCTCATCTTCTATGTGTGTTGTGGTACAGTGGATATCGGCTCAGAATGAGAAATCGGGGAGCAGAGTCCGAATTCCAGTTGAATTCATTGCATTCACTTACACGCAAATACCTTTGGGAAAGGTATTAATCCATCTCTTCCTTCCACTTATGGGTTAAATAACAGAACAGATTGGGTTCTATAGCCTTGGCTGGCAACCAGTCTAGCGCAGAAAGCAATAGCAACCTACTGCGGGATAATCATCTGCCCAGTCAGTCATGTCTCTTTTGAGACATGATCGTCCAACCATGTTTCACATATGGCACTTAACTGACTCATCTTCTAAATATGTCGACTTTCATCCCAGCCATTCTCAACCGAAGACATCAACTGATAAAATGGCATGAAATAGGAATAAAGTAATGACTTCTTATAAATCTTGAAATTGCATCTCGTTTCCTGAGTAACTTTTCAAAAAGTGCTGAAATTAGTTCATCTTTGAATTCAAATAATCGATAAATAAAAAGAGGGCTTACCTCTTTCATGGGGACTTTGAGTTTCAGTAGTTCCGCATATCGACGTAGAACATCAAATGGTGCATGGACTTTCATGAAATGTACATCGGGGTCACTCTAAAAAAAAAAAAAAAAAAAAATTAATTACGTAAGAGATTGACAGCATAAAAACAGGGTTTGTTTTTATATATATATATATATATATATATATATATATATATATATAATTATTTTTTTTTAAAATATTTTAAAATTTGTAGGATTTTATTTTTATTTATTTTACTCATTTTTTTTTTTAATTTTATATGGAACCAGCTTAAAAGCTGCACCCCATGCAGACTTTTAAGGTAGCTCCTACAGATCTACAGCCAAAACGAAAAGGACCTCTAGCTTAGAAAACAGCAATAATAATTTTGAAGAAATAACTTTGAATTCCGCAATTTACTGCCTGGAACTTCAAGACCTCACTTTAATTTGGGCTGTAAGTATAATTCCATCTGAAAGTCTGATTTGGGTTTAAGATTGAGTTGAACTCCACGGAACTTGAAAACATCACATCATGAAACCTTTCTCTTTAACTCTGATTCCTTGGTATTTTGACGAAATTCCAAAAAGACATCTATCCATGTGGAGCAAGTGTGGTTCAATTTAGACAGGTTTCAGACACAAGGACAAATAGACAGACTTTTGGTGCTTACTTAGATTTAATGAATATTTACCAAATCTGATTTTGATAAGTGATGTCAACAATCTAATTTAAGCCATATTCCAAAAGTACCTTTTACATGATGAATTTTTTTTTCAAAATTTCCTTGATTAAAATATATATATATATATATATATATATATATATATATATATATATATATATATAGAGTAATTTTGTTATTACAATGGTTTATAAAAAGCATTATATCACTACACAAAAAGTTTCATTTTTCAGAACATTATTATTCTTCAGATGCTATTTAAAACAAACAAAAAATGTTGAAAATTATTTATTTTAGAAAATATAAAATAAATTCATAGTTATTCAGAAAGTTAGGGAGTGGTAGTTGAAAGTTAATGATTATGGGAGTGACTATTGATCAATCAAAAATGAGTGGGTTTAGTTTAATGGCATATCAACCTCTGCGGGTTATTTAATCCCAAAAAGGTGGGGTCTTTAAGGTTTTTTTTTTTAATGTTTGGTTATAGTGAGAAAGTTGATTTAATCAAATTTTGATTAATTTTTTTTTTTTTTTTTTTAGAAAACTGAAGATGTCTTTTTTTATTAAAAAAAAATGTACTGCTGGTAATAATTTTTTCCCTTCAGAAATGCATTTTTTTTTTTATAAAAGTATTTTTATGTATATATTTTTTTTTTTTTTTTTATATATAAGCGTTTCACCCCGAGCAAGGCATGCCACTGCCACTACTGTGCAGGGGGCTACGTAGAGTGGAGAAAGGCTGATTAAATATAGGAAATAACAGAGGGTGGGTGATAGGCGGGTGAGGATACCGAGAATGAGGGTTGGGTAGATGAGAGTGTTCTGAGAATAATTGGAAGTTAGTGTGATAGGAGGTGTCTATTGACCCTACGTTTAAACACCTGGAGAGTGTAACTGTCGGGAAAGCAGACTTGTGGAAGGGAGTTCCACAGGCGGGAAGCGCGAGAAAAGAAGCTGTTGGAGTAGAATTTACGGTTACATCTTATTTGTTTAACTGTAAAAGGGTGGGACCTAGTTGCTAATCTAGTATCTCGTGTAAATTCGTGCTTAGGCGGCACCAGTGATCTAAGCTCATCGGAGCAGAAGCCATGAAAGTACTTGTAGAAGAGGCACAGGGAAGCTACATCACGCCGGTGTGAGAGCAGCTGCAGCCGGTCTGCCAAGTCAGTATCAACCACGTTACAGATCCTCCTTTGTATTTTGTCAAGAAGCCCAAGGAGAGCAGCAGGGGCACCTGACCAGATATGGCAGCAATATTCAATACACGGGCGGATGGTAGATTTGTATATGTGCAGAATAGTTTCAGGTGGGAAAAATTTCCGGGCCCTGCACAGGGAGCCCACTTTCATAGCAGCAGATTTGGCAATGGATTCAATATAGTCATTCCATTTGAGGTCCGCCGAGAGTGTAAGGCCAAGGAGGCGTAGTATTTTACTCTCTGAGAGGCTAGCCTGTCCCATGCTAATGGGAGGTAGATGCGATTGTCTATGGTGGTTAGTTGATAACAGCTTTGTTTTGGAGGCATTGAAATTTACCAACCATTTCCTACCCCAGGTCACTACGGATTGGAGGTCCCTTTCAAGTGCGGCAGCGAGGTTCACTTTGTCGTCCAGACCTGGTTTCTGATCGATGCGGGAGTAGATTGTTGTGTCGTCGGCATACATGCCAACTTGGGATCTAATGGTGTCGGGGAGATCATTAATGTAGAGTGCCTGGTATATGTACTCGGTAATGGTCGTTAGCATATCAGCAGTAGACCTGGTGAAGCGAAACCCATACTGTTTGTCAGAGAGAAGCCCGTTGGTCATAAGGTGCTGAATCACCTCGGCGTTGATAATGGCTTCGAAAACTTTGCCAAAGATTGGAAGGAGACTAATAGGACGGTAATTGGCGGGGTCTGAGGGTTCGCCAGAATTCTTAAATATAGGTACTATGCAGGAGGACTTCCATATTTCTATAAAATTTTATTTTAATAATTTCATAATGTTTTGACCCCAGTTTGGGGATAAACTATTTGCCCATAGCTGGGACCCAAACAGGTGCTACCACTCCGGGTCAGAGTGGACCTGGGAACAACAACAATTAAGAGGTGGTTCCATGCTCCTCACAACCTCCCAATCAGAGGACTTGCTGCTGGATGCAGTTTACCATCATACCCAGGACCTCAGTCAAAAGTAAGAATTAGGTTGAACTTATGAAGTGGAACATATAAGAGATACGAAGGAAATTGTTGCGTTATGTCAGGATAAAAATGATACATTCTAGGAGCATACATTATTCAAATGGGTCGATGTTTTTTGACAGCAGGTAAGATTTTGGGATTTTTTTTATAATTAATTTTTAAACTACTTTATTTGTTAAAAGGAGCTAAATTGTTTAGGTTAAAATTTGAATTAAGTAATCGTAATATACTAAGGTATATTAAAGTTACGAAAACCAAATAAGTATTGTGTGGGTCAATTTCAAAATAATTTTTATGTAATATTAGAGCATAAAATATAATTATCATTTACAATTAAATTTTAAAAAGTGAATTACTTTATTTTTAGGAAACTATGTTCTGAAACAAAGTTTTTGTGTAGTGATATAATGCTTTTATAAACCATTGCAATAAAATCACAAAATTAAGCTTTACTCTATATTGAGCACTTTTTATAAAAGTAAATGTAACAAACTAGGTTTTAATCTGTTCGTTTTATATATATATATATATATATATATATATATAAAATCTAAACTTATTTATAAAAATGGAACCTTTGTGTGTGTGTGTGTGTGTGTGTGTGTGTGTGTGTATGTGTGTGTGTGTATATCCGTTACCTATAGACTCGGAAACAACTGAATCAATTTTCTTGAAAATTTACACAGTTGTACTATAAGCGTCTGTGAGTATTCTTAGCTAGGTTTTGTGTCAAGGTACCACCAATAAATATCGAAAATCGATTATCAAAAAAAAAATCGGGTTATAGAAGGAGTGGTCCGATTTTAATCAAATTTGATACACTCATAGACAAAGACATAAGAAACAATATTCAGAAGTTTCAAGGTTGCAGTTCTTCAAATGGTGCAGAAAATCTGATATCGACACCAGGAAACCAAAATTTGATTTACATCCATTCATTTTTCTTTCAGTTTACGGTTTCGCTTTAACTGGAAACAACTTTTGTTTTTTAGTCTTTCGTGTCAACGTCCAAAGAGTGAGCTCCAGGACTATGGATTAGTTTTAATACTTCTAGTATATATATATATATATATATATTTTTTTTTTTTTAATCATTTCACCCCGAGCAAGGCGGAAACGCCACTGATGTGCAGGGGGTTACATAAATGTAAAAAGATTAATTAGAAAAGAGTGAGGAGTACAAGCTAGTTAGAAAGGAACAATAGAAAGCTGAGAAAGAAGGTGCGATGACAGATACATCGGAGGAGAGAAAGGGAAGGTTATACAGGGGAGGGGAGAGAGCTAGAGGCCAGTGGTTAGTAGATGAGTATTAACTTTGCATTTAAATTTCTGGAGGTTGTAGCCATCAGGAAAGCAAGAATACGGGAGTGAGTTCCACAGGCGGGAAGTGCGAGAGAGGAAGCTGCAGGAGTAGAATTGTCGTCTGCATTTGGCTAACCTGACTGTGAATGGGTGGGACCCAGTTGCCAGTCTAGTTGCATGGGTAAACACCTGTTGAGGAGGCATCAGTGACTTAAGCTCATCCGAGCAGAAGCCATGAAAATATTTATAGAAGAGACAGAGGGAGGCCACATTTCGATGATGGGAAAGTGGCTGCAGTCGAGTCGCCAGATCAGTACCTATCACATTACAGACTCTCCTTTGGAGCTTGTCAAGAACACTAAGGAGAACGGCAGGGGCACCTGACCATAAATGGCAGCAGTACTCCATGCACGGACGGATGGTTGAAAAATGACATGTTGCCAGAAGAGTTTTTCTATAAATTCAAACAAATCTATACCATAGAAGGAGACTTCAAAAAAAAGTGGGGGGAGGGCTTCCTCTAAGCCAATAGAAATAGAATTTTGGCAAATCCATATTTAATGAATTCAAGACTAATAATTTTATTTAATTTTTTTTTCAGTAATATAAGCAAAATTATGAATTGCTAAAATGTTTTAAAGTCCGATGTTATTAGTTTGCATTTGTGTTAAAGTAATAAAAATCATAAATTGCAGAACAAACTTTCTATTTTACCAACTGAATAAGTTTTTTTGTAAAACAATTATTAACCTTTTCTTTTTTTCCTATTTTGAAAAAGGATTTGTTGATAAACAATCAAGGAAAACAAAATTCTTTAATGAAAACTCCACTTACTTTGTCTTCTTCTAATTCCAAGAATTCTTTCTTCAGGTTGTTATAGAAAGTCAACCTCGCTGCTTCGGCTTCCATCATTTTCTTGCCTGTTGTCTCCCAAGCCAAAATGTAATCGATTCTTCGAATGCCATCATTAAAATACAGTTGTCGGCCCTGGAAAAGGAAATTAATCAGGAGAAATGTCGTTACTGACACACTCAAGATTCATACAACGTACAAATTTAAACTTTAGTGGTTCATGAGAAAAAAAAAGTATTTTTTTTTAATCTTTTCACCTTAAGCATTGTGATAAAGCCACTAAGACAAGCGGTTACTGAGAATGAAAGAACCTAAGAAAAAAAAACGATGATGATAGACATTTTATTTAAATTTTTGAAGATCAAAGTTGATTACAAAGCAGGAAGCCAGAAAGGAATTCCACAAATGAGAAATGCAAGAGATGTATCTTAGCACAGAACAAGATTACATCTAGCAATTTCGACTGCAAAATTAGACTGCCAATCTAGTACTGCTTTTAATTTGTCAAGCTACCAAAGACCAAAGAACAATTGATATGAAAATATTTATAGAAAAGACACAAAGAAACGACATTATGGCCGAGTGGGAAAGAGACTGAAGCTAAGATGCCAGAAAATGATTTCTGAAACTTTCAGTTAACAAAAAAAAAAAAAAATTCCTTCTTCCTTGCTTCATTTGTTTATGTGATGCTTACAAAATTGTCTTTTGGGGTTAATTCTTAAAACTACCTTCACTACATCATTTCCTTCCAAAATAGAATTTTACAAAGATCGTATTATGAAGTATCAGTTAAGTGCCATACGTGATACACGCTTTGGGTGATCAAGTCTCGAAAGAGACATGACTGACTGGGCAGAAGATTATCCCGCAGTAGATTGCCATTGCTTTTTGCAGTTGCCAGACAAAGCTATAGAACCCAATCTGTCCTATTATTTAACCCATAACTGGAGGGAAGAAACGGATTTATACCTTTCCCAAGGGTAGTTGCACATAAGTGAATACAATGAATTCAACTTAAAATTGAACTCGGCTCCTCGATTTGTCATTCCGAGCTGATACCCACTGCACCACAACGCACATCCAATTACAAAGTATATGAATCATTAAAAAGGAGATTTTTTTAATGAATGCTCAAGGTAAACATTTTTTACTAACCCAGTTCCCAAAAGTGTTTAAAGTTTATCGATATTAAAAGATATGATTTTCGAAATTTTTTCTGAAATTTGCAGTTTATAAATATATAAAAAAATAAAAGATAATTACATCCATATATATTTACATGGATTTGCTTATCAAGCAGGTTATTTAAAGCTAGAAAATATTTTTGGCTTGTAAGAAATCTTTGGAGAAATAACAATGATTTAGTCATACAAGTCTCACTAATTAACCCATAGCTGGGGAAGAAGAGGTGGATTTGTAGCTTTTCTAAGGGTTTTTTTTCACACAAGTGAATATTACAAACAACAAGAATTGAAACTTGGCTCTCCGACTAACAATTCTGAGCCATTATCCAATATCCATTACACCAACTGCATCCGATATTTCTCAACTGGTTACCCAGCTAAGTATTGACCAGGCTTAACATTGCTTAAATTTGGTGATCATACAGAAACTGATGTTTCAACATGATATGGCCATAAGTGCATATAAGAAAAAGTACGAGAAGCCATTTAAGTTTTGTTTAAAGTGTAACTTTATTGTTATCAATATTATTTGCCTTTTGCATGATATATTAAGTGTCCATAATGGTATTTCGGTCGCTATATGTGTTTTGAGTGTAAAGTTGACTCTTCAGGTGAACAAACTTGTGACTGTGCATATCAAGATCCATTTGTTTTTCTGATGGCCAAAGTATCGTGTATATATAGAGATAAGTGGTGAGTAGGTTAGAAAGTTTGTGTGCGTTTGTTTTTTTCTTTCCACACTCGCATGTTAAGTCTTTCCTGTCACCTTCCGTTAGTAATTTTAATTTTTTTTTTTTTTACACTGGACATGCTAAATTTGATTCCATTTTTATACTTCAAAATTGTTTTCAGCGATTTTGATTCAATTCTACAATTCTTTTTGTTGATTTTGGAATACTATTTTTTATAACAGTTTGAATTTTTGTTGTTTTTTTGATGATATAGAATTTAATGTGCGTCTCAGATTTTTCATATTTTGTTGAGGGAAAGCTTAAATATTTCTTCCTGCATCATGAGCGTGTCATAATCTACATTTTGGTGGATAGGCATTACTCTGAATTTACCTCCACTACATTAACGTAAACGTTGGGAGACATACAATTCCATGTTATTGACTAGTTTAATGTGACTTCTGTGCAGAACTCTTATTTAAACCTTGTGTCACCCCCACATATTTTTGCACTGTCATCGCATCTGAGAGAATAAATTATGTTTTTAGAATGGCAGCTCAGATTTGTTTTTATTTCAAATGTAGATGTGTTTTTGAACTTGAAGTGGTTTCCTATTATTATTATGTCATGTACCTTTGGGATCCCCCACCTCACACCCGTGTTGAGTGTTGCTCAAATTTTGATGAGGCTAGTGTTTTTTTTTTAATTTTTGGGTTGGCATTTGCTTTTAATTATTTCCATTGTCTTTAAGATTTCCTTCATTTTATTTTTGAGTGATTTTATGTGTGTTTTGATCTTTGTAAATATTTCTTGGTTGTTTTTGTTGTGCATGGAAACATACTAGAATGTTTTATTTTTCATGTTTGTTGTTGTTGTTTTTGAATTCCAGATTCTAATGCTATTTTTTCTATCAGTTGGAAACCCTTGTTTATTAGTGGGGAGTGGGATATTCCCCCTCTTATTTTAGACCAGGAGCGGGGCATCCTCTTATTTTTAGAACAGGAGCGGGGCATCCTCTTATTTTTAGAACAGGAGCGGGGCATCCTCTTATTTTTAGAACAGGAGCGGGGCATCCTCTTATTTTTAGAACAGGAGCGGGGCATCCTCTTATTTTTAGAACAGGAGCGGGGCATCCTCTTATTTTTAGAACAGGAGCGGGGCATCCTCTTATTTTTAGAACAGGAGCGGGGCATCCTCTTATTTTTAGAACAGGAGCGGGGCATCCTCTTATTTTTAGAACAGGAGCGGGGCATCCTCTTATTTTTAGAACAGGAGCGGGGCATCCTCTTATTTTTAGAACAGGAGCGGGGCATCCTCTTATTTTTAGAACAGGAGCGGGGCATCCTCTTATTTTTAGAACAGGAGCGGGGCATCCTCTTATTTTTAGAACAGGAGCGGGGCATCCTCTTATTTTTAGAACAGGAGCGGGGCATCCTCTTATTTTTAGAACAGGAGCGGGGCATCCTCTTATTTTTAGAACAGGAGCGGGGCATCCTCTTATTTTTAGAACAGGAGCGGGGCATCCTCTTATTTTTAGAACAGGAGCGGGGCATCCTCTTATTTTTGAACAGGAGCGGGGCATCCTCATTTTTAGAACAGGAGCGGGGCATCCTCTTATTTTTTAGAACAGGAGCGGGGCATCCTCTTATTTTTAGAACAGGAGCGGGGCATCCTCTTATTTTTAGAACAGGAGCGGGGCATCCTCTTATTTTTAGAACAGGAGCGGGGCATCCTCTTATTTTTAGAACAGGAGCGGGGCATCCTCTTATTTTTAGAACAGGAGCGGGGCATCCTCTTATTTTTAGAGGAGCGGGGCAATCCTCTTATTTTTAGAACAGCGGGGCATCCTCTTATTTTTAGAACAGGAGCGGGGCATCCTCTTATTTTTAGAACAGGAGCGGGGCATCCTCTTATTTTTAGAACAGGAGCGGGGCATCCTCTTATTTTTAGAACAGGAGCGGGGCAATCCTCATTTTTGGCAGGACGGGGCATCCTCTTATTTTTAGAACAGGAGCGGGGCATCCTCTTATTTTTAGAACAGGAGCGGGGCATCCTCTTATTTTTAGAACAGGAGGGGATCCTCTTATTTTTAGAACAGGGGAGCGGGGCATCCTCTTATTTTAGAACAGGAGCGGGGCATCCTCTTATTTTAGAACAGGAGCGGGGCATCCTCTTATTTTAGACCAGGAGGGGCGGGGCATCCTCTTATTTTAGACCAGGGGCGGGGCATCCTCTTATTTTAGACCAGGAGCGGGGCATCCTCTTATTTTAGACCAGGAGCGGGGCATCCTCTTATTTAAAATAAGAGTGGGATATCCTTATTTATAATGTTTTTCATAGTTCCTCTAGGTGTATTTTATGAAGGAATTAGCTACTATTGTGTAAATTCATCATGCTAGAGAGTAGGTGATTGATTTTAGACAACTTTTAGGGTGATGTCTCTTGAAATGGAGGTTTTGTTGGGTGTCTGTGGCTTTATGGTAAATGTTTGTGATGATGTAATTGATTTTGTTTTTTTATGAGTATATCTAGGAATGTCAATTTATTTTAGCTATATTCTTGTGTGAGCTTACTTATGGTGTGCAAGCTTCGGAGTAGATTGTGTAGTTTATTTATGCCTCCTCATGTTGATCTCCACAAAATAAAACAATCATCTAGATATCTTTTCCGTGATTTAGTGAAATCAGTTTTTATGTCTTCCCCATATTTATGTCCTATTTGGTTGTATAGGCTTTCTTCTAGATATGATAGTGTGAGTGTTAAAAAAAAAAAACAAATACGCACGCATATGAACTTTCTGACCTGACTTATCTCTATACACACACAATATTTTGGCCATCAGAAAAACAGATCTTAATATGTAAAGTCACAAGTTTATTCGCCTGAAGAGAGTCAACTTTAGACTCAAAACATTTTTTTTTTAATCGTATCACCCCGAACAAGGCGGTAACGCCACTGATGTGCAGGGGGCTACGTAAGAGTGAAAAGATTGGAAAAGAGAAAGCCAGAAACCACATCCTAAACAGGGAACAAGGGATGAGCCTCTTAACCTGTTCAATAGATGTGGGTGGAGTATGAACTAGGCAATAGATCTATCTACTCCAATTAAAAAAAAAAAAAGAAGAAAAGTGAGATGTGTAGTGACACAAATACCATTATGGACACTTAATATATCAAAAAAAAGCAAGTCATATCAGTAATAAAAACAATAAAGCTACACTTTAAACAAAATGTTCATGGATTCTCGTACTTTTTTCTTCTATACCAATTTCTCTTGTTGGAACAGTCACTATCTGTTTTTATATATATATATATATACACACACACACACACACAAAAGAAAAATGAAAATTTCTTGATGCAATTTCCAACTCACCACCACCAATAAAAGACTTATGACATACCCACCGAAGACATATATATATATATATATATATATATATATATAATTACTTAAGTATTTTCTATTTTGTCATTCATTTATCCCATTATATATAAGTAATAAAAAAAAAAAATAAAGACATACACAGATAAGGAATGCAGTGAATATTAACTGTCAACATGAAAAGAGGACATGGAAGAAAGGGGGATGGGGATTTAAAAAAAAAAAAAAAATCGGCCTGTACACAGGCCTATTTCCACATCCTCTCTAATATTTTTAAGAAGTAGGTATTTTTTTAAATTCATAACTACACAATATAAGCATATCCAAAGTTCAAAAGTCATTTTATTTTAATTAAATGCCAGATTATTAATTATAAATTAACTATAAATTTTCATAATTTATTGAATGTGAATTTGAGGATGCAACGCCAAATATAAACTATATATAGTCATTCGCATATATATATATATATATATATATATATATATATGCACAATATTTTCTTTAATATATAATATAAATGAAGAAAAAATATGGCACATTAAATGACGCTAATTGTGCTTGGTGTGTAATGACAGAGCTATAATTTATAATATACATGATTTGCTAAATTCAGTCAACAAGGTCAGTAGGTTTAATTTTTTTTTTTAATGTTATTTTTTCAATAAGAAGCATAGTGAGACGAAACTTGTATGGTAGGCTGGCCAATATGACATATTATTCATCTCATATAGCTTAAGCAGTGTAAAGAAGTAAATGCTATGAACTGTGAATTGTCATTCCAGTAGTTATACATTCTTACTACTACTGAGATTAGATAGAAACAGACTGGAATAGTTAACAATAGTTCTCACATACACAAAAAATTTTATATAACTGATGCCGAAGTTGATTAAAACTAATCATTAATTCCCAAATTATCAGACAGTCAGGAATTAGCTATGAGCAAGGCGATTGTTATAAAGATCGACCTGGGTATGGACATTATTTTTGAATGTTGAAAAATCCATAATGTTTAAGGATCTTAAAAATTATACAAACTATAATAGTTTTTATACGACCTGTAGAACATTTTTTTTTTTAAGAAACACAATATTTTAATGTCATAAAAAACTCACTATTAGCTTTTATAAAGATAAAGCAAATTTTTTATCATTTTTGAGAAAATAATTAACGAGACTAATATGCAGATAGTGTGACAACGGTGTGGAAAATGTTCTTGGGAAAGGCATGAATCCATCTCTTCTACCCCAAGCTATAGGTTAAAAAGCATTATAGAGTAGGCTATGTAGTTTTAACTTGGTTGCTAAACTAGGATTACGACTCTACTGAAGTCAAGATTGTTGAGAAAGGAACAGGAAACCACTTTCAATATCTCCCCCACCTCTCAAAGAAGTTATGACAATTCACAAATTAAAGAGACTAAGATGTGAAACACCATAATCACTTGTGTCCTAAAAGGATAAGGAATAAAGAAAAAAAACAAAAAACTTTGTTATATAAAACATTACAAATAAAACTTATATGATGTGTGTTGTGCATAAAGGGTGTGACCACCACAAGATAAAAATACTTAACTTTGGTTTTAATTGGGCTAAAAAATGCCTTGTCTTGAAATTGACTTTTCCACGTTTTTTTTTTGTGAGAAATTAATGCATCATTAAATAAATGTGTGAGGGTAGTATGTTTCGTTTTTTGTCCCCCACCCCCAATCATAATTATTTGGAAATACTAGAAAGACATTTATTGCAAGTGGAAAATTATAGATTAAAAAAAATATAGATAAAAAACCGGACTTTTGTTTTGGTAGCTGTCATTACAAATAAAAATCTAGATGTGATAAATAATGATTTTTTTTTTTATTGTTTTATTATTCAAACTTCATGATTAAGTATTAAACACTTGACTGAAAATAGTGGAATTTAATTTTAAACAAATAAAAGATTTTATGAATTTACAAGTTGATTATCTTATCCTCTTGTGGAAAGAAATTAAAATACATAAAGAATAGATGGGCGACTAGGCATTTACACTCAGTAAATAATGATTAAACAATAATAAAGTGAATTTGATCCTCACCGGTTACCCAAACGTTGGGGCTTTATGCTACTTAACTTAAGAAACACATGCAAAGAGAATTTGTCACGTGAATCGAAAGTTTTCTTAAAAAAAAAAAAAAAAAAATCAATCGACATCCAAGAAAGAATAAAATCGGCCTTGTGCCACATCCCGCCTTGGGGAGGGGGTCTGCTCAGGTAAAAATACCAAGGAAGCAAGTTCTTTGAATAGCGTAAGTGTATATGGGGACTGGGGAGGTTTAGAATAAAACATATATCGGACTTTGAGTGCTGTTGTAAATAAAATAGTGCCATATTTCTTTTTGTAGTTTTGCAATCAGCACCTGACGATTGCGTTGTGCATGAAACTCAGAGTTGTGCTTCCAGTGAGGGGGGAGGTATGAATTGTATATTTATTTTTGGAGTGAGAGAAAGAAGAAGAGTTACGAATCATTTCCTGGCTCAGGTCATTAATATAAATATAATATATTATAAATTTTTAAAATGAATTGCTCATGTGTCTATTTCGAATTGACGACCTACGAACAAATGCGGTAAAATTTGAACAGTAGCAAAAATTAAAAGGTCCAACAACACAACAGGGTCTTCATTTAGAAGCAAAATATATATATATATATATATATATATATAAGAAAAGAGGGGTCTTAGTTCTACTCACCTGTTCAGTGTCATCAAAATCCTGGTAATCCAAAGCATTTTCTATGTCACCCATAATATCTGAAGAAGAAACAGTATCGAGACATTGAGATGTTTGTTCACAGCTTTCGGTTTTTTTAACGAGTTCTTCCCGACTGGAAGACGAATGGTGGAGGAAAAATTCATGAGACATTGTTCTTGTTGTTTTTGTTTTTTCCCCTCTCTCTTTATTTTATCCGTCAAGTGTCGACATTCTTACAAATAATTGCTTTGTCTTCCCCGCGGGGGATTTTTTTTTTTTAAGATTATTTTAAGCGCATAAAAGAAACTTTATTTTTTTCACATTGTAACTTGTTAAAAAAAAAAAAACAAAAAAACAAGTTGATTTTCTGGTTTTGAAATCGAGTTCAGTCGTTACTTAAGTCTTTTTCCCCTTATTTTTAGAATTATTTTTTCACCCTCGGTAATGAACAACAACATGTGAAAAGCCGATTATTAGACTTAAATTTTTTTGTTGGTACGTGTCTTCTTCTTGACAGAAGCTAAGCAGGTTAACAACGGAGATGAAAAAAATCAGAAGAGAAAAACCGAAAGATATTTTTTGAAAATTATAACAAAAAAAATCGAACAACGGAAAATGCTTGAGAGCCGTTCGGATTCATACAACCAAGTCCAGAAGTCATAATAATAGAGAGGGGTAGAGAGTCGACCAGAGTTGAATTAGAGAGTGAGACGAGTGGATAAATTAATAATGGGATTTTGTACGTCAAAAAGTCAAATATTGTAATAGAAGAATGAATAGTAGTAAATTATTAATTTCTGATTTTATTTAAGTAAGGCCAGCAAAGAATCTCTATTCTAAATTCCATCTTTTATGGTGTGGGAGAAGTCGAAAAAAGTCTCGGTGGGGGGAGGTGTCATCTACATTTTTTATGATTTTTTAAAGTAGTAAGTTAAAAAAAAAAAGAAGAAATAAACACTCAACAAAAGATAATGAAATGTTCTACGCTGATAATATCTATGATGAGTAAATAAAAATGAAAAGAAAATACTCCTGACTCCCCCCCACACACACATCAACAAGTCCTTCAGGGGTAGTAAGCACCTGCCCTTGTCTCCAAGTCAACAAAATTTGACGTTTCCATTAATATTGCTCCCCACCAATTAAAAAAATTAAAAATAGAATAAAATAAATGCGTTCAAGTACCCAACAATTATAGGGTGGAGCCAAAACATCTACAAGAGGGGTTTCAAACTCCTGTATTATTATTATTATTATTTTTTTTTTTTTACAATCATAGGATTTTTGTTTAACTAATATAAAATAAATAAATATAAAAAATTATTAAAATTTTAAACCAACTCTATATATTCAATTGCATATATAAGATTCTAAATAAATATTTATGATGTTAATTTTAAAATTTACCTCCAAGTAATCATTTCTTTTTATGAAATTTGAATTTTGGTTAATTATTTTAATGTAAAAAAAGTGTATTACTCTAAAATTTAAAATTTACCTCTAATTAATCATTTTTTTTATGAAAATCGAATTTTTGGTTAACTATTTTAATTAAGTGTACGTGTGTGTAGGTAAATTTTAAAAAGTAAGGAAATAACTTCTTAAATTGAAAGTCTCATTTTTCACTGTCGTTTAGAAATAACAATTGTGTTTTTAAACTTTAGTTTTGGCCCAAATTCATAAACTTGTGCTTGTCTACAATTTTTTTGCTAATCTTCATTTTAGAGCAGGAAACCACTTCAAGAAAATACAGATTCCTTTTTTTTTGTTTTGTTTTTTTTAACTTTCAGTATTACTGTTTTTGTTATAACTAAAAATCAAAGTTACTTTTAAATTTATCGGAAACGTCTTTTTAAAAGTAAAAAATAGTTAAAAAAAAAAAAATCTGCTGGAAAAAGGAAATTTAGTAATTATTCCCGAAACATAATTCTAAACTTTATTTGTATGTAGAGGATTTTTGGTCTTTTACGATTTATATTACGATTCGTCTAACATACGATTCAAGAAAAATAAAGACAACAACTCCAATTTGTAATCAATAAATTAAAATATATTCAATAAACAAACATGTAATAGAGTAAGAGGAAAGAGTTGTTCCCCCTTAGCTGATTGTCGACCAAAGTAAAATGAAGGAAGTTTTTTCTTGCGCTGAAAAGGTTTGCTACAATTGTTAGCAAGATTTTCATGTAAGAGTGTTGAAATTTTGTTTCTATTTCTTCTTCTTCTTTTTCTGCCTCCCCTCCTTCTTCTTTCCCTCTCTATGTATTGTTTGACTTCTTTGACTGCTATGTCATGTGATCAGATTCTGCATTCTGAGTGGTCTGGAGAACCTTTTCCCGCCATTTTGAAAGAAATTTGAAGTAAAGAAGCCAATTGGTGACAAGACTCGACAAAGAACAGATGTGAAGAAGAAGCCGGCGTCTAAGTTACCTGATGCCATGTTCTGGTCTCTGAAGAAATGCAGAGGTCTTGTGGATTAACCAACTCTGTCCTGACTGGACATTAAAGTAGTCACAAGCACTCAAGAAGAAATGCTGACTAAAGATTTAGTCATGTAGATTCTCCTCAGTCAATATTAGACATAAATCAAGGAACGAAATTTCGTCTATGATTAAGTTGTGTTCTTATTCAGGTCTCTAAGTGAATGCTGGGACTGAATGATTATCCCAGCATAGTCGTAACTGGACTTGACATTTGAAAAAAGGATTATCCTAAGGTCAGGATGAAAGGAAGAAGTTAATATTGGCGGATTGAGGGAGGAATGAATCGTTTTGTAAATTAAGATTCAACAAATTGCAATATTGGAAAAAAGACAGACATTCTCCCAAAAAAAAAAAGGAATGGACTTTGATGTTACGATACAAGGGAGAGAACTTTCTTGAGACTATTCTTAAATTCGACTAAATAAATAAACAAAATAATGATAAGAATGTGAATGTCAAATTAAAACTGTAAGATCTACCAAACTGTAAGTGGACAATATCTTCTCTTCTATTTTCTTTCTTGTCTATCCTTTCGTTTTTGTTACCATCACAAGATTAATTTCTTGAGGACATTATTAAGCAGTAACAGTTGTGAACAACATCTGTTTCTTTCCTTCTTTTTTTAATATAGACACTGCTTTATTGTTTTTCTTTAATAAAATTGATTTCATATCATAAGTCTTTTTCTCTCTTGAATTGTGTAATAGTAACGTCTAAGTGAAAAGCTCTTCGTTGAAAGTGACGAAAAAAATTTTCACAAGAACAAATAACATGAAAAATACAATTATTTTGAATGTAACTGTAAGTGATACAAATTTTGGTCAAGAGTTCAAAGTTCAAAAGTTTTGGGCGAAAATATTCAGACAGAAAACAAAGTTCTGAGTCTGTGTGTGCGTTAGGTATGAGTTGAAAGAAAGACTTACGTCGAGTCCTTTGGCCAGCCTGTTGGTCTACTGCAAGCTTGCTGAAAGTCACCGTTTATAAGAGAGGAGAGCGGATCAAACAGCAAGTGTGGGAAAAACTTTATTTACATAAAAAAAAATATGTGATTGGCTAAAAATTAACCAATCACTACACACACATGAAAGAGCTGCTTCAGAGCTGAAAGATTAAAGGTGACTGCAATTGCTAAATTGTCCTATAAAAGAACAGTAGTGATTTATTACCTAATCACAGATGAGTAAATGACATGGACCGAATGTGGGTAAAAAAAACATAGCAAACGCTATATGTATAATTTGCCTTTTCAAAAAGTTGATACAAAGTCAATTTACTTTTAGCTTTTTAGTGGTTGGGGGTTAATCAAACGTACACAGGGTCAGAGGCAAAAATGGTGCAGCATTCCCCAGCATTTGCCTTTGTCTTGCGATGCCACAACCGATGTTTGGTCGGAGGAGAAGAGCAATATCTAAATCAATCATTGTTTTTTTTGTCCTTCATTCTTTAAAATTTCACAAATATTTCTTTATTTCTACAACTACATTTTCTTTTCAGTGAACAGTCAAAAGCGTTTTTTGTTGTCTTTTTTCTACAACCAACACACAGCTATTAAATGCCAAAATTTTATTTTCATAACAGTTAAAACTAATATAATCTTTAAAACCAGTTTTAGCATTTTTTTTAAACAATTTTACTTTTTTTCTCGCTTCCTTTCATTCGTCTTATTTTCCAGCGAATAACTTATAAGCCAATTTCTGCATAACTAATGAATGAATGTTATTGTTATTGTTATGAAGACAATAAAATTATCCAAATTTTTAATGAAAAAGGAATAACAACTCAGAAAAATTACACGTATTGATAAAATGTAAAATAATAATTAGTTAAATAATTTCTTCCTTGAAACACACAAAAAAATTCTTTACACAATTTCGGCAAAATTATTGAACTTAAAATTAAATAACTGTAAAATATTTATTTTAAATTCACATTTTAAATTGTTGCTTTCAATTTTTACTAAAATAAGCAGTATTCTGAGTCATGTGTATTTCCACACAACTACATTCACTCATTCTACATATGCACATGCGACAATCATGTGATAATCTTGCTTTCCCACTTTTTCACGGGATGTATATATAGCAGACACATGGTACACCCACACACAGTTGGCAGCAGTTCACAAGTGACACCAAGCAAGGCAGTTACAGCTGCCCGCAATAGCGGCATGCTATTGCAAGGTTTGCCCTCTTCAATATCAAGCAGTTCTCTCACACACCCGCACTAATTGCAAGACGCAAGTAGATGCCTTTTATTTCTTTAAATAACACTTGTAGAAATTACTACAGTTGGCACAAGAACCTTCACACGCATAACATGTAAAACATTAAGACCAACTCACCTTCTCCTACTAAATCATTCTTCTGAACTCTACAAAGATGAACGTACTCACGAACTCAGACATTTTCACCAATCTTCTATCAATATTATTCCTCACACAAATTACCTAAGACACTGATAAATCTTCCAGCGACAAAGAACATTACAACTTACCTCAAAAGCTCTAACACAATCTTATGCAGAAAATGAAAGACATTTTAATCAGACACTTTCAACGTCTCTACAAAGTATTGATTTCTTGTTATTGTTAATACACTTTATATAATTACAATTAAATATTTGACCATTTCTATCAATTTTCCATTTGCTAATTTAATGAATGATTTCAACCATATAAAAATAATTGTTGGAATGCAGGAATTTAGTTAGAAAGTTCTTAGGAAATGGCCTTGTGCCATGTGAAATTCAAACCGAAATTAACCTTGCATAAGAGGCCCTAACAGTATTTTAAACACTTCTTTCGTTGACAAGGAAATTGATAAATCCCAGTTTAATGTTAAAATACTTTTAAATAAAAAAGGAACAACATTCTTTTTCATTTTCTACACAACATTCTGTTGAAAATACCCATTTAGTTTTAAAACAATTATTAATTGCCATTAATTTATCCTCTCTTTCAACATCTTGCATTTTTATTCAAACAATTTTTTACCGTTTTTAGAGTTAGTCAGTGGCGATTCTACGGGGAACAGAAGGGGGCTAAATCCCCTACTCCTTTGGCTGCACCCCCTAAACTTTTAGCTTCAAATATTTATGAAACTGATCAGTCTCTGATTTTAATAAGATTTGATCTTTAGCACTTTTCCCTCCGCCGTTTTTTTTTTTGTTTTTTTTTTCATTTAGGGTCATGGAGAAATGATATTATTTAAATTATTTCCTTATTTCAAACTAGTTTTTTGATCATACGAGTCAGACTTTGCCGAAAACAGATTAATTTTTTAGCTGACTTTTGTACGGCTAGGATGTGTGTTGTGGTGCATTGGATATCAACTAGGAATGACAAAATGGGTTGCTGAATTCAATTCTAGTTGAATTCATTGCATTCACTTATGCACAAATACCCTTGAGAAAGGTATTAATCTGTCTCTTCCCTCCAGTTATGGGTTAAATAACAGGACAGATTGAGTTCTATAGCCTTAGCTGGCAACCAGTCTACCGTAGAAAGCAATGGTAACCTATTGCAGGATAATCTTCTGCCCAGTCAGTCATGTCCCTTTCGAGACATGATCGCCCAAAGCGTGTATCACGTATGGCACTTAACTGATTTGTACGGCTGCGTTGCCCTCTGCATTTTGAATAATTCTTTTGCATTATTTTATTTTCGCATTTATTTTTTGTGCTTCAAAAAAGTTTTGTAGATGAAAAAAATTAGAATAGACAAATCACCCTAATCTGCTAGTATTGATGTTTACTTTATTTACAAATCGAAAACTGAAAAGCTTAATACAAATCATTTACAATTAAGATTTTTAAAATAATTAAAAAAGATTTTATGTTAAACTGCACATTTTCTTTTACTATGGAAACTTATAAGAGACTAATCATTAAAAGGTCACATGTTTTAAGGGTTGTTTCCATTACGAAATGTTAAATTGAGTTATGTCATTTTTTGGTCACCATACTTCCAGAAGAGTGAACTGATTTATGACAGCGGGTTATCATCACCTATTTGAAAGGTCAACAGGTCAGACTCTTCTGATTAAGAAATACTTTTATTCTAAATTTCGTGACATAAACAAGTAATATTTGTGTCAAATCTGATTAATTTAAATTTGCTAATTTTCCAAAAATGACATGTGAGAGATGTATATTTTATTTTTAAAAAGGAGAATTAACTTTTGTTTACAAATATGTTGAGCGCTTAAAAAAAAGAAAAATTTTTAAAACACTTCAAAATTTCTGTTTAAAATACACTTGAGTATTTTGCTTACTGGAAATAGTAAATTAAATTTAATCATTTAGCTTTCAATTAAATAAATTCAATTTAAAATTTAGGTATTGAAAACAAGTTGGAGGCATCTACATTTAGTATTATTAACCCTTTGATTTTGTTTTGAAATGAACCTCTCTTGAGTCCCAACAGCCTGACAGTGGAAAAAGAGGGCAAGAATATATTAGAACTCCACAACTATGAATAAAAAGTTATTTCATTTAATTTAGTGAAGTAATATACTTAAACTCATCCCTAAGTTGTGTATACAATAGTTGTATAGAATGAAAAAAAGAAACAGCTTAAATTTGCCTCCTCTTCAGAAAAATCTCGGCCCCTAAGTGCCCCCCCCCCTGCAACTTTCAGAGTACCATAATTGCCATTGGGTAGAGTGTTTAACCCTTAGAAGACAAATGGGCCAAGGGTGGATTTTGCAAGTAGCAGATAAGCAGATTTATGATTGCATATTTGTACGAGTTTCTTATGAGAAAGACACAATAGCATAGTTTATTATTCACAGAGTGACGTGTCTGTCTCTCAAGCCAGTCAAATGTTTCAGCATTATGTCCAACTGTAGTACAAAATATTAATCGATATTCTATTGATAAAGATAAAACATGGTCAATGCAGTCATTAAAAAAGGAGAGGCTTGTGATATAAAAAGTACCTCCACACATTTTCGATAACATTTTAAAAAAGTGAATTTTAAAATGAAAAAACTACTGAAACTTTCATTTTAGCTTTAATTGTAAAGTAAACAATTAAATTTACTATTTCCAGCAACCAAAATACTATGATTTCTGACAGAAATTATATTGATTGGAATCTAAATATTTGAGAGTTTTTATTTTAGCGACCATTTTAAAAATTTTGAAATTAATCTGATTTGAAACAAACATTAATTTTTATAAGATAAAATTTAGAATAGAAGTATTTCTTAATCACAAAGGGATTATCTTTTGATTAGGAAGTGACTGATGACATTTCACACGTCAGGTTAAGATTGTAGACCAGAACTGACATGCTTTTACGAATGTTTCGTTTCTGGGTTTTAAGTACATATTATGTTAATTTTTTTTAAATTACTGCTTTCAGCAATTATCTATTATTTTATTGAATTTTAGTTGGTTTAACTTATGTTTGAAGATGCTTTCTGAAAAATAATAATTAAAATAATATAAAATTTTCTTTTAAACAAATTTTAAAATTTAATAACATAGAATGAAATTATATAACATGACAGAGGTAACTCAATAATTTATAAAATGTTATGCTGTTTATAAGTTTATATTTTTAATATCTATTTTTCATGCTATCCTTTATTGATAATAATTGATGTTTATGACATCGTAAAGTTATCTTATTTATTAAAGTTTTTATAGTACTTTACATTTTATTATTAATGACGTAATAGTTTATACTATTATTTGATTAATCCAATAGACTAAACAATAAATTGTACACAGCCAAAAAAATGTTTTTGAGGGTTTTCAATTTTTTTAAACCTTGTCACAAATTAGTGGAGGTATCTACATTCACAATTAATTTAAAAAATAAGGAAACTAGAAATAAAAAAACAAAACTTACTTTGAAATTTGAAAGTGTTATTTAAGAAGCCTGTTGAGTGTTGAAATATACACATTGAAAAATGAAAGTGAAATGTAAGAACTGTACCCTGCCAAAAAAAGTGATTTTTTTTTTTCCTGCAATCTTTCAAACATGCAACCTTTTAATGATATGGTACTTAACACCTACCATTAAAAAAACAACAAAAAAACAAAAAACAAAGTAAAAACAAAAAAAAACCCCACAAATATCTGGATAGAATAACATTCCATATCCAAAGAAACACTATTCTTAACAAAATGCTCAATACAAAGTAGAGCAAGTAATATTTATTTAGAATTTATAACACAAATATGTTATAATATCACTACAAAAGTAGTTATTTTGTTTTGACACTACTTACATCTTCTCAAGTGATGAGGTTCATTTCAAGTTGAATACTTTTAAAAGGTTCAAAACTAGCCAAACCCCCTTAATCAGGGAGGCATTCTTACATAGACAGTGTGGACCAATCAAAATAATCAACAAAGTAATTTCTAATTTGAAGAATATGAGAACAGATTCTAAAAACAATTTATTAAGGCATAAATATTAATATCTGATTTAAATAGAGATCAGCATTATTAATCAACTATTAAACTCACTTTATTTTTATTACAAATTTTAAATTCTAAGTTTAACAAAAGCAATAGATTTAGATTATTATGGCAAATAAAGGCAAATAATTGACAGTGGTGAAAATAGTATACATAAATTCTTAATATTACCAATATTGTAAGGTAAATAATGAACTATGCTTACAATAAACAGTAAATTCATTTCTCTGGTTTAACAAGTTTGTCCTTAAATCTGATAATTTATAAGTTCTCACTGAGACAAAGACAGTAAAGAGCACAGAGGGAATTACAAGTGCGAGCCTTTTTAAGAACATTCCATTCAACAGTATTTGTTTTTTTCTTTTAAACATCAAAAGTACTTGAATAATGAAGTACTGTATTTATAAGAACTATTATTGAAAGATAGTGCGTGTTGATACCAGGGATTTCTGAATGGGTTTTTATTAGATCTGATATAAAATTTTTAGTATCAGGATTTTCAATTGTAGAGATAGTAGAAAGAAAAACTATGAAGCTAGTTAATCAAATATATATTCAGATTTCATTAAAAATGACAGATAAAATATCTTTACACATGTTTATTTACAAGTAAAACAAAATTAGCTAAAAGTATAGCTGAAAGCACTCAAAACTACAAAACTTTTGGACAATTGTTATAGTAATTCAGTTCTGAAAACAAAAGCATCATAAGAACACATGAAAAATTATATAAAAAACATTATTAATTCCTTGTCTGTCATATTTAATAAAATCTGCATAAAAGAGTGATTGCTGCCCAAATGCCCAAATATATATATATATATATATATATATATATATATATTAAGGAAATAAAAAATAAAAAATGCTACCTTAACTCTGGATTTTGCTATGGTATATTATGACCTCGCAAATGAGGAAAGAAATATCATATTAAACTTCAAACAATCAGTTCTAATCCCCAACAATGAACAGTGAACAAAGTCTAATTTCAAGGACCTATTCGACATTACTATGGGATCACTGGATTCTGGAGAATTATCAGATTTTGTAGGTCTATTCATTTTGTACAATCATTTTGCACATTGTGATGTTGATATAACTGACAATGAATTATGCAGACATCATGGTCTCATGATTGTCTGTAATTCTACAAATGCAAAAGTAGATAGAATTCATTAATTAATACACAGCTTAATGAAAAGCTTTAGTCTTAAGTAATAGTACAAACTAACATAAAAACAGTTGACTTCCTAAATGTTACTCTAGATTTAGTTAATAACACATACTCACCCTACATAGAATATAATGCTAACCCTATTTACATACATCTTAACACAAATCATAAAAATACATTTTTATAAACACAGTCAATACTATAATACAGCCCTAAAAACAGCAAAAAAATGTTAATACCATGAATGACCAATCCTGCCGAATGACACACATTTTCGTAACAAAAATTTATCGTAAATAATCAGGCTGGTAGAAATAAATATATAATACTGTTTGATTATAAACAGAATCTTAAATATGAGTATCAATCAAAAATAATGTTCAAACAAATTATTTCATATATATATATATATATCCAAAAGAATAAGGAATGAAGAAAATATTAACAATGTTCAAAACATAAATTTAAAACAGTGCTCAATATAAAAATAGAGCTATGAATATTTATTATAGATTATATTTTAGAACATGTTCAAATTACAATCTACTACAAAGTGCACATTTTGTTTCGACATTGAAAGGACAATATCTCAACAGGTACTAAATGCTACCTTTGAAGAGAGATGGAAAATTTACTCTCTTATATTGGTAAACTTTTGTGTGCAATGTAAAAAGGGTAGGGAAAATGAGAAACCAGTCACTCATTTTCTGTAATATATTATAAATTTTACATATTTTTCAGCAGAAATATGATGTTTAATAATTCTTTATATAGCAAATTCATCCTGATTATAATTATTGTACATCTGGTTGCAGTAAGATATGTTAATGTTTTGTTTTATGGTATTTTTATTACTATTGTTGATTTTGTAAGAATAATTTCATTTGTTTATCAATGACATCGTTAGGAAAATTATTATGGATGAAAGTTTGATTTTGGCACCTCGAGGTGGTGTAATGGTTAGCAAGCATGTCACGCTAGAATCATTACAATTGAGTAGTGAGTTTGATCCTCACTGGGAGCCCCATAAAAAAACACCTTTCTCCAGGTTTGGGGGTTGGGTGCAGGGCTAATAACCCTGCCCCATAAAAAACAGTTTGTTACGGAAACAGCAAATGCTGCCCTAAAAAACACTATTGGGTGTAATGGGTGATGATGATAATAAATGTTTGTTTTATGTTTTAGGTCACTCAAAAATATTCTTTAAAAAGAGGAATTTTGATGTATTCTATTTAAGAATGTGCGTTGTGGTGCATTGGATATTGGCTCGGAACAAGAAATCGGGGAGCTGAGTTCGAATTCCAGCTGAATTCATTGCATTCACTTACGCACAAATACGCGTGGGAAAGGTATTAATTCATCTATTCCTTCCAGTTATGGTTTAAATAACAGGACAGATTGGGTTCTATAGCCTTGGTCGGCAATCAGTCTACTGCAGAATAATCTTCTGCCCAGTCAGTCATGTCTCTTTTGAGACATGATCGCCCAAGCGTGTATCATGTATGGCACTTAACTGACTGACTGACTATTTAAGAAGTTTGTTATCATTACAATTTTATATATTTCTGGGGATTGGTTATCGTAATTGAGAAGACAAGAGTTGGTACTGGTGAGTTTTATTTTATATGGGTAAGTGTTAAATTATTTGGATTTTACTTCGATATCAGCATCAAGGAATGGGATTTTGTTATTAATCATTAGTTCATATATAGATTTTAGCATTCAGTTTTTTTTTTTCAAAAACTTTTATATTTATAAATTAGTTCCTACTTCTTTTTTTTTTTTTTTTTTAAATCATCTCACCCCAAGCAAGGCATTCCACTGCCACTATTGTTCATGGGGCTACATAGGGGAAGGTAAAGAGAAGGAGTGGTTAGACATAGGGAATGTCAGGAGGAAGGTGACAGATGAGTAAGGATAGCGAGGATGAGGGTTGGGCAGATGGGAAGAGTGTTTGATAGAATGGGAGCAGGTTAGTGTGTTAGGAGGTGTCTATTGACCTTACATTTAAACTCCTGGAGATTGTAGCTGTCGGGGGAAGCAATCGTGTGGAAGAGAATTCCACAGTCGGGAAGTGCGAGGAAAGAAACTGTTGGAGTAGAAGTTACGGCTGCATTTTATCGGTTTCACTGTAAAAGGGTGGGATCTAGTTGCTAATCTAGTATCTCATTCAAATTCGTATTTAGGGGGCACCAGTGATCTAAGTTCATCGGAGCAGAAGCCGTGAAAGTATTTATAGAAGAGACACAGGGAAGCCACTTCTTATCAAAACAAAAATGTCATCCCATATACCTAGTGTAGATTTCTGGTTTATCTGTTATTTTACACACTTTGTTTTCAATATAGTATATGTAAATGATAAAAGTTAGAGAAAGTAGGACCTAGTGGGTTTCCCATGCTGACACTGTTAGTTTGGATGTAGGTTTTGCCATTATGATTATAAAACACAGCTTTCATGGTGTATGTAAGCTGCATTCACTTTAGTCGGGTTGAGTCAGCTTCCTCTCCAATGGAGAAAGTATCATTGGGATTTATTTAAGGGCAGGGTCCCAAGTCCTACCCTGTTATTTAACCCATAACTGGAGGGAAGGGATGGATTAATACCTTTCCTAAGGGTACAAACGTGTAAGTGAATGCATGGCATTCAACTGGAAATCAAACTTAGCTCACCGATTTCTCTTTCTGAGCCGATATCCACCGCACCACAACGCACATCAGTCAATAAATGCTTACAGCACCTGGTATTCCTAAGTGGTCACCCATCTAAGTACTGACCAAGTTCAACATTGCCTAACTTCAGTGATCGAACGGGAACCGGTGTATTCAACGTGATATGACCGTAACATGGTATAGGCAACAAGTAGTTTTCAAAGAGTTGCTGGTTGAATGTTTGGAGGAGGGACTGTCGGGCATTTGTAGCTGCAGTTACTAATTATAATATTTACATTTTTCGGACTATTATTTGTTACAAATGTACGGTTTCGGCTCTTGTACGCTCCGGCCTTCCTCAGATGCTAAGTGAACACTTTATTACAATCACTGGGGTATATCATTCTCATTCCTTGCGTAGTAGTAATGAGTCATAAGTCATGAGTTATTTTTCTCTAACCCTGCAAGTTACTTGTTCACCACTGCTGTATTGAACTCACAGGAACTAACCAACGTCGATATCCACTGGGCCATGTGTCCTTAAGGACAAGAAGAACTGAATTTTTGGAACTTATAAGTCTAATGTCTAGTAAACCTTTTTGATATACCTCAGTGATTGAAATAAAGGGTTTGCTTTCAGATTCCTAGCACCTGAAGAATGCCGAAGCAAACAATGACTGAAACATCATACAAATGGCAACAAAGATGAGGACAAGAGTCCGAATAATGTAAATACTACCTCATCTCAGAAATATAGACAAATAGAATGATCTATTATTAAACGTCGTACAAATGGCAACAAAGATAAGGACAATAGTCCGAATAATGTAAATAATGTAAATACTACCTCATCTCAGAAATATAGAAAAATAGAATGATCTATTATTAAACGTCGTACAAATGGCAACAAAGATAAGGACAATAGTCCGAATAATGTAAATATTGTAAATACTACCTCATCTCAGAAATATAGAAAAATAGAATGATCTATTATTAAACGTCGTACAAATGGCAACAAAGATGAGGACAATAGTCCGAATAATGTAAATACTACCTCATCTCAGAAATATAGACAAATAGAATGATCTATTTTTAAACGACGTACAAATGGCAACAAAGATGAGGACAATAGTCCGAATAATGTAAATAGTGTAAATACTACCTCATCTCAGAAATATAAACTAATAGAATGATCTATTATTAAATGTCGTACAAATGGCAACAAAGATGAGGACAATAGTCCGAATAATGTAAATGTTGTAAATACTACCTCATCTCAGAAATATAGACAAATAGAACGATCTATTATTAAACATTGTACAAATGGCAACAAAGATGAGGATAATAGTCTGAATAATGTAAATACTGTAAATACTACCTCATCTCAGAAATATAGACAAATAGAACGATCTATTATTAAACGTTGTACAAATGGCAACAAAGATGAGGACAATAGTCCGAATAATATAAATAGTGTAAATACTACCACATCTCAGAAATATAGACAAATAGAATGATCTATTATTAAACATCGTACAAATGGCAACAAAGATGAGAACAATAATCCAAATAATGTAAATACTACCTCATCTCAGAAATATAGACAAATAGAATGATCTATTATTAAACGTTGTACAAATGGCAGCAAAGATGAGGTCAATAGTCCAAATAATGTAAATAGCGTAAATACTACCTCATCACTGAAATATTGACAGTTACTAATTATGCTTATTATCTTTTCAACTGGTAAAAAGATTTTTAATATGAAGCAAAGCTAGAGTATTACCTTTGGGCGTTTTTACTTTTATGGAGGAATTCATTTGTTGATGCAATATAATTGTTAAGTGTGTATGAAGAAATTATATGATTGAGGGTTTTTGATAGTTGGTATACAAGTGTAAGTATTTGGGATATAATAGGTTAGAGAAGAAAACCTGGTTTATGAGGTTTTACATTACTGTAAAGATATCCTGGTTGGTAATCACTGACAATTTTCTTTCTTTCTTTATTTTTTAAGCTACCGACAAGTGTTGTTCACTGTAATTAGTTTATTTACATACCTTTTTAATGATTCTGTGGGATTTTTCCTTAATTTACTAAATTTTGTTGTGTCATCTAGGATAGATTGTAACTTTTGGTTGTAACTTAGTCAGTTGAGAACTACATAATTATTGGTTCCGTCAGTTTGTCTGATGTTGGAGTTGTTGCGTAACTCCTTTGCAGCTGATTTGAGTTTGTGCGGATATTATTGTGTTTGCTGTGTGGAGAGCGGTTTTTCAAACCTTCGGCTATTAGAAGAGCTCTTCAATTTGGGTGCACCTTCATTAATTTTCTTGGTGTTAGCTGTTGGATTGATTGGTGAAATATTTTGATTTTCTTTTGAATGGGGTCATATCTAGGTTAGAGGAGGTAATCGGGTCGATATTCCAGGATTCTATTTGGTTGTCAGTGAATTTGTGATTGAACAAGTTTAGGAACTTAATTTTACTATTGGTTAGTACAATCTTATATAAGTTAAAAAGATTTCTTTTAGTAATACTGTGTTGGTGGTTGAGTCCACATAATATTGAGGGGTTTCAGCTGTTGTTCAGAATGTTTGTTCTGTTGCACTCATTGTATTTTAGAGAATATCCTTGTATTTTTGAATTTCAGCTTTAACATTCAGTATCTTCTCTTTGGCTATTGTTAGTTGCCGTTCCATGAAGTATTTTCTGGAATGTATTGATTTTATCTTCCTTGCTGGCTGCCAGGTTGTGTAATTTAATTAATTCTTTTATTAAGTTTTTCTAGTATACTTACATTTTTTTGTTTTGTTGGTGATAAAGAATATAAAAATTGTCCATAATTTTTATTGTCCCAAGTGCTTTGGCCACTTCCTTAGCAATTTAAAATGGTGTTTTAACTCTGGTGTTGTTATTTTTTGACTCATGTTTTGACTGTTACATAATACTTTGTTTTTATGTGGTTTCTAAAAAAAAGCATTTATTCCAAGCCCCCACATACCATGCGAACTGAAATTTGAGGGAGCATCATTCTACTTTTAAAAATCTTCCAACACTCAATTTTTACTATTAAATAATTTATGGTTGACGATGAGAGAATGTTTGATATATAGGGCCTCTTGAATAGCAAGATGTTTCTGATATTGTGATTTATATAGAATTCTTACATTTTCTGCATGGTCAGTTTACAAAACTCTGGTGTCAGGAGGCTGAAGTTTTTGTTGATTTATCAAAAGTGATGAACCTTTTACGTGTATTAATTATATATATATACATATATATATATATTCCATGATAATAATGCCAACTAATAATGGCTAGAACAAAAAATAAAATTACAAGACTTTTGTCTATATTTCTAAGATGAAGTAGTATTTACATTATTCAGACTATTGTCCTCATCTTTGCTGCCATTTGTATGACGTTTAATAATAGATCATTCTATTTGTCTCTATTTCTGAGATGAGGTAGTATTTAGAGTGTTTACATTATTCAGACTATTGTCCTCATCTTTGTTGCCATTTGTACAACGTTTCGGCCACTGTGAACTTCGGCCTTCTTCCTGGTTAGTTCCTGACATGACTGTTAGAGTTGTGAGTTCAAAACCAAGCTACAGCAGTGGTGAACAAGTAACTTGCAGGGTTAGCGAGATAACTCATGACTTTCAATCAAGGCTTTACTCAAGGAATGAAGTTCATATACCCCAGTGATTGTAATAAAGAGTTTGGTTCAAAATTCCTAGCACCTGAAGAAGGCTGGAGTGTACAACAGCTGAGGTTGTGTGGGATTTGTAGACATACCACAAAACTCCAGTGGATCATGTGCAGGCCAATGTATGAAGTGTGATCAAAAGTGGCAAAATTCAGCTTGCTTACACTGAAAGGACCAACCAAAAATTTTCTAATGTCAAAAAAACAAAACAAAAAAACAAAAAAAGAACAGTAAATCTTCCCTATTTTTACAGCCTTTAACCATGAGTAATAAAATGATAGTGTGAAAAGTCTTTTGGAACTGAAAATATATTCTATGTTCAATCAAGTCACCACTGTAATTGTCTGCTGTAAAGGCTGCTCATTTGCTTCAGTTCAGCTTGACTGATAAAATTAGTCAGCCATGAATTAATTTAGCTGCTCAACCTATTTAATGGAGAATAGCCAAGTGTGTATGAAAAGTAAATAAGTAGGTAGATAAATGCAGCAAGAGAAAGAAAAGTGATGACTTGAAACCTGGACAAGTTTAAGCAAATTAAATAAAAATAAAATTGTTTGTAAGAATAAAAGCAAAAGTCAATATAAAGAACTGGAATGTTTCAAATGCTTATTTAAAATCGTGGCTTTAAGATGAGCTCAAGGAATTATTAATGGCTGAAAAAGAAATTAAAATTGAATTGAAATCCATCTATAACCTAGAAATGATAAAAATTTATAATTTGTAAAAATTATGAAGAGCCGGATGGGTAGTGGGATTGTGCTGACAGAACTCCCCTTCTGACATCCCTCATCTAAACTTATTTATAACTGGAACTTTGTGTGTGTGTGTGTGCGCGTGTGTGTGTGTGTGTGTGTGTGCGTATGTCCGTTACCTATAGACTCCAAAACAGCTGAACCAATTTTCTTGAAAATTTACACAGTTGTACTATAAGCATCTGCGAGTGTTCTTAGCTAGGTTTTATGTCGAGGTACTCCCGATAAATATCAAAAATCGATAATCGAAAAAATCGGGTTATAGAAGGAGTAGTCTGATTTTAATCAAATTTGATACACTCATAGACAAAGACATAAGAAACGATATTCAGAAGTTTCAAGGTTGCAGTTCTTACAATAGTGCAGAAAATCGATAATATATATCTATATCTATATATATATATATATATAAAAGGCAAGATGTTTGTGCGTGTGTCTGTCTATCTGTCTGTCTGTATGTCCTTTATACAAATCCACAATTTTTATCTGATTCTCACCAAACTTCACACAAATATTCTTTAGGCAGAGTCTGAGCTCCAGGACCATGGATTAGTTTTAAAGCTTTCATTTCACCTGAGCAATGCCGGGCTATACTGCTAGTCTTTTATATAAAAGTATAGAATACTTGATTGAACAGAATTTATATAACGGTCATTCTGACTGCCAGGACCTGACTTATACAGAATCTACCAATATCTAAGTATTTCGTTTAAAAAGCCTTTTGTATTTAGGGGCAATCACAACTGATTGCATTTTTCTTTGTATCTAGGGAAATAAATTGAAAACGTGAAAGAAAAAAAGTGTTTTCATTATTCATTGTTGTAACTTGTCAAGACGACTTGCATAGAACATTTGAACAATTACGCTTGAGGAAAAACAGGTTTGACAAGAGTGTGATCCAGAAAAAAAGTTAAGTGCAGAAATGCGTAGGTGACATACCAAGAGGAATAAACTCGTGGCTGAACACGGCTTTCACCCTTTCAAATATTAAAGAAATATATATATATATATTTGCATAATAATAAAGATAATGGCTGGCCACTTGTATTAGAGGATACCTCTCTACCAGGGTAGTTAGCTAATCCCCATTGCAGATACCTCCTCAGGCAAACTTGTTTGTTCAACCACCACAGAGCCTGCCTGTGGTTTACACTGCAACTATGTTGAGCAGACCTTAGTTACAGTTCCTGGGAGAGAGGGCGTTATCTAGCATGAACAACAATCTGAACAAGGCGAGGGCGTTCAATACCCTCGGTCACGGTGACATATGACTTCGAATTAGCACAACCATCAATGGCCCTTCAAAGGAAGCCATCAACCTGAACTCACTCAAAAGGCTTGGGTCAAACCCTGGTATGGTTTTCAGGCACTTTCAAAAGACACCGCACAGTAGGATCACCTCCTCCAGGCCAAGTCACCTTCCTGAAAAATTGACCATGAAGAGATTCAAACCCAGGCTTCATGGTCAAAAAGTGAATAGTTTAAATATTCAGCCACATGCCTATACATACACACACACATGCGTAAATATATATATATATATATATATATATATATATATATATATATATACATGCACACACATGCGTAGATATATACATACACACACACATGTGTACAAATATATACATGCACACATATACACCTGCACACACATGTGTACAGACACATGCACACATATACACCTGCACATATATGCATACAGATACATACATATACACGTGCATATATATATATATATATATATATATATACACACATATAGATATACACATACATACACATATATAGATATATGCACACACACACACACGCACATATAGATGTTATGGAAATTAATGAAGATTAATGAAACTGGTTATAAACAACAGACAATTTGAAATGATTTGTTTGAACATTATTTTTGATTGGTACTCATATTTAAGTAGATCTTCTGTTTATAATCAAACGGTATATATATGTGGATAGGGGTCACAGGTTTGAATCCTGCCGAATGACACACATTTTCGTAACAAAAATTTATCGTAAATAATCAGGCTGGTAGATATAAATATATAATACTGTTTAATTAAAAAAAACAGAATATCTACTTAAATCTGAGTATCGATCAAAAATAATGTTCAAACAAATTATTTTATACATATAGATATATATATACATATATATATATTACACACACACACACATATATATACATGATGATTGCCTCTTCTCCACAGGAAATGGCTGTCTCTTCTTGTAGATGTTTTTTGATCAGCATAAAAGGATAAAAAAAACTATCCTTATTTTTAAGTCATAAAATACTTACAGTTAAAGAAAAAAATAAACAAACAGAAGGCACATGATTAAATGACAAAATGAATGACACCCTAAAAAAAGCTTTGAAACAAAATACAACCCGTTCATATTTATGATAGTAACTGCAACCTACAGTGCATTGCCACGTTCATGTGAAACGCAAGTGGCTCCTTAACCATGCAGCACTCTTAAAAGTCTTCTCACATAAATCACAAATCAATGGTGTAATGAGAGTCTTGAAGGTTACTTTGTCCTGATGAAGTCTATTAGTGTGCCTCTTTGGAGCAGCTGAATATTGGCAGATTTTGTCACAAAACTGACACAGGGTGCCAGTTGGTCTGAAAGAAAGGCATTCAGTCTGAGAAACATGGTCTCTATTATTGCAGCGATGGTATTTCATGTGGATGGTTAAACCAGCTTTGGACAAGCAAATTCTGTCGCAAATAATACATTTATGATGGAAACTAGAGGCAACAACAAAAAATTTGGATGTGTTGTTGGTAAATGATCCATGTCTCTGAGAAATATAGTAGAGCAATTAAAATGTACATCTTATACACCCTTAACTTAATTTTGCTGACTGAAATACCTCTATCTGACCAAACACGAGGTTGTCTCATTCCAAAGGCCTTACTTGCTTTTTGTACACAACTTATTTCAGCATCAAGTTCACTTGACCTTTGTTTTCTTTAAGGTTATTGTTAGACCAAAAAACAAACATGCCTGCATATCTTCCTCAGTGCAAGACACCAGGTTAGCATCATCAGTTTACGGATTAAAAGATAGATAGACAGACGTAAAAAAATGGAAAACATCTGTTTGTCAAAAAGAAGAGCAAGTGAAAAATTTTTTTTCTCTTAACTGGATATCAAGAGGGATAATTCTGATACAATTTTGCATTCAAAAAGGACTTTAAAAACACAACATTCTGTTTTCTACAAAGTAAATCAAAATTAAACACCATCAGAAAAAGTAAATCATTTAAAATAAGTTTTTAAAAATTATCATGAAAACTTTGATAAAACAAATAATCACAGATATTTAACTTTTTTCCCCACTGAAAAGAAAGTGTGAAATTTTGTTCAGATAAAACTTACCTACCTTGATCTCTGAAATAAAACCCAAGACAAAGTAGCAATTTTTTTATATTTAGTAACAAATAAACATTTGGTGAAAATGATTTGATTAGAAAATATTGAAATGAATTTTCATGCAAAAAAGATTTAAATAAAAAGCGGACTTGTTTACGTTATTCTCTGCTAAATCTTTCAAGATGGCATCATCAATTTTAACAGTACACTCTTAACAAAATATTATATTTAAAATGTTTTACTTTAAACATGGAAACTATATAATATGAATAAATAGAAAGGTTCTTTGTTTGAGAGCCTGTAAATAAGACATACACACATACACACACATTAATGGACATTCTTCAATACTGAGTCAATACCCTGCTGGTCTGAAGAATTTCAGCAGTAAGAAACTTATGGTACTGGGACAGGGGAAAGGCTAACTTTACTAACTTGAAAATCAATTAGTTTTTAAGATGAGCACTTTTGTTGATTCTTTTTTCTAACAAATATTTTGGCAATATAAAGCAATTCCTATTTATATTTTTGCTAAACTGAATGAATTTACTGTTGATTAGCTGATAAGTTTAAGAAAAGAATTAAAAATAGAAACATTATTAGAATAAGAATGTAAAAAATGATCACTTTTTAAATAAGTACTGGAAACTCCAAGTTTGATGTCTTGTGGATATACAGTAAAGTTTCCAGAATTAACTTGGAAAATTGAGAAATTCCACAAATGACCAATTTGGCAGTTGCAGATCATATGAAATAAAGATGATAAAACATTAAATCCTTAATTCTGAAAGTGTATCAGTGTTAAAAACAAAATGCAAAGAATCATGGGAAAAGAAGCTATATAACTACTACTAATTTTCTTACCAAAACTTCTTTCAAATTTTTTTTTAAACACTCTTTAAAAATTTGCATTTAAATTGATATTTTGCTTGTTTAAAATCTTGAATTAACACCACAAACTTGTTTCAGATTGACAAATTAGTGTCTTGAATTCTAAAACAATTGTTATCATTTTCATTTCACATAGAATTTTTAAATAATACAAACCTTTTATGCATGAATGCAAAGACTGTCTGTAGGTGATGAAAAAATGTGAATATTTGAAAAAGAGCAAAAAATAAAAAGTGTTGAACATTGCTTAAGAAAAATGAAATTATAAACAGATTTTCTTTTTCTGTTGTTTTAAAAGGTCATAAGTGTAGAAACAGAATAAAATGGTGACAATTAGCATTTAATGGTTGATGAAGCCACAAACCCACATTCAAATAAAAGCGACTAAAACAATAAAAAGATTAATGCTAAAAAGTAAAAGAGAAAAAAGAAAGACACCGTTTTCATGCAAAAAAAAAACAAAATTTTAACAGCCAAAACCAACAAAGACGGACGGAAATTTACTCATCCACAACGATCAGGTTAGAGATACTCACTAGCAAATGTGACGCTGGTGTCACTAAGTTCAATTTCATCAATAAAAATATCATCCTTTTCAAAATGGTTATTCTTTCCTGGATGCAGAGACAAGGGAATAAAATGGTTAGTTGGGGAACAAGATAAACAAAATGGTCATTAATTAATTAGTATTGCGAGATTGGAGACCAAATCAAATAAGTCACATTTCAGGCTTTTTTTCAAACAAAAGTTCAAAACACACAGTCTGCCAGCACACCAGTCTATTTTTTTTTATTTATTCTTGATTCATATGAGATCTCATGATGACAGGCATTCTAAGAAATAGATATCTGAAAACAAATATTTCAGAGCAAGTTTTTTTTTGTATAATTTAAAAATTTAAAGCCACCAAACTCATCCAAAATAGGTGAGCTAGTCAGACCACAGCTATTTATTTTTTTATGAATTATTTTTTTTTACAATTAAATTATTTTTATTATGATTTTATTATTTATTTTTATTATAATTTTTCTTTATTTTTTATTTTATTTTTATTATAATTCAAATTTTTTATTATAATTTTTATTTATTTTTATTTTATTTTATATTTTTTTATTCTAATTTTATTATTTATTTCTATTACAATTTAATTATTTATTTTTTATTACAATTTATTTTTATTATGATTTTATTATTTTTTATCATAATTTTAATGATTTTATTATTTATTTTATTATCATTTTTATTTTATTTTTATTATAATTTTATTATTTATTTTATTACAATCTAATTATTTTTATTATTTTATTATAATTTTTATTTATTTTTTATTTTATTTTATTTTTATTATAATTTTATTATTCATTTTATTACAATTTAATTATTTTATTATGATTTTATTATTTATTTTTATAATTTTTATTTTTATTACAATTTAATTATTTTTATTATGATTTTATTATTTATTTTATAATAATTTATTTATTTTTTATTACAATTTAATTATTTTTATTATAATTTTATCATTTATTTTTATTATAATTTTGTTTTATTTTTATTATATTTTAATTATAATTTTATTTTTTATTAAAATTTTTATTTGTTTTTTATTACAATTTATTTTTATTATGATTTTTTTATTTATTTTGTTATAATTTTAATATGATTTTATTATTTATTTTATTATAATTTTATTTATTTTTTATTTTATATTATTATTATTATTATAATTTTATTATTTATTTTTAATACAATCTAATTATTTTATTATAATTTTCTTTATTTTATGATAATTTTTATTTATTTTTATTTTATTTTTATTATAATTTTATTATTCATTTTATTATTATGATTTTATTATTTATTTTTATAATTTTTATTTATTTTTATTACAATTTAATTATTTTTATTATGATTTTATTATTTATTTTTATTATAATTTGATCATTTATTTTTGTTACAATTTAATTATTTTATTATGATTTTATTATTTATTTTATTATAATTTTGATTACAATTTAATTATTTATTTTTATTACAATTATTTTTATTATGATTTTATTTATTTTTATTATAATTTTTATTTATTTTTTATTTTATTTTTATTATAATTTTATTATTTATTTTTATTACAATTATATTTATGATTTTATTATAATTTTATTATTCATTTTATTTCATGTTTATTATAATTTTATTATTTATTTTTATTACAATTTAATTATTTTTATCATGATTTTATTATTTATTTTTATTATAATTCTCATTTTTTATTTTATTTTTATTATAGTTTCAATATTTATTTTTATTATAATTTTATTATTTATTTTTTATTACAATTTAATTATTTATTTTTCATTACAATTTATTTTTCTAATGATTTTATTATTTATTTTTATTATGATTTTTTATTTATTTTTATTATAATTTTTATTTATTTTTTATTCTATATATATTATAATTTTATTATTTTTTATTATGATTTTAGTAATACTGAATTTATCGTGCCATACAAATAAATACAGCTATTAAATTATTTATGAAAAAAAAAAGCAATAATTAGTTTGTGTTTATCAAGTTTTTTTATTTGTTCAAATTCTGTCTGAGTTCATTATATTCATTTATACATTGATACCCCAAGGAAAGGTAAGAATCAACCTTTTCTACATCCCAACAAGCTATGGGTTAAATAGTAGAGTAGACTAGGCTCACTAACCAGGGTTTTCAACTCGTCTAGGTTAAAAAACTGAATTAACAATCAACTTTGTTAAGCTTTCTTGCCCTACACTTACAACTACTGTTATGACTGCTGCAGTGGTAAACCTAAGACCCTAATGAGTTAGGAGACTCACACCATGACATACTTGTGTGTATTTTAAGACTAATGTGGTATTTATAGCAATGACACAGGGTTGTGGTTAGGGTGCCTTTCAAATGGTATTCTTGGCCATTTATTGCTTACAAAAAAAAAAACAAATGACCAATAAAAAAATATTCCTAATGTAATTTTTTTTCTCTTTCCATTATTAAATTTTTGGTCTTCAAACAAAAAATTAAGGTCAATTATTTCTGACGTTTTTTTTTTTTTCTAGCAACAGAATTTTATTAAAATCCATTTAAGAGAAAACAGTAGAACAACTATGCAAAGACATCACATATTTTTGGTCCTTTTTAGACTTCAAATTAATTTTCTGACAAATACCCAGCCAATTTCAATTAAGAATAAATTTATATTCATTTAAAATGTTTTAAGTTTTATTTACAAAAATTATGTGCCAATCCTCCTACTTACCAATGAAAACAGCACAACAAACAAATATCATACTTTTTTTCATTTGAAACCATGTCAAAAACCTTTCCCCTTTTTTATTCTCATATTTGCCAATATCTTTGTATATCCCCCAACATTCTGCTCTTTTATATCAGATACCCACATCATCTTCTGTGCCTTTAGAACATTGACAATCATGGCTCTCCACAACTTCCTCTCCTTTGTAGCTCTTTGTAATTTTTGTCTTTTAGCAATCTCTCGTAATCTTTTACCGACCATTTTTACAAACTCATTACGTATTTTATGCACTGTTTTCTTCTTTCTCTCTTGCCCTCCATATGTCCCCTGAGTGTCAAATTTTCCAAGCCCTCTTTCCTCCTCATATGCTCTAGTAATTTTAACTGTTTCTTCCTGATGCAACATTTTTAGAATTAAAAGTTATTACCATTATTTTGTCTACATTGTTTTCACCTTTTACCCAGTAGATAAAAATCAAATTTAAATAGTAACTGATACTGTCACCAATTACACACCATCCGAAGGTACAAATATACTCCTTTAATTAGTTTTTACCTTTTATAAGCAGAAGTAACAAGGAGCCTAATGGTCGTTGGCAAGGATTTGGTTGGGTGGTTGTTGTGACATAGGTTGTTTAATTTAATGCTGAAATCTATTTATTTTGAACACAATTTTATAGCTTCAATTAAATATACCCCATAAAATTGTATTGTAAGTATTTTTTTTATATAAAAATATATATTAATTTTTCATATAAAAATATATATCTATATATATAAAAGGCAATCTGTGAGTCTGTGTGTGACTGTAAGCTATACATGCCTACATTTTTTTTAAGTTATGCCATTCAAACTTTCTAGGGACACATATCTACAGAGAAGCCAGGTCGACACATACTTTTTGAGTTTAAGTTCAGCAATTTTCCATTTTTTGCACTTTTTAGCTAATGGAGCAGTTTGTTTACATTTGGTCCGTAAAACATCTAAGATCTAAGATGGCTGCAGAATTACGACAAAGAAATCAAATCACATGTGTCAAACATAACTAAAATAGTTTTTTATTGAAAAAAAAAATGGGCCTTTATATTTAATTTTTTTTTTCCTCTAAAATTAAATGTCTACATTTTTAAATATTCTTCGAAAATTTCTGAGCTGAGAGCGTAATAGTTTTTATATTTCTAATTTCAGTAAAACAAAATAAATAATTTTTATTTTTATGTTAAATTCATTTAGTCAACAAAAAATGTAAATATTTTCTCCTGTAATTTTGAAACAAAAACAAATGCAATATTGTTTATAATATTACATAAAACATTAAATCATGTTTACGCAAAACAAAAAAAAAATAGATTTTTTTAATAAAATTTTTGAACACATTTTTTAAACAACAATTTTTTATATAATACTTTTTTATATAACTGAGTTTTAAAGGAATTTATCCATTTAATATTATAAACATTATTGCATCACGAGATTTGATGTTTGTGTGAGTATTGAATATTGTAAACATTGCATTCCAATTCTGAAGTGAGAGCGTAATAGTTTTTATATTTCTAATTTCAGTAAAATAAAATAAATAATTTTTATTTTTATGTTAAATTCATTTAGTCAACAAAAAATGTAAATATTTTGAAACTAAAACAAACGCAATGTTGTCTACAACGCAAAACAGAGGAACTACAAAGAGGAAATTTGCCATTTTAAATTCTATGATTTTTTTTTAATTATTTGGACTGGTATCCTCATCTTTGTTATTTCTACTTTATTTTTGTTAGTATCTACTTCGACTATCGTTTGGTTGGTGTTATATTCGATCATTCTGACATTTAACTGAAGACTCTTCATTTCTTCAATAAGAGACTATCAAAATTAGGATAGTAGTGCAAATAATTCGTAGGAAAATAACAGAACGATCATATGAGTGCAAGGGTTAGGGTTTTAATCCTTGGTGGGTCTAGCGGTGGAAGTTTAACTTCAGTGATGTGATATCAAGCAAAATTCCAAGACAAAAGTATATTGAAAGGATTTTATTCAATGGATTATTAGGTTGATTTGTATGTGTGTGTGTGTGGGGGGGGGTACATGGATGTGTAGCATGTTGTAGTTATATCCCCTTTTCAACATTATCCTGCTGTCTCCTTATTCTCTCTTCTTATTTCTTTTCTTTCAACTTTCTCTCTCTCTATATATATATGTGTGTGTGTGTGTGTGTGTGTGTGCAAGAGGAAGGGGGTGAATAATAAAACATTATAGATGGAAACCTTTGGAATGGAAGAGATGTGGATTTCCTGTTTAACAAAACTCAGGAGGATTTTTTCCCTAAAAACAAAAAATTGGTTCCATGAAAAAATCAATCTAGAAAACATCTGTTTGTCTATTAGCAAAATGGCTGTCATTTTCATTTTCAACTTTTTACATAAAAAAAAAAAAAAAAAATCATTAATGAAAAAAAAAACAATCTGATTGATTGATGATGGCTTTTCAACCTTTTGTGGGCTTACGGCCTATCACATTGAATACACCAGTTCTCACTCGATCACCGAAGTTAATGCTGTAAGCGTTTAGTGATGGATGTGCGTTATGGTGCATTGGATATCAGTTCGGAAAGAGAAATCGGTGAGCCAAGTTCAAATTCCAGTTGAATACCCTGCATTCACTTAAGCACTGGTACCCTTGGGAAAGGTATTAATCCGTCCCTTCCCTCCAGTTATGGGTTAAATAACAGGGTATGGCTTGGGAACCCTGCCCTTAAAAACAAATCCCAATGAATCTTGATACTCAAAAAGAAAAAAGTATTACTAAACACAAAAACTTAAATAAAAACAACAATAAATTGTTGAAAGAAAAAGATATTACCAGCAATAAATAAATAAAGTTTAGTTGGCAATAAATGACCCACCGAGGTGTTGATATGCCATAAAAACAAAACAACCAACCAACAATCAACCTTTTGCACACCCTTGAAATCCAGAAAATTCTGATTGTAAGAATTTTGGAGAGATAATAATGATTTACTGATCTTCTATGTGCCGTGTCCTTTCAGAACGTAGGCGATTAAGGCCCTCCTCATCTTTCCATTCCTACTGGATCTTAGCACACATACTCATTTTACCCCACCCAAATCCTGCTTTGCTATCCACTTGCTCAGGTCCATCAAGTATGTTACACACTGCTTTCTCCTGTCTCTCTTTCCATCTATCTGACCTGTGAGTATCAGATTCTCCAATCCCTCCTTTCTGATTATGTATCCCAGGAACTTTAGCTGTCTTTTCATGATGCTTGGTATTAATTTCCTTTTCGTTTTCATGCTTTCCAAAACCTCATCATTGCTCGCATGCTTGATCCATGATATCCGCAGCATCCTTCTGTAAAACCACATTTCAGTTGCTTCAAGTTTTTCCTTCATCTTCAATGATATTGTTCAGCATTCACTGCCATATTGAAGAACTGACATCACATAGCAATCCAGTTCTCTCTTCTTTGTTTTTAGCAAAATTTTCCAGTCTCTTAATACTCTGCTCAGCTTCTGAAATGTGTCCTTCGCCATGCCAATTCACCTTTGGATCTTAGTGTTGCACTTTCCATCTTCTGTTAGAACACTTCCCAGGTATTTTCCACCTGCTTGATTTTAGTACCCCCCACCTGTATTTGGCATTTTGGGTTGCTTTGTTTTGCTGATGACCTTGCATTCGTTTTTTTTTTTTTTGTAATTTATTTGTAGTCCTTTCTTATCACTCTCTTCAGCTACCTTCTGTAGGGGGTCTTGTAGTTTCCTGTCTGTGTCTGCTATCAGCACTGTATCATCTGCGTACCTTATATTGTTTAAATTGTGGCCTCCGATGAGGAATCCTGGCATAATATCTAGAGTCCTCAGAATAGTTTCGCAGTATAAGTTGAATTGATCCAGTGAAAAAAACACATCCTTGTCTTGCGCCTCTTTCTATCTTTGTATCTCTACTGAATTTGTTTCCTGTCCGCATGCAGGCAGTTCGCTGCCAGTAGAGATCCTTGCTTACTCTAATGTCTTTCCCAAATATGTCGAGTTTGCTGAGCATTTCTATCAGTTCCTTTGTGGCATATTTTGTCAAACACCTGACAAGTCCTAATAATTAACTCACAGCTTGAGGAGGAAAGGTGGCTACATGCCTTTCCCAAGGGCATTTGCATATAAGTGAATATAACGAACTCAACTGGAACCTGAACTCTGCTCTCCCAATTCAAATTCTAGGGTTGTTATCCATTACATCACACCCACATCTATGCTTGGTACCTGGTATTCTCAAGTGACCACTCGTCTAGATACTGACTAGGCTCCACATTGCTTAGCTTTGGTGATTGTATGGGAAACACCTTAAATGTTAGAGATCTAGATTCCCTGTTTAAAACAACTCGGAAAGACACTGTTTCAACATGATATGTGAGCAGAAGACAAATACAAAGAGAATATTAACAGATTCAAATTGAATAACTTTATTAGTTACTTTTACATTTTCTTTTTTTAAAACACACTTTCTCTTTCTTTCGATGAGTCACGGCTTTCCATGACTTCCCTTTTAATCTCTGTCATGATTACTTTAGAGAGTACAATAGTTTTCTAGTGTTTGAATTCAAAATAATTCTTTTCTTAAACTGATTGCTATCCAATGATAGAGAGCCCCAGTCTGCCCTGCTATCTGACCTATCGATTTATATAAAAGGCAAGATGTTTGTGTGTGTGTCTGTATATCTGTCTGTATGTCCTTTATACAAATCCACAATTTTTATCCATTTCTCACGAAACTTTACACAAATATTCTTTAGGCTTCCAGTCAGCTCATGGGCTACTTATTATTTTCCGATTTCCCCCCGATATCCGATCAGGTCCGATCAAGATCAGGATTTCAGACCTTTTATCATGGTTCTTGCTGCAGAATTTACTCTAACTTGGTAAAATTATAGTTTTTAGTTTCAAATATTACTTCTCAGACGACTCATTTTCCCAGATATCGAAAATCCCCGATATATTATCGAATCTTATCAAAACCAATATTCAGCCATCAATATGACTCATTTTTTTCCAATTTTTCTACAGATTAACAAACAGACCAGACAAAAAGATTACAAAATGATGAAAAAATTCAAAATTATTAAAGAACAAATTTTCAAAATAATAATGCAAAAATTATAAAATGATTTTATTTTTAAATTTTGATATCTTATGAGTTCTATTGAATTCAATGCCTTAAAAAAAATCTGAATTATTTCTCTTACATTTATTTTCGGTTTATTTACCAAGCCTCATATTCTAAAAAATTTCTGAATTATTTCTCTTACATTTATTTTTGGTTTATTTACCTAGCCTCATATTCTGAGCCCTAATAAAGACTTTAGAATTTGGAAATAATGCCTGAATGTACTTTGGAAAACTAATCTGGAATAGAAATATGCTATCTCCCAATTTTGTTTTCATTGCGTACTTATTTTGGAAGATATTTTTAAATTTTTATAGATGACTTTTCAGATCCAAAGCATGGCTCAGAATATATGTAACTAAAAATAATTCTTAATCAAGGACATGGAATAATATTTGTTTCACAAGCAACAAATATGACACAGACCAACAGAAGAAAACAACAGGTTTGGCCCATGAGATTATCTTGATTGTAGCATTTTTGAGGTGCTGGATAAATAATAATCACATTCATTTTTACCCATTGTGTCTAATTTTTTCTCTATTGAAAAACAACTAAATAACAAAAATTCACTTTTGACCCTGTTAGACAACCTGAACCTAATTACAAGAGCACAAAACACAAGTCATAAAAACATCAGCAACTTATTTAATAAAACAACAGAAGAAAATTTTACGAAATTCTAACTCAGTTTCTCTTATAAACACTTTCTATTGTTTGACTTTTCATGATTGAAAACACTGCGACAATCTCTTTTCAAGCACCTCAAAAATCGGCCATCATTGTTTTATCCCAGTGTACCCACTCACCCCATCCCAGTACCATTCTTTCCAATGTTCTGATGACCTGATGAAATTTGTTTCCAGGATTTCAGGGTAACTCTCAAAAATCAATGTCATCATATGGGTCAGTAGCCTCCCCCTGGAATGGGAACAGAAATCTCCTCACAATGAGCAAGTGTTTAGATAGCTGATGGCAAGGGTTAGGGATCGTCAATTTTTTTACTTATTTTTAGCATTGAAACTGTGAGTGTTAACAAAATATAAATAGCCATCTTTAACATATTCTTTCCGTTCTCTCCAAACATTGGTATTCCAAATGCCAATCCCTTCTATTTTCCGTTTGTCTATCCTTTGAAATTTGTTAAACGTGTTTCACAAACTATATGAGAAGCCCAAACATTACCGTTTTCCTAACTTCAACTTAAAATATGAAAAATATAAGTTTTTCATCAGTAATGTTTCATCAACGTTTCTGCAAAGTATTCAAGCTAAACAAGAAAAAAAAAAGTTAAATCATTCAAACATCTTCACTCACATGCAATATCTGTTATTAATCAACGTAATTACTATGTGAAATACAAAAAAACAACAAAAAAATTAAGAATGGAAATTCAGATATTAATCCATAAAAGTCAGCCATGATTTTGCAGAGATTTAATGAGAACATCTGTTAGTTGCATAAAAGCTATTCTGAAGGAATATTTGAATACTTACTAAAAAAGAGTAATTAATTTTTTTACGACTTTACCAGTAATGGCTTGATATGATTTAATCAATGACGTCAATTCGAAAAGTCTTATGTGTATTTAACTATTCAAAAGTTTTAAAACATAATTTTCAAAATATTAATTTTTAAATAATATGGGAGATTTTAATTGTAGTTGAATTGTTAGTAACAATTTGTATTGTCTTAAATATAAGCTTTAATGAACTCTATAATTACCCGAGCTTTCCCCACAAAGGTGAGATGTGGCACAAGGCCAATTTTTAATGTGAGTCATTCTGAGCAGGTATAAGTGAAGTCAGGCTCTTGTCAACTTTTTCCTTGACAAGACGCTGCCCTTCAGCAAAAATTCATCCAGGTTCTTCTCTGTCTGAAGACAATGTCCAACAAGGACAGACCTTTAATGAGTTCTCTTGAATTCAGTAGTATTCAGGATAGATCCATTAATTTGGCAAATAGGTCATATAACATCAATAACAAAATCCATAGGAAACAATGAAAACTGGATTGCATTTTTTAAAGTCAGCACTTATAACATTGTGTATTGTTTGTTTTTTGTACTATTGTTCATCCAATAAGTCAGTCAGTTAAGTGCCATATGTGAAACACGCTTGGGCGATCATGTCTCAAAAGAGACATGACTGACTGGGCAGAAGATTATCCCGCAGTAGGTTGCCATTGCTTTCTGCAGTAGACTGGTTACCTACCAAGGCTATAGAACCCAATCTGTCCTCTTATTTAACCCATAACTGGAAGGAAGAGATGGATTAATACTTTTCCCAAGGGTATTTGTGCGTAAGTGAATGCAATGAATTACAAGACCAAAAATAATAAACATTCATGGGGTTCTTTTTTGTTGTTGGTTTGAATAATTACATACATACATATATATATATATATATATATATATAGAGAGAGAGAGAGAGAGAGAGAGAGAGATTTGTGTGTATTTGTTTCACAAGCAAATTATGTATAATAAATAGAAAGAAATAAAAATCAGAATAAATTTTGTGTTGGGTACCAAGTCTGATTCCTGATGTCAGAATTAATAATAAAGTATAACTAATTGATAAACAAAATGTGAATAATTAAAAATTTATTCAGTTGTTTTTTTTTTTTCACAAATAAAAGGATTGACTAAACAAGAATCCATTTGAGTAAACATTGCAAAATTGTAAATATGGAAGCTCATAAAGAACAATAACAAATACAAGGTGAGATGAGTAAACTGTTGCTATTTTATATTTTTACTTTCCGAGTGTTTGGGTGTCAGTCTGAGGACAGTGCAGAGTACTTGGAAAGAGTTGGAAGAGTATAATTGTGAAAGTGTTTGGAGTGATCACTAGTGATGGCTATAGGGCCTCAGACTCAACACGGAGGTCTACATCAAGTGCCTTGACGAGGTAGTGCTGCCCTGAGTCAAGAGGGTGGCTGCTTGAAGACCTTATGTCTGGCAACAGGACACTGCACCATGCCACACAAGCAGGAGAATCCAGACATAAACTTTTGCAGCCACATCACCCCTTTCATCTGGCCACCTAACTCCCCAGACTGCAACCCCCTTCATTACTACCTGTGGGGTGCAGTTGAGTGAGGCACCAACAAAATTCTTGGTAACTCTAAAGATGAACTGAAGGCAAGGATTAATACTGCACTTAAACAAGGAGAACGTCCAGAAGAGTTACAAGGGATTCCAAAACAATCTGGAGGCTGTGGTGATTTTATTGAGCAAATTTTACTTTTTAGTATTTCAAGATATTTTGTTTCATTTTGGTTAATACATCCATTAAAATGAGATGTTATTTTCATTTTTACATTTTAGACGACAATTTTTACATTTTAGACGACAATTTATCTGTCGAACAATCTAAAATCACTAAAGAGGAAAATTAACTGAAAATAAAGCAAATATTCAAAATTACAGGTTTTGTTTGATAAGAAATCTTTTTTCTGATTAAAAATTGATTTAAAAATAAAACCTGTTTTCTTATAAAATTGAGAATTAAAACCAGTTACAAAATTTTTATAACCAAAATTAAATTGCAGGTTATCTAATATATAATTTTTTTTATAATTTTTAAAGTTAAAATTAATTAATTTTTTCAGCTAAAATTTTGGTTGGAGTTTTTTTTTATCACAAACAAATTCAAAATCATTATGAACACTCAATTTACAAATGAAATCAAGAGCATTATGGGATTTCTAATGACCTTTCAAAAACTGGTTGTTAAAATAAATTTGTTGTTTTTTTTTATAGAAAGGGAGTGTATATTAAGATCATCCCATTTAAACCACTTTTGCACTCTTCCAGCCAATGTCTGTTATTTTTAGATTTTCTTTTTGTTTTACTAAATGGATTCTATCCACAGCTAAAGATTCATAAAAGCTATCATTTTAAAAGATACTTCTAAAATCATGGCAAATGTTTCTTTGGTTATTATTCATGTTGGTTTTCATAAATATCATGAGAAACGTAACAAAAATGAAAAAATGAAAATAATGACCTATGAAATAATTGAACCAATTGTTTGTATAAATGAATATCAGGTAAAGACTGAAAGAGAAACTGAGCTTGGAATAGAAATGAAAATCTTTTCCATTTCCCCTCCAAAGAGTCAAATTAGAAAACAAGGAGTCAAACGAACTAGAATTATGAATTTAACAGTAGAATTCAATGCCGCAGTTCATCGCTCCAACCAAAAATTTATTTCCTGACAATGGAATTGGTAAAAATCTTAATACAGGAAATAAAAGAATCAGACCAAAATTACAGACTAGAAAGGAAAAAAAAAAAGAAAAAAGAACACTTGTGAAACATAAAACTAAAAGCAGAGTTAATTGTGTGAAGCAGTCACATGTGCCCATGGTTACGGATGGAATAAAGAGCTGACTAGAGAGAAAACAAAGGCAGGGCTATTGATTGTCTGCTTATTGATACATAATCAAAATGGCTGCAATGAAACAAAAAAAAGTGGAAGGGGGAGCAACAAGAATTATTTTAATTCTTGAATAAGTTGATGCATCTCCCAATCAAAATTGGGGATAAACTGGCCAAAGTTTGTGCTTGTCTTTATTTCTGAGATGAGGTTGTATTTACAGTATTTACATTATTCGGACTATTGTCCTCGTCTTTCTTGCCATTTGTACGACATTTTGGCCGTTGTATGCTTCAGAATTTCGAACCGAACCCTTGACAATCATTGGGGTATATCATCCTCATTCCTTGCGTAAAGCCTCGATTGAAAGTCATAAGCTATTTCCCGCGAAATTCCTAGCACCTGAAGAAGACCAGAGCGTACAACAGCCGAAACGTCATATAAATGGCAACAAAAATGAAGACAATAGTCTGAATAATGTAAATACTGTGACCAAAGTTCATGTTAACTTTTTGTGTTTTCTGTTTCAGTAATAATCAAAATACACCAAAGTTAAATATAAGACAAATATTAGTAGATTATAGCAAATTACCATCCATTCATATCCTCATTGAAAGGAAAGACACAAAATTCTAGAAGCCATTGTTATAAAAACAGAAACAATCCACACTAAACATCTTTCACTACAGGAAATGGTATCTTAAAAGGGTGGATGAATGGATGATGATGGTAGTAGTGGTAGTATCAAACAATCTAATGTAAACAAAAAACATACACACATCAGTGGCTAAATAATGCAGGGTGAAAAGCTGAAACCGAAGAACAATAAAAGCTGATCACCTAGACATCAGGGATCAAAGACGACAAAAAGCAGAATGTGTTCTCTTATTGACATGGCACTCCCTGCAGATTGTAATGTATCTTTGAATATCTTCCAAATACAAGGACATTAAAATCGAAATCTCAAAAATGGGGCACACGAGGACAACAAAAATTCTAGTTGTAGCCGGAACTCTTGAATTGATTAGAAAAGTTTCTGACAGACTCAGCTGAAGGGATTCCTGGTTGCCTTAAGAAAATACAAAACATTTGTACTGATAAGTACAGCCTACGCCTTATGAAGAGATTTATCTATAAAATGTATGTGATTTTAGGGCTTTTTGTATTTTTTTTTTTCCTAAAAAAATTCTCAGTGTAAAATGTTATGATGCCATTTTTGACCTTAGGTCTTTGACTGGGACCTGGAAAGAAAGGAGTATGCACCAGGAAAAAGGAAGATGAAGAAATAATAAGAAGAAGAATTTTTTTTTTGACTAATTCTTTCATGGTACTGTCAAATTGTGTAAAGCTGCACTAAACAAAATGACATCTCTGATGCAATATAGTAAAATGTATATTTGTATACCAGGATATAGCCAACAAAATCTTGTCTACCACATTGACAACAGCCAGTTCTTGATAATGACAGTCAAAATTACTTAATCATAAACAGAACAAAATATGAACTTTAGACAGTATATCCACAATCCTGATTTGGATAAACAGCAACTTTTTAAAAATTAAGAGAAAAATAAAACAAAAATTGTCAGTCAAATTTAACAAAATTTGTTTTATATGAAGAAAAAGTGCAAGAAGCCGTGAACGTTTTCTTTAAAGTGTAGATTTATTGTTGTTATTATTATAATTATTACTTGCTTTTTATGAGATATTAAGTGTCTATAAAGGTATTTGTGTCACTACTTTAGACTCAAAACAAGTGTAGTGACACAAATACCATTATGGAAACTTAATATATCATAGAAAAAGCAAGTAATAATAATATTAATAATGATAACAATAAATCTACACTTTAAACTATATATGTATATATTCATTTATGTATATTTTGGCATTGTTATTTTCAACATCTGACTCATTATTAGTTTGTCATTAGATAAACACATCGACAAACACCACAAGAATTAATATTAAACAACTCCTTTCTAATTATACTACACTCAAGTTTGTTATATTTACTTGAGTACAAATACTTTTGGGAAAGGCATGAATCCATGTTTTCCCTGAATCCTGGGTTAAATAGTAGGACTTATATCATTAGATTCAAATGAAGTCACAGGTATATCAGATTTTATTTTTCACTTAGAGAGATGTGTTTTTGAAAATCAGGAATCTGTATACTTGGGCAGAAAACTTCCTTTCAAACAACTTTCATTTTCTATGGCCAACAAGGAAGATTTAATTAAGTTTTATTAAGTTTTTTTTAAAGTTTTATTAACATTTTTCCATCTTGGTGAAGATAAGGAATATAAAAATTGTTCATAATTTTTATCATCCAAAATGCTTTTGGCCACTTCTCTAGCCATTTACAAGAATGTTTATGTCTCTGTTGTTGCTATTGTGACACGATAACTAGGCATATATGTATTTTATTATAATAGATTAAAATAGAAAATAGATTAGAATAGAAAATAGTTTAAAAACATATTTAACAAAAGTGAAAAAGAAGAGGAAAAAAATAAATAAATAAACGCTTTTTCTTTTATGAGGAAAATTGTCCTCCGGTAAATATTTGACTCAGTGATAAAGTTCAGCAGGTAGGTTTTCGATGACCCGGTCAAAGGCTGTCCTTTACTGTATCTTGACCACACATTAAGAATTTTCCGGCGAAGCTTTATTAAGATAAAAAAAAAGATAGCTGAAATTTCAGACTTACAGTTGCCAATGTTTGTTACCAGTGGTCTAAAGCATTTCCGGATTTCCGGATTTCTGGATTCATATTAAATAAATAGAGTCAGTTAACAAGTGAGACAGTTAAGACTAGTTAAGTGAAGGAAGAGGAGTCAGCCGGGTGCAAGCTTGAAGGAAGGATCTCCGTTTGTCTTGTTTTGTTCAGTTCGGATTTCTTGATCTCCATTAATTAGAGTTAGAGCTGTGTGTCACGTTCGCCTGCCCCAACCGAAAAGGCTAACTCTAAACGAATAAAGCATCCTTTCAACTCATCCAAGTTGTGGAAGTTCGTTCCTTATAGTTCAATCTTGTACCCCCAGCTGTTCGGCCGACATTTTCAACAAACTCCTGGCAAACATCACAGCGTGGAGAACGGCCGCCGGAGAAATTGTTCGGACGGACCGTGGGGGGTGTTACACTATTTTTTCTCATGTTTTGACTTTTACGTTATAATTTATTTTGTTTTGTTTTTAGGAAAAGGAGCGTTCATTCTAAGCTCTCACTGGCTATGTGCAACTGAAAATCATGAGCCTCTTTCCTATTAAAAAAAAAACAAAAAAACTTTCCATACCCTTATTTCCACTATCAAATAATGTAAGGTTGATGGTAGGAGAGAAATGTTTGATATATAGGGCCTCTCTTGTAGCAAGATGCTTCTGATATTGTGATTTATATAGAATTCTTGTTTTTGTTGTAACCTAAAAATGTTACTGAATGAGAAATAACCATAACGAAGGTTGGAAAATGAAATAATAATCTTTAACATCAACAAAATACAGTACTCGTCAACTGTTGCTAGTGGTGTGTAACACTGTTTTAGTTGCTAGTAAATTAATAATAAGGGTTTCTGAATATAAATACAATATACTGATATAGATTATCATAGAAAGGGTTAAAAAAAATTTTGCAGTTTCTAATATTTTGTTTTCATCACTTCACATTCACAATCTCCTGTTTCTAATTTAAAATTTTATTTTTCTTGAGCCATGGCAGACTTTAAATTAAAAAATAGTTTTATATTGTCAATGTAACTAACAGTTAACTCTTGCTTGAGTTTCATCATAAAAATCACCCAAATAAATTAATCATTTCTAATAAACACAAGTATTAGACGCTGAAGTTCATATCGTATGTTGAATATATTTTGAAATTTTAAAAGCTCAGTTGGTTAATATTCATTTTCAAGATGGGAATATTGAATTGCATAACGAAAGAAAAAAAGCAAAAAAAATACTACTAATGTGGGTGTTGCCAGGCTTTTGAAAAAACAAAGTCAAATATGTTGGTCACATACCACAAATACAAAATCAGAGTTTACTTGACATAAAAATGATCACAATTTCCTTCTTTTTTTTTTTTCAGAATTTAATTAAGATTTTAATATAAAGCCAAAGAAAGTGAAGTAAGCGACGAATACTTTTTTTTCTTAAAAAAAAAAATATTAGTCATTGAATCTCTAGAACAAGGGAGGCAACTCTTTGCCTTGCAGTCAATATAATTCGCAATCAGTGCAAAAACAGAAGAATCTTAGATTTCTATAATTGGAGCAACATGGATAGAAATATGATAGTGATTAGAAGTGTACCCGATTTCCAAAAATACAGTTGCTTTTATAGGGAAATGCTTCTTTTAGAGATAAGGAAAAGACGCGTGATTTTCTCCACACTCACAAAAAACAAAACAACTAAAAAAAGGCTATTATTGTTCAATGTTCATTTTGCACCTAAATTTCTAAAATATCATCTTACAATAGACACTCATGATGTCAGCGACTTTTGTGTAATGCTAGATGTCGGTAGATAAGTAGGAAAATAAACGGTACACTTGAAATCCCCCCAAATATCCAACACGAAAGAGAAGACAGCAGCTGCTGCTGTTTCCCTCAGGTGGTAAGTAATACAAGTTGAAAACATCAACCAGCGTAAATCAGGTCGTCTCTTTCCACAGTTGGCAACAACAGACAAAGAACAACCCATTTTGCTGCAGAGAAGGAGCCAAAAAAAATTAAGAGGGGAAATAGTTATTCAGAAAATAAACCGACAAAGAGAAAGAAGAAGAAGGAAAACAAAAAAAAAAAAGAAAAGACTGATATGGATGCCAAAAATGTTTTGGCCAAAATGTGTGAGTGTATTATTCTGCTGAGATATTAATTTGGCATTTTTGGATCTGAATTAAGAATTTTAATTTAAAATGCTCAGTATAAGTTTTAAAAGGAAAGGATGGTCAATATTTGAATGAAATAATATTGTAGTAGGTTGAGATTTGATATTAGACAAAAATCAGCAGCACAGGCAATGCAGAAGCTATTAAAGAAAGATGGGCATCTTAAAGAATAGGTGCCTTGCCAAAATCTTTTCCATTATTTTCTGTGCTGTAGTGTTTACTAATATCTGTAAGACTGACGGATTGAGTAAGATGAAAAAGAAATGAGAATTAAGATGAAAGAAATTGAACATTAGAAAAAAAAATTAATAATGGCCGACATTGCTTCAACTGTGCATCACTAATCACTTAAACATTTCATATTTTATTTCAAATGATTCTGCTAATAGAAAACAGCGTTCCTATTTCCATTTCCAAGGCTAATATACAGAGAATGAGGGAAATGATGATGATATAAGCATTAATAGCACGAAAAAGAAATTCTCTTGAACAAAAAAAAAAAAATTAAATCAAATATTTTCTACCAAGTGTTCCAAGAAATAGGATTCAAGATAAACGTTTCCAAAACCTAAACCATGATCTGGAGTTGGAATGAAAGCAGTGATGGTGTATATCTTGATTCCATCAGAAAAATCCAGGCTGGGAAATTAGTAAACACTAAACACTTCAAATACTGTGTGTATGGAACCATTATAAGAAATTTAGTATAAGAGATAAAGGAACAGAACATATAATATGCTGTTCTAGTAGTTTCACACAATACTGCAAGCTGCTACACAAACAAAATAGTTATCTAAAAACTACAATCTTGTTCTTACATAGTTTTGTCTGATTTAAATTTTCATGTGGATGTGATGCATTGTGACAGGCTTGTTTAAAAATAACTAAACTGTCAGCTGTATTGCGATAGGTGTATGTTGCAATCCAATGATGGTCATCAAACTGTTGCAGTGCTACTGAGCTAGTTTGACTAAAAGCAGTGGCAACAATACTTTGCACGTATAAATGGCAGGTGTACAGAAGTCAAAGACAATTTCAACAAGGTGATGTTTTATGTTTTATTTTTGTAAAGACATTACAAGTTAGGAATTGTGTGTGTGTGTGTGTGTGTGTGTGTGAATAAAGTTTAGTTGCTGGGGAAAGGTTTTGGTGGTGTTGTCACTTCAGCATGCTGGGAAAAAAAAAAGAGAGATGAGGGAGAAGTCAGGAAGTGTCATGTCTTTTGATAGGTGCCGCTTGACATCGACCTCTAATGTCTTCTTGTCGAAACTGGTGAAGTTATGACGGGGGGGGGGGGCAGCTGCTTTTCTCAGATCAGGGATTAAATAATCATCTTAATTTTCATTCTTCCTCAAACCATGTCAACTGGGACTACACAATCCCAAACAAAGATCTATACCAGTTAAAAGAAACTGCATCACTTGAGGACTTTGAGCAGCAGCAATTGTGACACTATCTCCTGTGGGTATATTTTCTTTTGTTTGATTTAATACAACGGAGAGAGACAGAAATTAATATTAGTAGTATTATTAGTTGTGCTCTGTTGTAATTCGCGATGTGAGCTTATGTAAAAAACTATTTTAATACTATCATATACTTGTAAAATCCGGGGAATAGAAAAATTAAATATTGTAATGCTATCATATACTTGTAAAATCTGGGGAATAGAAAAATTAACTATTTTAATAGATGGGAAAGAAAGGTAGAAATATAATTATTCTTCTTTCGTGTTCGAAGCGGATTATTTTGGACAAGCTAAAATTTTATAAGTAACCAAAACAAAATGTCAGGATTGTTTGATGGGGTCAGGCGGGGTTAAAATCCCCAATAGTTGTTCCTGAGAACAGAAATTTGTGGGAATTGAAAAATCTAAATATGATGTAATCAAAAGGAAGTGAGCTGTTGATATTTCATTTGTCGAGCCCCCCCTCCACAAATCGAGTGGGTGGAAAACAATCTCATTGGTTGAAGGCTTCAAGTTGGCTAGATCCCCCGAGAGTATTGGAGAGGGTTATAAAAATAGAGAAAAATCAGTTGAGTTGAGTTGGGAGCGAGCTTCCAGACAACAAGAAAACCAACCCCCACACCACCGCCAACACGCTGCCGCCATTACTCGCTTCTGATTCAGCAAATCCCGTCAAGTTCCGATGAGAACCCAAAAGAACTTTGTTATTTTTTTAACATCACCTAGAGAATGACAGCTCCAATTTTAGAGAATACGTGAAAAGACCTTTACGAGAATTGAAGAGTTCTGTTACTTTAATGAAACTTAAAAAAGACATTTTTATTTTGAAGATTGGAAGCTCTGAGATTTTGAAAAAGAACTTTCTCTCCGATGTAAACTGGCATTCCGACAACTGTATTATCGTTCTGACAACTGTAATATCTGCTCCTGTGACTAAAAATTGTTTATTTTATATAAAGACATTCTTCGTAACTCTCCAGGCGTGTTTATTTTTAACCACAAGCGTACACCAGTGTCCGATCTGGTTCTGGTGGGACGACGACTACTGAAATTGCACAACGCGACTTTGAGATCAAATCACAACGTGGGCAGTGGTCCGTTGTTGCAATAGATGTCTTGAAAACCAACTTTTGTGACAAGATCACCACAACCAACAACAGTGACCGAACCAACCGGCCAGCCGGGTGGCAGTGTCACAACTGGTGCCGTTCACGACCGTCGACAAGAACAGGCATCACAACGAGTCAACCCCGGGCATAAGGTGTCACACTAAACTAAAGTGGATAGCATATGTAACTGGAAGAGATAATAATAACATAATCAAGATGTTGACATTCCACACCACTTGAAATAAAAGGTTAAGAAGGAAACCCCCATCAATACTGGAAAGAGCAAAAACAGCTACTGGACATGAGAAACCTATTTTCCTGAAAAAATGATTTAAGAATAAAATTATAAATAAATTTCATCCAACAATGATACTAATCTCTCAGTCAATTAATGCTGAATGTTCCTTATTAAGAAACGACTAATATTACTATTACTAATAGAAATTCAAGATATTACTGCAAGACTATAAAAAAAAAACAACAAAATTCAAGATAAAAGAATTATTATTTACATTTGGATTAATGTCTTTATCTTTGTTGTTATTATCACAATGTTTCGGCGTTTATGCTATCCAGCCTTCTTCAGATGTCTGTTGATCGTGGTAACCGTCAGTAAATTTTTGAATTAATTCTTTATTTAGGATAGATTATCCACATCTTGTTCTCTTTTACTCCTGCTAATCTGATTTTCACCAAGTCTCGATCTGTACGACCCGACCCTGGAATTGACCTCATAATTATAATGCCATCAAATGAATAAGTGAATCAAAGCATTAATTTGTGAATCTATAGAAGCAGTAATTGGCATAATGAAGCAACCTTGAAACAAAATATTATTTTACTTTTGTACATTTGAAATTGAACCTGAAACTTCTGAATTTTTTTGGATGAAATAATTAAAGCCAAGAATTGATATTAAAAAATGCAGATATCAAACATTAATGGTCATACAACATTAATGGTCATATGTTTGTTATAAGACCAATAATAATGATGCCAGTTCATGGCGAGAATTCAACAAATATGGTTTTGGGTCAAAGATAGACTTGTCCAATAAGGAGTTATCTTGCAAGCCATTTATAGTAAGTTTATTTCTCCTTGATTAAACTTATGTGCATCAGTGCAACAGAAAATTGCTAGAACAAATTTTTGATATAATTAAGAAAGCCTTTGTGTTGATAGGAAATTAATTAGAAAACTAAAAGCAATCAGGCAAGGTAACATTTTGTATGCACTAACAGTATAGCCCGGTGTTGCTCGGGTGTAATGAAAGCTTTAAAACTAATCCATGGTCCTGGAGATCAGATTCTTTGGACATTGGCACGAAAGACTAAAAAGCAATAGTTGTTTCCAGTTAAAGCGAAACCGTAGACTGAAAGAAAAATAAATGCATGTAAGTCAAATTTTCATTTCCTGGTATTGATATCAAATAAGTTTTTTTCGTCGTAAACTGAATTTTGAAGACTAAATAAATTCTTTGAGTAAATGGTATCATGGATGAGACTAAGAACTACAATTATACCTACTTAGAGCCGAACCCGAAGCAAAAACTAAAATAAAAGGGCTGAAAAAAATACAGACATACAGGCAGATAAACACACACACACACACAAACATCTTGCCTTTTATATATATATATATATATATATATATAATCGATTTTCTGCACTATTGTAAGAACTGCAACCTTGAAACTTCTGAATATCGTTTCTTATGTCTTTGTCTGTGAGTGTATCAAATTTGATTAAAATCGGACCACTCCTTCTATAACCTGAGTTTTTTGATTATTGATTTTCGATATTTATTGAGGGTACCTCAACACAAAACCTAGCTAAGAACACTCGCAAACACTTATAGTACAACTGTGTAAATTTTCAAGAAAATTGGTTCAGCTGTTTCGGAGTCTATAGGTAACACACACACACACACACACACACACACACACACACACACACACACACACACACACACACACACAATGTTCCATTTATAAATAAGTTTAGATTTAGATTAGATATGCCTTTAACAGGCAAAGGCAAATAGAAAAATTGTGTATCTGGACTAAATATTTTAAACAAAAAAAAAGAGCCTCAGTGCTAACAAATATGTTACTTTTTAGTTTTTTTTAATATTAAAGGCCTTAAAATTCATTATCGTTCTTCTGGCAACTGTTTTAGAGTCCTTACTGTTTTTTAAACTAATAAACACTGCTTCCTTAATTTTCCACACTTGGGTGGTTTTTCCAAAGAGAAAAGACAATGTGGGAAAATAAAATGAATCAATAAAACTATAATGATTTATAATACAAATAAATAAATTTGTCTACTTCTGAGATGAGGTAGAATTTACATTATTACATTGTTCTTTGAGAACACATGGCTCAGTGGATACAGGTATTGGTTAGTTCCAGTGACTTTATCCAAAGACTTGTGAGTTCAATACCAGGTTACAGCAGTGGTGAACAAATAACTTAGTTAATTTAAAGGGAGGTAACTACATAGATACTGGAAGTAGCATTGCACATGGAATGAGAATGATATATCTCAGTGATCAAATTAAAGGGTTTGGTTCATAATTGCTAGCATCTGAAGAAGGCTGAAGCATACAATGGCTGAAACGTTGTAAAGATGGCACTAAAGATGAGGGCAACAGTCTGAACAATCTAAATAATATAAAAAGAAATACCTTTGATTCTAGTAGTAAAGGAACTGAAAATTTTATTACCCTACTTGACTATGCCAAATATCCATTAAGTGGCACTGTTTCAGTCTATTAAATGACATACATTTCCTTCCTCTTTCGTTTTTTTCCCCTCTTGCTCCAAAATGTAGCACCACATGGAAGTTGTGTCCACACTCGGACACATTCTTTTTCCTTGTCCACTGACAAATTAATACTCTTCACTTTCCAACACGTCTTCTAAAACTTCCAGTTATGAAGTAAATCAACCTTTTCTTTGATTGTTTCAAATCCACACAAGGCTGACTTGAGCACAATCATTATAACAATGCTTATCCTTACTTAGCTTATAACACAACCCCTGGCAGAGTCCAGCCAACCTTCCTGACCTTTGGTCGATTTTGCCCACGTTGTGTTTGTTAATCTTGGATCATCCAAAGCAGGATCACTAGGTTAGTCCAGACACGTGAAGGGACGGTATATAATGAAAAACCAGAATTAAGACTGCCACACCATAGATTTATATATATCGAATAGATACAAAATCATAACAAAGTCAAAGCTAAGTGACACAAAAAAATCAGTTGGCTGGTATTTCAGTAGCATGTTAATATTCATAATCTATTATCTTCATTGGACCATGGTTTGTTCAATTTGCAGCTCGCTGAATCTGGATGGACCATCACTTGCAATATCTCTCATGGCAGGCTATTTCAGTTTCTGCATCCATTCATCGCTGGTCCCAGTCTCCCTGAATTTTGTTTTCTACTCCAATTTTATTATAAAAACACAAAACTGGGGTACTGAAGTTGGGGATGGGATTTCTATTTCCCTCTCGCTATTTATGAGTTACCATCTCGACTTCAAATGGAAAGGAAGAAAACTTACTCTCTGTTATTATCTGTCTATTCCAGGCGTCCTGGTAGTCAGTAAACAGGAAATTCTGAAGGATGAATTTTGACCTAGTGTCACAAATCCTCAAAACTCATTGACAATATTTTGACTACACTTAGGTAACTAGCTCTGATAAATTCGCTTACTTTTCCCAACAAAAATGATTTGCACTCTTTGTACTCTTTGAATCTTTAAATCTCTATTTTCCAATTTTACTTTGGCTACTTTTCCTGACAAAATTAATTGTATTCTTCAACTTTTAGAGAAACTTCTTCTTATCTTGAAAATCACTTAAAATTAATACCAGCCATCTGAAAATAGGGTTACAAACCTAATTTGTGGACCAAAATGAAAATAAACCTCTCAAGAGACATTGGGAATTTTGTTTCACTACAGTTTACATAAAAAGGGAAATAAATGGTCCAAAGTTTTTGTATGCTTCTTCTTCTTTAATTGCTTACACACACACACACACACACACACTTACACACACACGTACACACACACACACACACACACACACACACACACACACACACACACACAGAATCTTTAAATTCCATAACAAAAGTCCTAGAGGTCCATTCACAATGTGAGATAGAACAGTGATTTAATCTGATGAAATATGATAAAAACAACAAAACTGAGGATACTAGTCTTAATAATTTATAGAAAACGAAGAGAATATTTAATCTCATCAATTCATGCTGATGATTGATTTGTTTTCTTACAGCTTACAAACTTTTTCATGTTTTTTTTTTAAATATGAAACATTTTTGGAGTGTAATTTTGTTTTATTGCAAATGTCTGTTGCAATAACAATTTTTTTGGCGATACCAATGATTTTTCTTGATACAAGTCCTATCATGATACAAGTCCTTGTATCATGATACAAGTCACTGTATCATGTAACCAACAGCTTGATGGAAAAGACTGAAGAAGTTCAAATAGTAAAATTGACAAAACCTGATAAAAATTTAAAAAAAAGCAATACGTAAAAAAAGAATCATAGTTAAATTTCTAAGAAAAAGATAGAAAATTTTTTTTGTATAGAAAGCAAGAAATTTGTGAAGCTCTATTGTCAAGTAAGTCAGTTAAGTACCATATGTGATACATGCTTGGGTGATCATGTCTTGAAAAAGACATGACTGTCTGGACAGAAGTTTTTCCCCATACTAGGTCGCCGTTACTTTCTGCAGTAGACTGGTTGCTAACCAAAGCTATAGAACACACTATGTCTTGTTATTTAACCCATACCTGGAGGGAGAAGTAGCAGATTAATACTCTTGGGAAAGGTAAACTTATAAGAAAGAAATTTCAGTATTTCAAATGAGCTGAGTTGCAAGGAGAACTTATTTTGAACATCACTTTCATCAAAGTTGTTAGACTAATATGTTTCTGTAAAAGGATAATACGGTTATAATTTGCACTGTTTAGATTGTTTGGACTGTTGTCCTCATCATTATCATCATATTCACGATGTTTCAGCCATTGTATGCTCCAGCTTTGTTCAGGATCTGTCTATATTTCTAAGATGAGTTATTATAACTATTTACACAATTTACATCATTTGGACTGTTGTTCTCATCATTATGGTCATATTTCCGATGTTTCGGCCATTGCATGCTACAGCCTTGTTCAGGATCTGTCTATATTTCTGAGATGAGGTATTGTAACTATTTACACAATTTACATGGTTTGGATCGTTGTCCTCATCTTCATTGCTAAATTCATGAAATTTTGGTCATTGTATGCTCCGTCTTCCTTCAGGTGATATGTTTTGGAATTTGGTATCAAACCCTTTATTTTAGTCCATGGAGGTAAATTATTTCAATTCCAAGTGCTATGTCTTTGTCGAATATATCCAAGTATTTTTGTTCCATTTGCTCACAACACTTTGGATTAAGTCATTTTTTGGTTGACTTCAACCAAAGCCTTTATCAACTGGCCCATGTGTCCCCAAGGATGAAGTGTACAATGGTTGAAACAATGTGAATACAGAAATAAAGACGAGGACAACAGTGTGAAAGATGTAAATAGTTACAATATTTCATCTTAGAAGTATAAACTCTGTAAAAATATTTTTAGCTTTCCTTAGAACATTCCTAAAAATTAATGAATTGGTTTTCTAATGGAGCAGTGGCCAGAATTCTGTAAAGTCCTGAAACATGATTTAATTCAAGTGAGATGAGTTCCTGTTTAGAAAAATTTAAAAAAAGACAGAAAAAGAAAAACACCCTTTCTTAATTCGAGAGGAACACAAAAAATTAAATGAAATCATATGCCATAGAGAGGCTCGGTGGGAATGTTATTGGCATGAGGAGTATTACACATTCAGCTCACTTCAGGTGAGTTTCAATTACTTTTCAGTAATTTACTTCTTCAAGTGAGATGACTTCCTGTTTAGAAAAATTTAAAATGAGAAGGAAAAAGAAAAACAACTTTTATTAACTAAACTTACTCTTGAATAATTAAGAAGCATTATTTTATAACTCCAAATATATCATACATATCAGTACATCTGATTAATCGAAGGATGTTTAAAACTTTTTATGTGCAGTTGGAATATAAATCAAGAAAAGTTTTAAAACAAATCTAAGCAAACTGACAACTTCAAATAGTTATTGGATTTTCATACTTTTGATTTGTATTTTTGTTTTTTTAATCATGTCACCCTGAGCAAGGCGGTAACGCCACTGAAACGCAGGGGGCTACATAAGAGTGAAAAGATTGGAAAAGAGAAAGCCGGAAACCACATCCTAAACAGGAAACAAGGGATGAGCCTCTTCACCTGTTCAATAGATGTGGGTGGAGTGTGAACCGGGCGATAGTTTAGTCTATCTACTCCAATTGAAAAAGAAAAAAAGAAAAAAGTGAAAAGATCGGAAAAGAGAAAGCCGGAAACCACATCCTAAATAGTGAACAAAAGATAAGCCTCTTCACCTGTTCAATAGACGTGGGTGAATATGCGAGAATGTTTTGTATTTTAATGAAACATTTGTTTTCATTTTATTAGAAAAAAATCTCTCTTATGGCAGTCACAATTTCTGGGATGATTTTTATTTATAGTTTGCATTTTGCATTTCATTTGCCCCTTTTTTTTTCTTTCTTTTACATATTTTTTGTGGAGAGTCACAATAAGCCATGCCCACAGAGACAGATAAACAAACAGGCAGACAGACAGACAGCCTATCCTTTAAGGTTAGGAGTGGTACCAATTATTATACCATTAAATAAATAAAAAAATGTGCATATTTATTTAATATAAGCAAATATAATGTACATCAATAATATTCAGTGCTTAACAGAAATATATTTTCTGAAATATCAACACATTTATGAGTCATGGAATTCCAAGCATTATTGTCTTGGGGTTTAATGGAAAAATAATATTAGAGTTAGTGAGAAAATGATTTTTTTTTTTTTAAAATGTAGCTTTTTGTTGTTTCCTCCCACACAAAAAAGCCAAAAAAATTTAGGTCCCCATTTCATTGGGATGAGAGAGAGAGAGAGAGAGAGAGAGAGAGAGAGAGAGAGAGAGAGAGAGAGAGAAACACTTAAAACAAAAAGACTGTATATAAATAGCTTTTTTTATATTAAATAATTTTAAAAGCAAAGAATGCAAGTGACTTTGAAAAAAAAAAGAATGGAAAGGAAATTTACAATCAGTAAATCATGTTAGTTGTACGCATAGCAATTATGGTTGTAGATGTGTGGGTATTCACTTTTTAGGTAATTCTTCATTCTTGGTAATTGAACCCCACCTATCATCACCCTCACCTCATTATTTTTATTGTTTGTAAACAGAAACAGAAATTTCCGTCATTTGCAGATGAGCCACAGAAATACAATGATAGAAATTCCCATCATTTGCAGCAAATGAGTTTAAGTCTTTACCATGTTTAAGATCTTATTCTCTAATATTAATTCAAACCATTTTAATAGTCATAAAAGTTTAAAAGTCATTTCCAATTGTTCTGTTTCATTCTAATAAAAAAGAAATTTTGTTTTTAGAATAAATGAAGAAAAGTAAAAAATAATTTCTATTACAGATTGAATTCTTGAAAAGTTTGTTTTTTGCCAAATTGAAGATTTAGATTTATTTCTGTAATGGGAAATAATTAGTGACAGAATGGAAATGATATTCAAATACACTGTATAAATGATATTCAAAGGCACTGTATAAATGATATTCAAAGGCACTGTATAAATGATATTCAAAGGCACTGCATAAATGATATTCAAAGGCACTGTATAAATGATATTCAAAGGCACTGTATAAACATTTTTGCATGCAAAAATGATTCAATAGTCATAAATAGAAAAGTAAAAACTGGATCTGAAAATCAAAAGAGATAAAACATATGCACATGCAAAGGAGGATTTTATTCCCTGTCTAACATCTCTCAATTCCTTTTTAGAAACAAAACCCCAAAGATCATTCAACTCTGAAATTAAAAATGTGTTTCAAATCTTTTGTTTAATATTTTTAAGTTTATAGAAAATGTGGGTCCTGTGGTGAATATAAAATAAAAATAACTGTCTTTTCTTCACTGTTTTCAGATTCAAGAGCCTGTGTAAAAATCTATTTTGACCAATAGAAATAGAGATAAGCTCCAGGCTGGAAAAAAAAAAGAGACCAAGGCAAAGTTTAGTGAGCTTACATGAAAATTTACTTACAAACTGAGAAAAAGTAATGAGCTAATGTCAAATTGCTTTTTGATATAGACAGAGAAAGTTGAATGAGCAGAAGAAAAGAGAGAGAGAGAGAAAGGTAGAGTCCCCCCCCACGTCTGAATAATGCTGGTGTCAAATTACATGCTGATACATTATCAGCCTCTAATTACAGCAGGGGGATTTCAAAGAACTCTATTCAACACCTAAGCTAAATACCTTAAGATATATATTTTTATTAGCGTTGAATACAACCTTATAATTTTTATGTGAGAAACAAACTCTCTTAATTTGTTTTAAGCATTTTGGAATATTACTTTGTGTACGATGATTTAATACAGACATTTTCTCTTCTTGACAATTCTTTAAAATTATGAACCTTTAATGCTTGATTACTTGTCCTGAAAACAAGCTACTAAAATTTAAAATGCGTAAATTTGTAAATAAATTCTTTATCTTGTTTTGTTAAAAATAATGTATGTTTTCTTGTCATTATTCTTACATACTTCAGTCCCTTGAATATACTGATAATAGGCACAATACCTTTTACCAATTTAAATATACAATCATATCCTGGAAAATATTGTATCATCAGTGAATTAAACAGGAGAAGATATAATTAAATATTGTAGATGTCAATCAGAACTGGAGTGAGAAAGATTTTTAATCTTGTTTTTGGAATTGGAAAAGGTTGTAAAGAATATTGTAAAGAATATTGGGTAAAAGAATTGTCTATTCAGTTGTTTTGGCATTAATTAAAAACAGTCTAAAAATATAATCAAACTATTGTACATTAATCAAAATAAGTAATGACCACGGTGAGAAAATAAAGATTTTATTAATCTAAAATACTTACCAGCATTATCTGAGCCCTGAGTATCTTCAAGGATGTGCTTTCGAACATCTTGCATTTCTTGATCCCCAGACATTTTGGGGTTGGTTGGCTGACAAGTAAAACTCTCCAAAATCAAAAGTGATTTGCCATCTAAATAATAAAAACAGCGCTCGGCTGATTCAGGGAAAACCTGAAAAAATTAAGAAAAAAAAAGACAATAAATATGTAAGCATTTTTTTTTTAGACAAAAGTTAAACAATATTTATATTATGAAAATCTTTAAACAAAATGTATTAAAAAGATGCATTTTGTGACAAGGAAGATAAAGTTAAAAACAAGACGTCTTTTGTTTCCAAAACTTAAAACTCAAAAAGGTGCCATTTTCACTACATACTCTAGAATTTTATTTTCAAATTAATTTTGACAAAATTTAATTTTTAACTTAAAAAGAGTAAAAAAACAAAACAAGTGAACACTTGATGATTCTCTTCCCATGTATAAATAGCTTAAATTAAAACAAAACAAAACAGTTACAGTGAAATTCCTGTTGAAAATAGTCGTTTATGCTTGTGTAAATTTTGTAAGCAGACACCAGCCACTTTTTTCTTTTCATCTTAATTGATCTTTTTACTGTTTCTTTCAACAAAGCACAATTTTTTGTTCTTAAGAATTTGCAACAAAAATTTTAAGCACCATTTAGTTATTAGATTATTTACAAGAATAATTTTATATTTCCAACATTCTAAAAACTAGGAAGGCTTTGTAATTTGCTTGAAGCATTGTGTATATTAGATGTATGGTTAGGTTTTGAAGGCTTTCACAATGCGTTTAGTAAAATAAAGGAAGGTAAAGAAGTTGTTGTGTATTACCAATTTATTATACATTAATATTTTGAGATTAAAATCTCATCTTCAGAAAGTTAGAGGGCTTGTGTTTAGTAAAATAAAGGAAGGTAAATAAGTTGTTGGATATCACCTATTTATTATACATTAATATTTTGAGATTAAAATCTCATCTTCAGAACGATAGAAAAGCTTGCGTTCTAAAAACTAATAAATTGTATTAAAATTAATGCAATGCAATATTTATTACTTATCAATTTATAAAAAAAATAAACACGAAATCATTTTTATTCATAAATTTATAAAGATTTACTAAATTATCAAAACATGTGAACCAAATATAAGGAAATCCTGACTATTTATAATTTTATAAAGTTTGAATTAATTAGCAAATTAGCCGATGCTTTGCCAAAGATTCCAATAAAAAATCTAATAAATAGTGTTTATTATTTTTGCTGTCAATTCTTGCTGTGGTGCAGTGGATATCGACTCGGAATGACAAATCGGGGAGCCGAGTTCAAATTCCAGTTGAATCCATTGTATTCACTTACACACAAATACCCTTGGGAAAGGTATTAATCCATCTCTCCCTTCCAGTTAAGGGTTAAATAACAGGACAGATTAGGTTCTATAGCCTTGGCTGGCAACCAGTCTAGCGCAGAAAGCAATGGCAACCTACGGCGGGATAATCTTCTGCCCAGTCAGTCATGTATCGAAAGAGACATGATCGCCCAAAGCGTGTATCACGTATGGCACTTAACTGACTGACTACAAATATAATAGTTGAAATCCTGATTAAGGCCTCTACTGGGCATTAAGTGGGGGATCGGTTTCTATTGTTATGAAGTAATATACTGATCTCCCACTAATTACTACTTAATAATATAATACATCTCTTCCCCCTCTAGCTATGAGTCAAATAACAGGACAGATTGGGTTCTATAGCCTTGGCTGGCAACCAATCTACTGCAGATCGCCCGGTTCACACTCCACCCACGTCTATTGAACAGATTAAGAGGCTCATCCCTTGTTCCCTGTTTAGGATGTGGTTTCCAGCTTTATCTTTTCCAATCTTTTCACTATTACGTAGCCCCCTGCACATCAGTGGCGTTACTGCCTTGCTCGAGGTGATACGATTAAAAAAAAAAAAAAAGAAAGAAAGAAAAAGAAAGCAATGGCAACCTACTGTGGGATAATCTTCTGCCCAGTCAGTCATGTCTCGAAAGAGACATGATTGCTCAAAGTGTGTATCATGTATGGCACTTAACTGACTGACTGTCAATTCACAAGCACAAAAATGTATAAATTAACTTTCATTGTGTTTAGGTTTTATTAAATTTATAATTATCACTTTTTAAAACAATAAACATTGTCAACGAGTGAGGGTAGTTAAAATAATAGTGGTGTCAAGGGAAAAACTGTCTTTTTGACACTCAGTTTTTTGGCAGGCACAAACATCCAAGTTTGCCCTTTATTCTTAGTTTATATCTTTCTAAATACGACAAACAACAAATGTTTTTCAGTTAGTTTTTGTTTCTTGAACATAGATATTAAGATATAGATAATAAATTGTTGTTTTAAGATAAATAGTAATCAAATTATAAAAGGTGATTGAGAGGGGCTGGTGAGTGTTGAAGAGAGAGAATGTCCCTTTAACCCCCCCCCCACCTCAATACAGACACATTCACTGGGCAATGGTGATATTTGTCTTTATTTCAAAGATGAAGCATTGAAATTATTTACCTTGTTTGAACTATTGACCTTATCTTTATTGCCATAGTGATAACGTTTCAGCTGTTGTTCGATTTGACCTTCTTCAGGTGACATATGCTTTAATTTTAAAACAAACCCTTTATTTAGTCTGAACATTTTCCACGTGAGAAGTATCCAATGTATATTGGGAATCTCATAGCAAGACAAGGTGCCTAACACTGAGGTCCTGTCTCGAGCCAGTCTGTATACCATGTTCACACGCCTTAAACAGCGCAGACTCCGCTGGCTAGGCCATGTCTACCACATGCCAGATGTTTGCATTCCAAAAGATCTTCTGTGTTGAGAGCTGGCCTCTGGAAGAAAACCCATTGGGCAGCCACAGCTGCAGTATTGTGGCACCATAAAACACAATATGAAAGTTAAGGGCATCAACACAGAGTCATGGGAGGGTATAGCAGTCAACCAGTTCAAATGGAGAGGAACCCTGGCCCAACAACTTATATTAAGGGAGGAGCAACTAACACAAGTTGCCATGGAGAGGCGGGTTCACAGGAAGCAATATGACAGCTCCAACAGACCAGAAACAAAACATAAATGCAGCCTCTGCAACAAAGACTGTCACTCACACATCAATTTCTACAGTCACAGATGCCAATGCTTCAGACAACTAGGATGCTACCCATGACCAACAGAGGCCTACTACTACTAGGGTTTAGATTGTTTTAATTTCACATGCCATGCTTTTGTGTAATGCCACAACTGGAAGTCATGAGTTATCTCCTTCAAACCCTGCAAGCTATTTGTTCACCATTGCTGTAGCCTGGTACTGAACTCACAACTCTAAGAATCAAGTCAGGACTAACCAATGTCTGTATCCACTGGGCCATGTGTCCTTAAGCAACTAAGATGAAGACAATAGTCCGAAGAATATAAATACTGCAAATACTACCTCATCTCAGAAATATAAACAAATAAAATGATCTATTATTAAACATCGTACAAATTTCCAGACGGAATCAAGATACACACCATTACTGATTTCATTCCAACTCTAGATCATAATTTCTGTTTTGGAAAGGTTTATCTTGAGTGCTATTTCTTCAAACACTTGGTAGAGAATATTTGATTAATGAATAATGATTTTCTCTAGCACTCTCTATTACTGGTTCCCATATTGTATTCATTTCTATGCTTGGTTGGCTTAGGAGATTTTTGTGGACTAGCATATGTGCTGATTCCTTTAGTTTACATAGTTTACAGTAGTGTTTGAAAAAGGAGAAATGCCTATATCCAATGGGCCATGTGTCTTTGAAGACATCTGTGTATGAATTTATTGTACTTATATACCTAACGTCTCAGTAACTATTTTCTACTCATATTGCAATCTTTGATGCCAATGATTTTTTCTAGCACTCTGTATTACTGGTTCCCATATTGTATTCATTTCTATGCTTGGTCGGCTTAGGAGATTTTTGTAGCCTAGCATATGCACTGATTCCTTAAGTTTACATAGTTTCCAGTGGTGTTCCTTATTATTCCAACTTCATCCCATAGGGAATGGTGATCTTCTGAATTTTCTATTTCCCCTCATGTTACAGCCCTGCAGATGTTCTTGCAGCCTTACTGTAAGGGGGGAAGCCTATTTCTCCTTTTTATTTCTTTCCACAGCAACATGGAATGGTGCACAAACAGTCCTTAGCCATGTTCTCCTCTATTGGAGATCTTACTCAGAAGAGGTATCTGTAGATTGTAGAACCACTTTTGAAGGCCGTCCTGATTCTTTGTGTTTTCTCCAATAATCCCCTCACCTAGGGTAGGCAGACCGAGACCATTTTCTGAGTGTTGTTATTCCCATCCATGCACTATTCCCTCCACGTTTCTTGGAGCTGTTGCCACGTAACCTGGGTAGTTGTTACGTTCTAGCTTATGCTGACCATTTCCTGTTCATATGTCTCTGGATCACCGTTTGTGTATTTTGCTTGATGTTAGTAGAGAATATTGATTTTCTATTCAAGATCACTGTTAGTCCCACTCATCATTAATACATTGCCATTGAAAATGAAAGCAGGATCTGTCTTTTATTGGTAGATTTGTTTGGGATGTGGTATGGAATAGAAAGACAGAAAAAATGTATCAGCCAAGGTAAATAAGTTTAACCCCAGTTGGTAAATTGTCAATAGTAATTGAACTTCAAGGTGGGTGGTGGAGCACAGGACCAATGAAAAAACAAACAAACAAATGAAATGGCAAATATAAATAAAAACCCAAAAAGAATCTCTAACTGATTTGGAAATAGAAGTTGGAACAGAATTCACTTGGTGATTCATTATAATCCAAGATTCATTATAATCTGATTCATCATAATCCGAGATTCGTTATAATCAAATCTCCAGAGGAAAATCTTCTTGTCAATCTGTAACCATTCTTGATCGAAAAAGTAATTACAAGCAGGGTAAATTGTTCAACAGTGATAACAAACGACACGTGGCAATCTACTTGTAAACATAAACAATAAAAAAACATTCAGATAAAATACTAAAGATGACATCTTTTCAACAAATTAAAATGTAAATTGTACCCACATGAAAGGCTTAACACCAAAAAAGTATTTATCAGAAACAGAGAACTGTTCCTGGCTGAACCAGAGGAAATAGATGCAGCCTTAGGAAAGCAAGGGGATCACCAATTATAGGTAGATAAGCATCAATAGGAATAATCAAAAAATTTAAATAGAAATATATATTTTAAAATTTATTAAATATTTGATTCTAAAAGAAATAAAAATTAGATTTACAATTGAGATGTATATGTATATGTGTGTTGTTGCATACATACATACGCTTTTGATTGGTTATAAATATATATATATATATAAATGCCAAGCTCTATACGGTTCATATATAGTTATGTTTGTGTGAGTCCCGGTAGGTGGGCGCATGTGTGTGTGTGTCTCTGCATACATCAACGGGTGTACAAGGTTTATCTATGTCTGCATTTGTCACGATGACAAATCTTCCTCCCACTTCCACAAAAATACACCAATATAAGCAGCCCAACATATATCCAATTTTTTTAAAAAATTAATCAGTTTGTCTGACAATCGCAAGAGCATGAAACCCAGTCACAAACTCACACCTATCTAAATGAATATATAAATATATATTATATGATTAATATAGAAAAAATTGTCCCTTAACTGCTTGGTGTCACTTTCATCATGCCAAGTTTGAAGTTTCATAAACAAAATTTTTAAGTCAGCATGACAGAGATGTTGCTGATCAGCTAAGGAACAATTTTTTCTATATTAATACATGCAAGAAAACAGGAAGCAGAAAGGCAGTAAAAAAAAACAAACAAAAGTCAAAACATAAAAAAGTATAAAAAATACTTTTTTTATAGTAAAAATATCAAGAATCCATTTTATGTTGTCAGCTACGCCTGATTTTTTCCTCTCCCTCCATTTTAAGGCCTTGTGATATTCTTGCAGTCTTACCTTAGAGAGTTAAGTTAAAGGAAGATAACTACATGGCTACCAGAAGTGGCATCGCACATAGAGGGAGAATGATATACCCCAGTGATCAAAATAAAGGGGTGGAATTTGCTTTCTTATTAATCCCACTCCTTTAATTTTTCTGTGATGTATATATTTTTTTAACTTCCACTGGTAAAATATCTTGGTTTATTTTGAAATAAAGAAGTTGCCAATGATGCGTGAAATTTCTCTTAGGGATTTCATGTAGAAATGACCATACAACTGATTTGAACATCGGAATTTATTTTATTTTATAATTGGCTCTGTAATTTAAATATTAATTACATTTACATTGAGCACCCCCCCTCACCTTGATCAGTTTTAATATTAATGTAATTAATGAATTAGGATCGGGTCTTTGGAACTTACCTTCCTGCTTTTCCTTTTGGGTTAAAGTTTTATATTTAATATATATATATATATATATATATATATATATATATATATATATATATATATATAATTATCTTTATTATAAAGAGAAATCTCTTCACATTCAACAACAGTTACTCCACTCAAAATTTATTGAAAAATCATCCGTTCGTTACATTTAAAACTACTAACCTAATATTTACAAAGTGATAAATTAAAAACTAATCAGACAAGTATTTACCACAGAATGTCATTTTAACTGACTTAACTTTTAATGCAAGCCAGTATGGATGACTGAGTAAAAACTTTCTGGGTCAAATTATTGAGAGGAGAAACATACATTTTTATGGAGAATAACCGCCTCACTTGTTTTCTTCAGCCAAAATAAAGTTTCTTTGCTGTATTTGACACCAAGAAGCAGCATTTTTATTTGGGATAATAATATTATTAAATGTACAAAAATCATTGAAAAGTAATGGTTTGTTTAATGGAAGAAAAGAAAAGAAAGACAAGACGTATGAAGAAAATAATGACCTGAATTGCATTAATGAAGTCAAGTTTAAGCTGTTGATTTGACATTTCTTTGGGCTAAAATCAATTTATGGATAACAGATTATGGGAGAGCAAAAAAGACACACACTTATTTTACTTAAAAAAACTTTGTGGAAATATAAAAAATGATTAATAAGTAAAAATATGCATAAGAAAATAATTCTCTTCTTATGTCAAAGAAAAATGATTAAATTTTGGGATATTTTTTTGTAATATGGATCAATAATTCCAAAATAAAATTTTATCTGTCTGTAGCTATCAATTGAAGGATCAAATTTAAATGCATCTAATTCATAAAGATGTTTATTAAGTTTAGCTTAGTCTGGCATAAGGTCAAAATGGCAGGTAATTGAAAGATTATATCTGTCTTCCAAGTGGGAAATAGCCTACCTTGAAAAGCAGCATTTGAAACCCTGGTTTTTACTTGGGATTGAACATTGGTACTGAAGGAAAAAATGCAAATTTGCTTTTCATATGAAATATTTCAATGTGTTTTTCCATCATCATCAGGATTTCTACTGCATATATATAAAAAGCATACAGACACTATCAATTGGAATAAAGGGGAAATAGAGCAAGACAACAAATTAGAAGGACAATGTGAATAAACATGGAAATATTAATCAAAATCAATAACTGTTGTTTAACATTCAGTATTGATTATCTGCAGACATATGTTTCAGATTGCATAGATGAACGCATATCCGGAAATGGGAGGTTGAAGAGTTTTTGGCCACATGGACCCTTTGTCTTAAATTTGATCAAATATCAGATTTTGTGGGTGGGAATGGGGATCCCCTCTGAGTTGGTCACAGAACTTTAGGACTTTTCAGTGTGTGTGTGTGTGTGTGTAATAAAAATATAGTTTCAATGTATGTTATCTTGCACATATACAAATCAACCATTCGTCCGTGCATGGAATATTGCTGTCAAAAATGGTCAGGCGCCCCTGCTGTTCATCTCAGTGTTCTTGACAGGCTCCAAAGAAGAATCAGTAATGTGATATGTACCGACTTGGCGGCTCGACTCCAGCCACTTTCTCACTGACGGGATGTGACTTTCCTCTGTCTGTTCTATAAATATTTTCATGGCTTCTGCTCCGATGAACTTAAGTCACTGGTGCCCCTGCCACATGCATTTACTCATGCAACCAGACTGGCCACTGCATCCCACCCATTCACAATTAGATCAACCAAATGCAGCCAACAATTCTATTCCAGCAGCTTCTTTTCTCACACTTCCCACCTGTGGAACTCTCTTCCATATTCTTGCTTTCCTGACAGGTACGACCTCCAGATATTTAAATGCAATATCAATACCCATCTCTTATCCACTTGACACCCTGTATATCTTTTCCTTTCTTGCTATCTTTGCAACTTTCATCACACCTTTATTCCCATCCTTCTAATGCTCCGTTCTCTGACACCCCCCGTAACTGGTTCGTCTTTTTTTTTACTCTCCTCCTATCTAATCTTTTTCTCTTATGTAGCTCCCTATGCACCAGTGGCATTACTGCCTTGCATGAGGTGAAGTGATTAAAAAAAAAGTGCTCACTCAATATCAAGGATAGATCATATGTAAATGTGAGAGTGGACACAGAGGTCAACACACACACTGTCTACTCTCACATTTATATATATGAAAAAAGGTAAAAGTAAAACTTATCTTAGCTGACATGTTTTGTCTACTGAGAGACTTTATCAGGAGGTACTCATATATCATATAATGGAACTCTATAGCCAAAACTTTGAAAAACTATAGACATATCTGCTCTTGCATATACACTCCTGATTAAAAATTCAAGACCACTTAAAAATCTTTAAAAAGAAATTTTTTTTTACAGATAGATTTAAAATTTTTTTTTTTTTCAATCATATCACCCCGAGCAAGGCAGTAATGCCACTGATGTGCAGGGGGCTATGTAAGAGTGAAAAGATTGGAAAAACAAAGCCAAAACTCCTCCCACTTAAGGTTACCAATACTATAATCTAAAAGCTTATGGAAACAAAAAACTACATTCCAAACATTTTATTTAGAAATTTACATTTTTATAAAATGAGGCGATTTATACATGATCAAAATTATAAGACCAGAGACAAAAATTCTACGAAATTGTACAAAAAGTGTATGAAAATATTCAACAACCAAATTTAATAATGAAGTTTATCTCCACTGCTTTTGATGACTTCAAAAATTCTGTCGGGCATGCTAGAAATAAGCGTTTCCATTAAGGTGCGGGGGATGTTGCTCCAGCTTCTGAAGATGGCTTCACAAAGTTCATTTTTTGTTAAATATTGTTTGCCATTTCAATAAAAATCTCTTGTCATCCATCCCCAAACATTTTCAATTGGGTTCAAGTCCGGTGAGCATGCAGGATGTCCCAAGAGATGGACCCCATTTTCTTGTAGAAAGGTCAAGATCTGTCTTGCAGCATGGATTGCAGCATTATCCTGTTGGAATAACCATCCATCCCCACACAAACGATGGCCCTCCATCATCAAAGATGCTTTTTGTAGCATGTTAACACAACCAGCCGCTCTCTGATGACTCTGCATCACCTGGAGCTCCATCGTCCCTCTGTAAGAAAAGGCACCCCATACCATTAGGGACCCTCCACCACTATGACGTGCGGAGAAAATTTCAGGTGGCATGTTTTTGTTATACCAATATCGTTGGAAGCCATCAGGACCATCGAGATTGAATTTTTTCTCATCAGAAAACAGGACTTTCTTCCACTTCTCAACGTCCCATGTTTGGTATTCACGACCAAACTTTAAGCGGTTCAACTTGTGACGTGGAAGCAGCCAAGGAATTTGTTTACACTTTTTATTTCAGTCAGTTAAGTGCCATGACTGGGCAGAAGATTATCCCACAGTAGGTTGCCATTGCTTTCTGCAGTAGACTGGTTGCCAACCAAGGCTATAGAACCCAATCTGTCCTGCTATTTAACCCATAACTGGAAGGAATAGATGGATTAATACCTTTCCCAAGGGTATTTGCGCGTAAGTGAATACAATGGATTCAACTGGAATTCGAACTCGGCTCCCCGGTTTCTCGTTCTGAGCTGATATCCAATGCACCACAATGCACATCCTTTATATTTACCATGCCTTTTTGTCTTAAGTGTCATCTGATGGTTACGGGACAGCAATCAGCATCTGTGACTGCCTTAATTTGACTAGAAGAAAGTTCCCCGTCTTTCATAACAACCTGTCTTATTCTCCTACTCAATGCAGGAGAAATCTTTTGGGGCCTACCAGAGGATTTTGCTTTTCCATAATTCTCACTGTTCTTTAGAAAGTTGCAAATCACAGTTTTACTGCAATTTACCTTAGCTGCGATCGCCCACTGTGACAAATCTTGCTTATGGAATTCTAGAATTCGAGAACGCTCAACTTTGGTAAGTTTGCTTGCTTTAGGCATGTTAACACATTTACGCAGTGATTGCTAATCTCTAACTGAACTAAAAACATTGGAATTGCCATAGATCTAACAATTTATACTCCTGGTCTTATAATTTTGATCATGTGTAAATCACCTCATTTTATAAAAATGTAAATTTCTAAATAAAATGTTTGGAATGTAGCTTTTTGTTTCTATAACCTTTTAGATTGTAGTATTGGTAACCTTAAGTGGGAGGAGTTTAAAATCTATCCATAAAAAAAAATTTCTTTTTAAAGATTTTTAAGTGGTTTTAAATTTTTGATCAGGAGTGTAAATACTTGTCACCAAATAAAATCCTTATATTTGTCTTGATAAAGTTTCTCGGAGGATGAAACACGTCAGCTAAGATAAGTTTTTCTTTTGTTTTTTTGTTCATATATTATCCTTTTACAGATATACTCTATATGACATATATATATATATATAACCCTAATTTGCTAAAGAAAAAAAGTGAATTGATGATTACAAGCAAACATAGAAATAAGTATCTGCTCAAATACATTGACCCAGATTAATGTAGATCTTTCTACATATAGACATTTTTACAATTATTATTACTAATTCCTCTCCGCTAAACTAAAAGCAACAAGTAATTCACTTTCACTCATATGCACAAACTGTATATGCATCATATGCACTCATATGCACAAACTGTATATGCATCATATGCACTCATATGCACAAACTGCATACCCCCACTGCTCTAAAAATATTCTCCCTAGTAATTCAACTTTTCCGTTTTTACTTTTCAATTTCAAGTTTTAGTTTAAATTAAATTCAATTTTATAATTAAAAGAAATAAAAAAATATAACATCCCAGTATAATAATATATCACTACCTTAAACATAGCAATATATATATATATATATATATATATATATATATATATATATATATATATATATATCATATGTGGCACTTACCTGACTGACAGATTGCAGGCTTGCAGAATATTTTTAAATTGTTTTTTTTATTTACTCGTTGACTATCTTATAAACTTTGTAGCTTTTTTTAATCAAATTTTACGAATAAGAGTTTTATTTTTTATATAACTTTGTCAATTGTTTATGGTCAGCATCTCTAGATTGCTCACGTTTTTTGATTGGATGGCTAAAGAATGTGTGTATAGAAATAGGCTAAGTGTTTATATCTAGAAATATTCCACCTCAGATAGTAAAAAATTTTGTAGTAATAATATATAAAAATTTTTAACTTATATAATCACAAAGTTTATAATCCTCTGAAAGCATTTACTTGAACCAGCTTAAGAAAGGTGATTTAATCAATATTTTTATGTTTTACAGACACAACTAACTGAACATTATACATGTTTAGATCATATGACATGCAAAGAGAAACATTAAAAATACTTCTCACATTTCTTTACTAATCAAATATTTATTTCCCTATAATTGTCTATTTTCTCTTTTTTCATTCTCTCCATTTTTTAAAAACAGTTGATGAAAATTGAAAAACAATTTAGTTTGAAAAGTTCTTTCTATGCACACACTTCTCTGGAAATGTTATGGATTCTTGGAGAGACAGAAATAGAATCATATGATACGTTTCATGTTTACCCAGAATTCTTTTTACTCCAGTTGTTTCTTTTACCCCAGATAGTTCACACTTCCCAACAGCTGTGCATATTAAAACTACCTTACTTTGCGAATAAGTTATGACTGGACCAAATTTGTTGACTTTGTAAACTTATCTTTTTTTATGATTCATTACAAATAATTTTAAAGCAAAAAAATACCATTCAGAAAATTGATACAATTAATTCTTGCCATCAGAAAACTTGTACAATTTTCAGTTTTGTTAGCAAAAACATGCAAGCGGATAACAAAAATTAAATATTCTAAATAAATTTAAAAAATATTTTTATTTCAAAAGAAAATAATTAAAATGTTTTTTTATTTAAATAGGATTTTTGTAATTATTTTACTTTTTGTAATTATTTTTACTTTTTTTTTAATTGTTAAAATAACTTTGAAGATAATTTTGACCCTTTTTAAAAAGAATATTTTTCTCCTCGAAAAATAATTTTTTCAAAGTTATATAAAAAGTAAAACTTTTAATAGTAAAATTCGATTCGAAAAAGCTATAAGGTTCATAAAATAATCAGCAACTAATCAAAAAAGGCAATTTAAAAATATTTTGCAAGCCTGCAATCAGTTAGTTAAGTGCCTTACATGTGATGCACACATGGGCGATCATGTCTCTTTTGAGACATGACTGACAGAGCAGAAGATTTTTCCGCAATAAGTTGCCATTACTTTCTGTGGTATTCTGGTTGCCAACTAAGTCTATAGAACCCAATCTGAACTGCTATTTAACCCACAGCTGGAGGGAAAAGCAATAGATTAATATCTTTCCCAATTCAATTGAAATTCGAACTTGGTTTTCCGATTTCTCATTCTGAGCCAATATCTGCTACACTACAAGCCTGTAATACTTTGCTAAATTGTTTGAGTGATTTGGGTTTTTTCCAACCTTATACAGGTTATTTAAAGCCAAAATATATTTTTAGAGTTTCCGATTATTCTTTTGGAAATAACTCATAGCTGGCATGAAGAAGAGGTGTATTCATAGCTTTCCCAAGGCAATTTGCACATAAATGATTATAACAAACCTGACTTTATTTGAAACTTGGCTCTTTCGTTTACAATTTGAAAACATTATTACACCCACCACACACATTCAAGCCTACAGTACCTGGTATTCCCAAGTGGTCACCCACCTAGGTACTGACTCGGTTCAACATTGCTTAACTTTGGTTATTTTATGAGAACCAGTGTTTTAATGTAATCATAAGCCCAATACTTTTTTAAAGTCATAAAAAAAACAATGAATTTGTGCCTAAATTCATAACTATTACTATTCATAAATCTAAACTTATTTATAACTGGAACTGTGTGTGTGTGTGTGTGTGTGTGTGTGTGTGTGTGTGTGTGTGTGTGTGTGTGTGTGTCCGTTACCTATAGACTCCGAAACAGCTGAATCGATTTTCTTGAAAATTTACACAGTTGTACTATAAGCATCTGCGAGTGTTCTTAGCTAGGTTTTATGCCGAGGTACTCCCGATAAATATCAAAAATCGATAATCGAAAAAATCGGGTTATAGAAGGAGTAGTCTGATTTTAATCAAATTTGATACACTCATAGACAAAGACATAAGAAACGATATTCAGAAGTTTCAAGGTTTCAGTTCTTACAATAGTGCAGAAAGTTTGATATCGATACTAGGAAATCAAAATTTGATTTACATCCATTCATTTTTCTTTCAGTCTACGGTTTCGCTTTAACTGGAAACAACTATTGCTTTATAGTCTTTCGTGCCAACGTCCAAAGAGTCTGAGCTCCATGACCATGGATTAGTTTTAAAGCTTTTATTGCACCCAAGCAACGCCAGGCTATACTGCTAGTACTTACTATTTATAAATACTTACTATTTGCCTTGGAGTAGAACTTATTCAAGCGATTGATAATTATGATCAATGATTGTCTTCAAATCCAGTCAAAGAGCAAGAGCAAGCGATTTAATATTGGAAATTTTTCTTTTTTTTTCTACACTTCAAATCTAAATTTAAAATTCTTTTCATGGTAACATCTCTATAATTATGGTCAAGGTATTTCATCTGGTAACTGGCAAGGAGGTTAGAAACAATGAAAAGCACAAATGTCCACCTTCTTAACTGGAGGTTCACAACACCTTCACTAAAAAAAAAAAATTCAACCAATGCTTTCATCTTCTGGGTTAGGTATCTCCAAGGACTTGAGCCAAAGAGTTGTGAGTTTAATACCTGGCCACAGCAGAGATCAACAAAAAACTTGGAGAGTTGGGTTACTAAAAGGAAATAACTGAAACAGATATCCAGAAAAGGCATGGCACAGAGAACTAGAACAATGTATGAAATAAAGGGTTTGGCTCGAAATTTCAATCACCTAAGGAAGTGTACAATAGCTGAAATGTTGTGAATATGACGACAAAGATGAGACGACAAAGATGAGTACAACAGTGCGAACAAATCAAAAGACACATCACTTGATTGACACTTCTGTTATTGTATACATTTTTTGATTCTCTTAGCCAATTAATTGTTGCTTTAAAAAGCAAAATCGATATCATGTTTATTTAAATTTTCTTCTTTTATAATTCATTGATATTTTATCAAATTATGAATAAAATCTTCTTTTCATAGTTATTTATAAAATGGCAAATAATAAATATTGTATTGTGATTTTTTTGCATATTTTAATAATTTTAAAAAATTTTTGAAGATTTCTTTTCAAATTTACTTCTTTATAAAATGGTAAATAATAAATCTTTATAAAGTTTAAATAACAAATATTGCATTGCATTTTGTTTGCAAATTTGTATAATCTTGTTAAGGAGGTCAAAAGTGCATAAAATAACAGCAGTATCAATAGAATAATCATCTTTTTTGTGGGTGGAAAGGTTAAACATTGCCTAAAGATTTTACATCTGAAACATTGCCTAAAGATTTTACATCTGAAACATTGCCTAAAGATTTTACAACATCTGAAACATTGCCTAAAAATTTTACATCTGAAACATTGCCTAAAGATTTTACAACATCTGAAACATTGCCTAAAAATTTTACATCTGAAACATTGCCTAAAGATTTTACAACATCTGAAACATTGCCTAAAAATTTTACATCTGAAACATTGCCTAAAGATTTTACAACATCTGAAACATTGCCTAAAAATTTTACATCTGAAACATTGCCTAAAGATTTTACAACATCTGAAACATTGCCTAAAAATTTTACAACATCTGAAACATTGCCTAAAAATTTTACATCTGAAACATTGCCTAAAGATTTTACAACATCTGAAACTTTGCCTAAAGATTTTACAACATCTGAAACATTGCCTAAAGATTTTACAACATCTGAAACATTGCCTAAAAATTTTACATCTGAAACATTGCCTAAAGATTTTACAACATCTGAAACATTGCCTAAAAATTTTACATCTGAAACATTGCCTAAAGATTTTACAACATCTGAAACATTGCCGAAAAATTTTACATCTGAAACATTGCCTAAAGATTTTACAACATCTGAAACATTGCCTAAAAATTTTACAACATCTGAAACATTGCCTAAAAATTTTACATCTGAAACATTGCCTAAAGATTTTACAACATCTGAAACTTTGCCTAAAGATTTTACAACATCTGAAACATTGCCTAAAAATTTTACATCTGAAACATTGCCTAAAGATTTTACAACATCTGAAACATTGCCTAAAAATTTTACATCTGAAACATTGCCTAAAGATTTTACAACATCTGAAACATTGCCTAAAAATTTTACATCTGAAACATTGCCTAAAGATTTTACAACATCTGAAACATTGCCTAAAAATTTTACAACATCTGAAACATTGCCTAAAAATTTTACATCTGAAACATTGCCTAAAGATTTTACAACATCTGAAACATTGCCTAAAGATTTTACAACATCTGAAACATTGCCTAAAAATTTTACATCTGAAACATTGCCTAAAGATTTTACAACATCTGAAACATTGCCTAAAAATTTTACAACATCTGAAACATTGCCTAAAAATTTTACATCTGAAACATTGCCTAAAGATTTTACAACATCTGAAACTTTGCCTAAATATTTTACAACATCTGAAACATTGCCTAAAAATTTTACATCTGAAACATTGCCTAAAGATTTTACAACATCTGAAACATTGCCTAAAAATTTTACATCTGAAACATTGCCTAAAGATTTTACAACATCTGAAACATTGCCTAAAAATTTTACATCTGAAACATTGCCTAAAGATTTTACAACATCTGAAATATTGCTTAAAAATTTTACATCTGAAACATTGCCTAAAGATTTTGCAACATTTTAAACATTCCTAAAAGATTTTACAACATTTTAAAAATTGCCTAAAGATTTTACAAAATATGCCAACATTTTATGGCATGGAGAAACCAGTAAATCAAATAAAGCAGCACTTCATTTGGATTAAATCATGTGGAAATGTGCAGTGTTGGTGGGGGGTGGTTCTCACTGTTTAATGGTGGCAGTGGTAGGAAAAGTTCCATCTGTTGTGAAAACCAATAGAAAAAGAAGGGAAAATAACAGCTTGAAAAATTGTCTGCTGCTGTTACCCGCCTTAATGTCTTTAACAATGTTTTTTCAACACAAAAGAATACAAAATAACTTTTGTATTGTGTTCAGGAAAGTTCAGAGATACAAAGAAAAATGAGGGAGTCAACTTTTGAATTGTTTAGTTGAAATTTAACAAAGACAAATGCATATAAAGTGGTTGGATAGGGGCAATAATTGACTTCTGATACGTAAACTTGATATATTTTAGAAGGATAATCCAGAACTTATATTGGCAGTAAACCAGCTGTGCATGGATAGAAAATGATTTCAACAAAAATAGAAAAAAGTATAAGACAAGGATGGGTCGTCTCACCGGACTTATTCAACCTATACAATAAGATGATTGTGAGTGAATTAGAAATCCTACCAGGATTCATTATTGGTGGCCACAATCTCAACAACATAAGACATACATATGACATAGTGTTGATAGCAGACACGGAAATGAAACTACAAGAACTCCTACAGAAGGTAGTGAGGGAAAGCAAGAAAAAAGGACTAAGCACCAATTGCAAAAGGATAGAATGCATGGTTATGTGTGAAACGAACGGCCAAACATGCAAATTACAAAATGAAGAACAACAACTTAAAGTAAAATTCAATTTAAATTATCTGGGAAATGTTTTAACAGAGGACGGAAAGTGTGACACTGATATCTGAAGTTGCATTGGCGCATCCAACGAGCCTTACAAAAGCTAAGCAAAGTATTAAGAAACAGAAATATTTCGCTAGAAACAAAGTAATATTATGTAATATCGGTCCTCCTATATAGCATTAAATACTGGACAATCTCCTCACAGAAGACATCAGGCAACAGAAATGTGGTTCTACAGAAGAATGCCGAAAATAGCATGGACCAAGCATGTAACAGTGAAATTCTAAAGAAAATGGAAACAAAAAGGCCATTTATAATTAACATCCAAACCAGACATTTAAAATTTCTAGGGCACATGAAGAAAGAAGGATTGGAAAATTTGATACTCACAGAAGGCAAGAAAGACAGAGGAAAATGACACATAACCTGACTAGCAAATTTGAGTAAATGGATGGTGAAACAAAGTTTAGGTGAGATAACAAAAAGACAAAATTTATTAAGAGCTACAAAAGATAGGAAATTGTGGAGAGCCATGATCACCAACACCCTGAAGGGATACAACACACAGAAGTTATCCATTAAATATCTTTATTTCACTTCTATAATTAAAACTACTGATAATAAAAGAATTTCAATTCAATACAAATACCATAAACCTATTTCACATTCAGAATCAATTTTAATTATTTTTCTTCTTGAAAGAAAAAAAAAGTTTAAAAATTGAATATTCCCCACAAAACTCTCGGTAGATTTTTGTAGTTGCTTCAGTTTAAACTTGTAATTGCTTAATTTGTATACTATTTTTCAGTAGTTTGACTTCTTTAATGACTGGACTGTTGTGGAAATGCTTCAAACCACATCTGTGCATTGTGCTATTTAAATGAACAATCAGTCTCACTGCTTATTTTGCATCTCATTTAATGGTAATGTGTATGTGTGGTTTCACGTCTGGCGGCGTACAGTTGAAATGAAACCATAACAATGGTACATGAATTCTTTCAGAAATCTATATAAAACTAGCAGTATAGCCCGGCGTTGCTTGGGTGTATTGAAAGCTTTAAAACTAATCCATGGTCCTGGAGCTCTGACTCTTTGGACGTTGGCATGAAAGACTAAAAAGCAATAGTTGTTTCCAGTTAAAGCGAAACCATAGACTGAAAGAAAAATGAATGGATGTAAGTCAAATTTTGATTTCCTGGTATCGATATCAAATAAGATTTTTTCGTCGTAAACTGAATTTTGCCTTTTATATATATATATATATATATTATCGATTTTCTGCACTATTGTAAGAATTGCAACCTTGAAACTTCTGAATATCGTTTCTTATGTCTTTGTCTATGAGTGTATCAAATTTGATTAAAATCGGATCACTCCTTCTATAACCCGATTTTTTCGATTATCGATTTTCGATATTTATCGGGGGTACCTCGATACAAAACCTAGCTAAGAACACTCGTAGACACTTATAGTACAACTGTGTAAATTTTCAAGAAAATCGATTCAGCCATTTTGGAGTCTATAGGTAACGGACACACACACACACACACACACACACACACACACATACACACACACAGACAAAGTTCCATTTATAAATAAGTTTCGATGTCATAATGAGTTTTGTAGTCTAATTACACACCAGCATTTTGGCTTATACATATTCAGTATAGTCTATGTTTTTCTTCTTTTAAACTATATAACTCATTGCCCACAAGGCTGCCTAGATGTTTTTGAACCCTGCCAAGACTGGAAAGTAAAGACTGAACAGCTTCAGCAAAAATATGACGACAACACTCCTTTATTAATCTGATCTGAGCCTTGAAACAATAGAGTCAGATACTTTAGGGAGCAATACAAAGAACTGACCATTTTACGAGCATATTTAGTGATGCCATGTATGTACAAGTTCCAGTTGAACAGGCTTACGGCCAATTCTTGTATGATTACTGAAGTTAAGCACCATCAAGCCTGATTAGTACTTAGATGGGTGACTGGTTTTGAATACATGGTGCTGTAAACTTGGATGTGTTGGTGGTGTAATGGATAATGGCTCAAAATTATTAATCAGAAAGCTGAGTTTTAATTCCAGTTGGGTTTATCATATTCACTTACAGGCAAACACTTTTAAGAAAAGTATAATTTCACATCTCTTTCCACCCATGGGTTAATTCGTAACACTTGTAACAATGAAATTGTTATCAACTCAAAAACAAAATTGAGTACAAAATAGATTTTGGCATTAAATAACCCATAAAGGCGTTGATATGCAGCTAAACGAAAACAACCAAACGAGTTGAACATCTGGAGATGTTCAAGGCTCTCCTTGAGAGTACAAGCATTAATCAGGAGTAGAAAAAACTCACTTGGTGATGATGAAACATTACTAGTTTGGTTTTAGAGGTATGTAATGCTACAAGCCAGTTGACACTCACCCCTGGTACTATCAAGCTGTTGAAGCGTGATCAGATGAGAGATCAGATCTGCCAGGTTTTGGTCATCTAGAATTTAGAGGTGTGCCTATACACCATGTGGTATCAGCTGCATATATATTTATTAATGGTCTTTAAATGTCCTTCTATCTCCTTAGGCAGATTTTGGATGTGCGTTGTGGTGCAGTGGATATCGACTCGGAACAACAAATCGGGGGAGCCGAGTTCAAATTCCAGTTGAATCCCTTGCATTCACTTATGCACAAATACTCTTGATAAAAGTATTAATCCGTCTCTTCCCTCCAGTTAAATGGCAAACAGTCTACTGCAGGATAATCTTCTGCTCAGGTGGTCATGTCTCTTTCAAGACATGATTGCTCAAAGCATGTATCATGTATGGCACTTAACTGACTGAATGAATATAATAGGTGAAATCATGACCAAGGCTTCTACTGAGTATAAAGTGTGGGATCAATTTTATATTGTTATGAAGTAATAAACTGACCCCCCACTAATTACTGCTTAATCATATAATACATCTCTTCCACCTCTAGCTATGAGTCAAATAACAGGCCAGATTGGGTTCTATAGTCTTGGCTGGCAACCAGTCTACTGCAGAAAGCAATGGCAACCTACTGCAGGATAATCTTCTGCTCAGGCAATCATGTCTTGAAAGAGATATGATTGCCCAAAGTGTGTATCACATATGACACTTAACTGACTGATGTTGGCTTGGGAAATGCGTAAGCAGGTAGATATAAAATAAACAGTTATAACTGTTCCTTACAATATATTGGGGAAACTTGTGGAACACAAAAAGAATCTGAAACAGAGTTTCTTTTTTTTTTTTATAATCGTGTCACCCCAAGCAAGGCATTTTACTGCCACTGTTGTGCAGAGGGTTATATAGGAGGAATGTTATGAGGAGTGAGAGGTTGCAGGGGGTGTCAGGAAGAGAGAAGGAGAGGGAAGAGAGTACTGATGAGAGTGGGGTGGATGTAGAAAAGCATGAGAGATAGAATGTAATTTAGTGAGACAGGAGATGACTATTGACTTTACATTTAAATTCTTGGAGATTGTAACTGTCAGAAAAGCAAGTATGCGGAAGAAAATTCCACAGGTGGAAAGTGTGAGAAAAGAAGCTGCTGGAGTAGAATTTGCGTTTAAAATGAATAAGTCATACACAAAAATATGTCCAAACATAACTCAGATCAAAAGGATGCCACTCTCATTAAAAGAGAAAATAACATACTTAGATGGAAAGTTCTTGAGAATGCTGGTATCAAGTTTTGCCAAAATGTTAACCTGTGCTCTGGATTTTTTCAAATATCTCCTTTTATAAAAGAAATACTCCTTTCCTATGCCAACATATTTGACAATAAAAAATTTGGCAATCTTCAACTTTTGTGTCTGCAATAAAATGATGTGTCAAAATGATGGTTTTTTTCCTTGACACTGTTTTTATTTTAACTACTTTTACTTTCTTGGCAATGTTTTTTGTTTTAAAAAGCAATGATTAGAACTTTAATAAAACATATGAAAGTGAATGCGGTGACTCATTTACATAAGAAATTAAAAAGTGCATCAATGGCTACCCATGAGGCAGTTGAATGCTTAGTTCTTCATATTAGGGGCACCTCAACATGGTGTAATGGTTAGCAATATTGAATCATTACTATTGAGTAGTGAGTTTGATCCTCATTGGGTGCTCCATACTTTCGGCCTTGTGCCACATCCAAGTTGAAATTAGAAAATCACTACTACTTCCCAGGAGTTAGTAACACTACAATACAAGACAAAACAATGGCATCACCGATATCTAAAGAACTGAATGAACAGTTATCACTTGATAATTACTAGTACACACGAACATGACTTAGAAGTCTAGCAGCTAAAGCTAAAGCAAAAAAAATGAAGACTTTGAGATAAGTTAAAGGAGAAAATCAGATAACTGATCTCTTCTAAGCAACTGAAGGTTGTAAGGCTATTACAAAAGTATCAGCAATTGCACACACAAGACAGTAGGACCAAATAACATTCGACGATATGTCAGTTCGAATTCCAGTTGAATTCGTTGCATTCACTTCTGCGCAAATACCCTTGGGAAAGGTATTAATCTGCCTCTTTCCTCTAGTTACGAGTTAAATAACAGGATAGACTGGGTTCTATAGCCGTGGCTGGTAACCAGTCTACTGTAGAAAGCAATGGCAACCTACTGTAGAATAATCTTCTGCCCAGGTAGTCATATCTCTTTCAATACATGATTGCCCAAGTGTTTATCACGTATGGCACTTAACCAACTGACTGAATATAATAGTTGGAATCCTGATTAAGGCTACTACTGGGGATAAAGTGGGGGATCAGTTTTATATTGTTATGAAGTAATAAACTGATCCCCTATTAATTACTGCTTAATAACATAATACATCTCTTCCACCTCTAGCTATGGGTCAAATAACAGGACAGATTGGGTTCTATAGCCTTGGCTGGCAACCAGTCTACTGCAGAAAGTATTGGCAACCTACTGCGGGATAATCCTCCCCAGTCAGTCATGTCTCTTTTGAGACATAATCGATCGCCCAAGTGTGTATCACGTATAGCATTTAACTGACTGACTGAATACTAAAAAACATAGCCCCCAAGAAAAAGCTAGTGAATGCAGAGAGAGCTAAGTTTATGAACATTTTTCAAAAAGAAAATAAACCAGTCATTGAAACAGGCTGCCAAATATTGTGAGTTTGAGAAACTGAAACTGGGAAACAAGTCAATCGAAGAGGATATGATTCAAATGTAATTGGTAAATAGCCTTCAAAATGAGGAATATCTACAAATGACTTAAATGCAGTTAAAACTGGAAAAGTTGTTACTATAGCAATGTGTCAAGTTTGTTCAGCAACAAGAACTGATTAAAAAATTTAATTCAACAAAAGTTATGGGTCTGGTAGAGAAAATGGATTAGGGAAGAAACGCAGAATAATATGCATTTGATGTGGTTGTAAACATCAAAGAGAAAAGCAGTAATAGTGTCCAGGATATAAAAAAAGATTTGAAAAATGTTTCAAAATGAAACGTTTTAAACGTATGTGTAAATCCCAAAAGAGAAACGTAGAGATGGTCCAACAAAATGAAGAATCAAAATAACTATAGACATCTTATCATTAACAGAAAGAAATGAAAAATGGTTATTAAAAATACGAATCAGTAATGTTTTACTGACCATGCAACTTGATACGGGAAGTGACATGACTTTGACACCCATAAATCTTTGGAAGAAATTAAAAAAACTAAGATTAAAGAAAAGCCTTGTCTAATTGAATCAGTTTGATGGATCTGTGATAAAAAAGTAAGACTATTTTGAAGCCTACATTGTAGTAAAAATGTTTGATGTATAACCAATTATCGTGGTAACCTGTGAAAAGAATCACGGTCTAATAAGAAATGTGTTGAACATAAATTCGACAAAATTAATGAACTAAGTCAAAGCAGAAAAAACTGAGATATTAAAAAACTATGAAACAAAGACTAAAGGAAAATGTCTACCTCCTATTTAATCCTAGGAATTAGAATACTATGTTGGGCCTTAATCCTAATGGCGTTTGATATTGAGTAATACCATTCTGCATGTAAATGCTTTGTTGAGATTGAAGTTCATTACTTCTGAAAGTGAGAAAGAGGAGGAAAAATTCAAAGATACTTTCTTACATTAGATCAAAACTGATATTTTATCGATAGACAAATTAGCCTATGATTCGAAGCAAGATACCAAATTGAACAACATATTGTTCAGGATAAAAAATATTAAGTGGAATAATTGCTCATGAGCAGAAAGGTGATTAAAAGAGGTTAAACATGGATTAACTGTTGAAAATGATGCCATTTGTAATGGAGATGTAGTTAATCTGCCAGTGGTGCAAGGGAGCAAAATTTTAAAAAGAATAAATAACAATGTTGGCTGCGGAATAAAATATACACAAAAAGAAGGTTAAGGCTAGAGTCATGGTGGCCAGGCTATTCTACAGATCTAGAAGAATATGTTTTTTTGTTGGCTGTTTTGTTTTATGGCATATCAACACCGGTGGGGTCATTTATTGCCAACTAAATTTTTTATTTATTTATTGCTGGTAATAACTTTTCCTTTCAACAATTTATTGTTGTTTTTATGTTTTTTGTGTCTAGTAATACTTTTTTCTTTTCGAGTATCAAGATTCATTGGGATTTGTTTTTAAGGGCAGGGTCCCAAAGTCCTACCCTTGTTATTTAACCCATAACTGGAGGGAAGGGATGGATTAATACCTTTCCCAAGGTGCTTAAGTGAATGCAGGGTATTCAACTGGAATTCGAACTCGGTTCACCGATTTCTCTTTCCGAGCCGATATCCACTGCACCACAATGCACATCCGTCACTAAACGCTTACAGCACCTGGTATTCCTAAGCGGTCACCCATCTAATTACTGACCAGGCTCAACATTGCTTAACTTCGGTGATCGAGTGAGAACTGGTGTATTCAACGTGATATGGCCGTAAGCACGCACATCCGTCACTAAACGCTTATAGCACCTGGTATTCCCAAGCGGTCACCCATCTAATTACTGACCAGGCTCAACATTGCTTAACTTCGGTGATCAAGTGAGAACCGGTGTATTCAATGTGATATGGCCATAAAGAAGAATATGTAAAAAGGTGTAAAATGTGCATTGAAAGAAGAAAATTCAGACAGACATGGTTTAACCTTCGGACAGAGTACATATGGATTATGCTCATGCTAATGGTGTGGGATTATTACTAACGCTTGCAGATGCCTATTCAGGCTGGCTGGAAGTAATACTGGTCACTGACAAAAGAAGTTCAACTGTGAAAAAAGCATTAAGGATCATATTTTCAACAAATGAAATTCTAAAAATGCTAGTATCCAATAACACCCCAGAGTTTTGTGACAAGGAACTATGCCAATAGTTGAACAAAACTATATAAAACACTGCCATACCATCCACAATCAAACAAATTAGCAGAAAGGATGGTACAAACCATTAAAAACAGACGGAAAATATGTCTACAAACAGAAAGAAAAAAGTAGAAACATTTTTTTTCTACATTGTTACTAATAGGACAATATACGCTGGAAAATCAAACAAACTAGCGACCCTCATGGGTAGACCAATTAGAGCCCCATTGACCATGTCTTATGCCATTAACGAAAAACTGTGGTATTAAAAGAATCGTGAATCTAATCTGCAAGAGACAAGATTCATAATGCAAAGTGGACAGAACCACTATAATGATAGAAAGAAAAATGGAATTGGGATATTAGTGAAGACAGACCAAGTGAGATTGCAACATAAAAGCGAGAAAGAAATCTACAGTGAACCAGACAGTAAAGAAAACGAAAAACCTTCCTTTTTGACACACGGTTGTTTTTTTTGCAGGCATGGAAGTTAAAGTGTAGTAGGATAAGAAATTAAAAATTAAAATCAACCTTCTTCTTCACTTTCACAAAAATTCTCAACGACAGGTGAAATCCTGGTTTTTTTCAAATAGAAAAAGGATTGACCATGTGATTAAAGAAAAAGTCGAGACCAGATTTTGCAAGTAGGTATTAAATTGATTTTTGACCAATGGGAGCGACTTGCAAGACTTGAGGACTTAGCAATCCAGTGCCTAATTCAAAAGGACTATGTATAAATGACCTCCATCAGGGTCAACTGGTCAGTCAGATGGAAGCAGTGAGAAAGACAAAACTAAAATGTAACTTCAACTTCAAATCCACCCGGAGATAAAGTCAGGTTGTATCTTGTTCTCGTTCTCTTTCCTTCTCATGTGCTGATTCCTCTTACTTCTTCTTCTTCATCCAAAGACACTCCTACGAACAAATGTTAATACATACATAGATATATACATACATATGTGCGTATATACTCTTTCAACAATTACTACTACGAACATTTTCTACAAATCTTGATACCTTTAATTTTCTCACTGAACATGAACTCTACCCTTAATAATGTTTCTAATTGCACATTAACTTCTACAACTTGTGGTATTTTTTTTCCTTTTAATAAATTTCTATTTTAACATTCAAAATGTATATTTTATTCTTAATTATTCCACACAATTCCACACATTCGAACCTGCTGACAACCAATCAACCTTCTGATAAAAACCTTCTGATAATTCTGATTATGATAATTCTGTATAAGTCCATAAGCTGTAGGGAGTCCAGTTATTTATGAAACAAGGCCAAATCGAAGAAAAATTAACCAGACCCATACGGCTACAAAAGTTTGCAAAAATATTTAAAAAAATGTAAACAAAATGGTTAAATCAAAACCTTCTATAATTTTAAATAAATTATTAAAGTAATGAATAATAAGTAAATTAATAAATAAATGTATATTAACAAGAAAGTAAAAACTTCAACGTTAATATTTTCCTTTTGTCTTTATACCAATGTATTTTATTTGTCTGAATTTTCACACACTCCACCCACTCTCCACCTCACATACACACCCAAGTCAAACATGACCTTGAATATGTCTTTCCTCTTCTGTCAAAGTCAACCTGAAAATTTGGTCTGGGTTTATTTTTTGTCTCTTTCTTCTCATTACTTAATTCAGTATTAAATAACTTTCAAATCAAATTGAAATATCTTATTTTGACTTGAAAATATTATTTTATTATGAATAGAATTAATAAAAACTATTCAAGTCTTCACTTAAAAAAAATGTAAAGCAACTATTTAGTTGTCTTAAAATTATCCATTTACTAATATTTTTAATTAACCAGGAAACAAATTTAACCTTTTTCACTTAATATGTGAGTATTCAAAATGTCTATTATTTAATAAAAATAAAAGACTTATTTAAATTTATTTTTAACATTAATTTTATTGAGCAACATATGTAACTTTTGTTCTATTACATTGGCCTAAAAAATTTCTTTTGAAATGATTCAAGGGGGTAACCATAGCTAATTAGAAACAATTTAATGGCGCTGAATTCAAATATCAAAGTCATTTTTCTCAGTACTTGGTGTTTTCTTGCTATGGACGATGGTCAAAAATGGGAAAATTGTTTATTTTAGGTCATTTGTCTGAGAAGCGCAAAATGAATGGCAACACAAATCAAATAAACTTTCAACTGTGAGGGAAGAAAAAAAATCCATTAAAACACAAATTTGTTCAATTAAATATGAAGTAAGAAATTGTTAAAAAAAGGACACTCATGGTATAAACTTGCACATTTTTGATTTTTCATGAACAATCCACGGTTTTGTCTCTCTTCAAGAGTCCAATGATTCATACAGTTGAATGGAAAACCATTGTTAATTTATTGGAGATTTCAAAAGCGGTTTCTGAATTTTGTGCCAAAATTTTCTTTTTGAAACATGATTGTTTCATTAAATTTCTGATCTGACCTCATATTGGACAAACCAGTCAAGTGATTTAAATAGAATTATCCCACTTTGCCCAATTAGATCCATTGATGACAGTAACTGGCAAACATCCTCAGAAATTAAATAAAAACTATACAATATTCAATCTCAATGCTGTGATAGACTTCAGTTGCATTTTTCTCTAATGACAAGTCAAAAATTGTTGCAGCTGAACTGTAAATGTATCCACCATATTCATCAGATATTCCACTTTATGTTGTATCATTTATATCTGATATATCTGCAGAGGAATATCAGTATAAAGATTAGTGGAAGAAAGGTACTCGACACAGGAATACGATATAACGGATTTATTGTACTAATGTACAATTAACAATAAGATACAGAATAGCAATCGACGAGTAGGAGTGGAATAAACTATCAAATAGAGAATGTCTTCGCCTAAGACGTTTGCTTCTACCTCGTACCGCTTGTCACTGTCCTTTATAGACTAGAGCATTCCATTATAGGGTATGGCAGGATGTTCCACAATAACAATATCAATCTTTACAGAATTCTCATGATAAAAAGAAATTTCAATTCCCTAGAATACTGTAAAAGGCATTTTGATGAGTTCATTGCTGAGAAAGATAAATTACATGAAAAATACTAAAAGATATGGAAACAAAGATGACGACATCAGTCCGACTATTGTAAATAGTGTAAATGATCTTTTCTATTTTATTTTGAATTTGAGAGTATTGAAGAAAATAATCAGCTATGGTGGTCCCATTCATCAGTTGTGGTAGAAGATCATTTCAATTTAATTGTATTATATTAAAGATTATGTCTGCATTATAGAGTCGTTATCAACAAAGAATTGGTGTGCAGAGTTCAAGTTCTTGCCAAGGCAGTTGCATTTGCTTCTACACAGATATGCTTAGAAAAGTCTCTTTGCCTCCAGCTAGGTGTTAATATCGGGGTAGACTGGGCTCCCCAGCCTTAAATGACAACCAGTCTAGGTAAAGGAAAACTTAGCCTGAAAAGAGATGGGCTCCATCAGTTTGTTTTACCCAAGACACACCATTGATTCTATGTCTGTGATACATGTGATTGTTCTAATGAATTATGGGACTTGCGATGTGACAGCGCATACCTGTGGCTAATTGGATTAAAGTCAACAAGAAAACAAAGTTCATTTATTTCAAGATCTGAGTGGCAAAGAAACAAGTTCAGCTTCTTCGGTTTGTATTTTATTATTGGATTGATTTTTGGAAGTTTTATGGAGAATCAAAATAAATATTCAAATAATAATATGACGACATAAACATTCTTGATCCTCAATCAAATTCTAAGTAAATCTTTTGGTGATTCTGTTTCAGGTATAAAAATGAAAAGATCTGATAAGTTGTATGATTGATAGAGTCAGACAGTGGGGTGAAGATATAGAATCAGAATGTAATAACAAGTGTTTAATTAAATTAATGTCTAATTAGAAGACAAGTGAATCTTTATCAAGGCTACATTAATGCCTCTCAGTCTCTTTCAAGAGACTGTGAGGCATTAATGACTTCTAAGTTAATTTTATCTTTTTTTTTTTTTAATTAATGAACAGCAAAAGGTAAAAACATGGTGACTTTTTCATCTGCAATTAAAGCAATGGTAATAGCAGGAGAGACTTCTTTAAAGAAATGGGATTAAATACTTTCAAAAGCAATGACAGTCATATATATATATATATATATATATATATATATATATCTGAGTGAGTATAGAATGAGGAGAAAAAAATATTCCATACCGAAAAAAATCAAATTTGGAAAGAAAAAACACCCCACCCCTATCACGTATCTCTAAGAAACCCCAAAGTAAAAGCATGGACACAGGATCAAAGTAAATACATGAATTAGGTCCACTAACAGTAGACATCAATCAATTAAACGATAGCCAACCATAAAAATGACCACTCAACATAGCCCTCTTAGAAATTCTAACCAAAAGATATACCCAAAACATACATTCCAACAGATAATACCATTAATCAACAATTTCACACTTACACACTAGATTCTTCAAAAGTCTGTCAAAACGAGAGACACATTCACTTCCAATAACCCCAACCAACCCCCACGGCAACAACGAACCAAATATAAACAGAGAATGATTCCAAACCTTTATTTCTCTCGATGAAGAGTTTTAGTCCAAACACTGAAACAGCCATATGATTGTAGAGAAGAGGACATATATAGAAAAAATAAGGTACATGTTCTAAAACATAATTTATAATAAATATATATATATATCCGAGTGAGTATAGAATGAGGAGAGAAAAAGAAAATTTTTTTTTCCCGTTCAAAACATTAATTTAAAACAGTGCTCGATATATGATGTATAGAGCTGTGAATATTTATTATAAATTATGTTTTAGAACATGTACATAATTTCTTCTATATATGTCCTCTTCTCTACAATCATATGGCTGTTTCAGTGTTTGGACTCAAACACATCATCAGGAAAAATAAAGGTTTGGAATCATTTTCGTTTTATATTTGGTTCGTTGTTGTCGTGGGGGGTTGGTTGGGGGTTATTGGTTATTGGGGGTCATTGGGGGTTAATAACCCCAACCAACCCCCACAACACTGAAACACTGAAACAGCCATATGACTATCTGTTTTAGTATAAGGAACCTGCTCCCAAAGTTTGTGAGTGAGTGAGTGAGTGAGTGAGTGAGTGAGTGAGTGAGTGAGTTTTGTTTAATGGCATATCAACCTCTGTGGGTCATTTAATGCCAAAAAGGTGGGGTTTTAAGACATTTTTTTTAATGTTCGGTTATAGTGAGAAGGTTGATTTAATCGGATTTTGATGAAAATAATTTTTTTTTATTTTAAAAAGCTGAAGATGTCATCTAGTTTTGTATTCAAAAAATGTATTGCTGGTAATAATTTTTCCCTTCAAAAATGTATTGTTGGTAAAATTTTCCTTCAAAAATGTATTGTTGGTAATATTTTTCCTTTAAAACATGTATTGTTGGTAATATTTTTCATTAAAAATGTATTATTGATAATATTTTTCATTAAAAAATGTATTGTTGGCAATATTTTTCATTAAAAATGTATATTTTTCTATAATAGTCTATATTTATGTATATATTTCTTTAAAAGTGTATTTTTATATTTTCATAGTGTTTTGACCCCAGTTTGGGATTAACTATTTACCCATAGCTGGGACCCTAACAGGTGTTACCACTCCGGGTCAGGGTGGACCTGGGAACAACAGCAATTAAGAGGTGGTTCCATGCTTCTCACAATCTCCTAATTAGAGGCCTTGCTGCCAGACTCAAAGTTTGTAAAAGTATTTTAGATACTATATATATATATATATATATATATATATGAATAAAAAGACAAGAGGAAAAACTATTCTTAGTTGACATGTTTTATCCTCTAAGGGAATTTATTAAGCAAACAGTAAGATTTATTTGGTTGCTTGTGTTTATATACAGAAGTGAACTTTTAAATTTGAGAACATTCATGAAATTCCATCAGGTCGTTGAAAGGTCAGTCAAATTATGTGGAAGAAACAAAGTGTTATAAGTGTTATAAGTGTTCAAAGTGTTATAAGTGTTCAAAGTGTTATAAGTGTTATAAGTGTTCAAAGTGTTATAAGTGTTATAAAGTGTTATAAGTGTTCAAAGTCTGGTAAAAAGTAAGCAAGTAATATTCAAGTAATATTATTTTATTAAATGAATATTATTTAGGTTGTATTAAGACTGTTATGGTTTGAGATGGACATAAGTACTGTACATCTTCAAAAACACAAAGTAATGAATTTAACCATTTTCTAATGATTTTTCATTTTTGTGATTGTATATGTTGGCTTGGGAAAGTAGAAATTGTTTTAGGAAAGGTGAGATTGAAAAGACACCCTGGTTGTCAATTTCTATTTTGTTAGTAGTGACACTTTGGAAAAATCTCTCTCTCATTTGATGATTGTGGCATTTTTTAGATCAAATTTGTGGTTGAATTTATTTCTCTGTATGACTAGTGCATTTGACAAATTTTTATGTATAAGCTCATGTTTATCCTCATAGATATATTTTTTAAAATATATATATATATATATATAATTCCAGGTGAAGAGGACTACAGGTTTTTTTTATTTTAAGTGCTCTGGCATTTATTTTATTATGAACAGTGCTCAATATAATGAGTATTATAGAGCTTAATATAATTATATAGTTATGAATTAGTTGTACATTGCGACACAGAAATTTCTGTTTCGAGATAGATTCTCATCATCAGGCAATGTTGTTGTTGGTTGTGCAGATGATTTACATTTTAATGACAAAAACCTTTGGTTTGCTGTGTATGTATGTGGGAAGATATAAAAAGTTACATGTGTGTTTCTTTTGGCTAATCAGAGTGGGGATTCGTTTTGGGATTTGGCCCCAAGGAATACATACTAACCAACTTTTCTCTTTTTTTCTTTTTTCTTCCCTCATCCTACCCTTTTCCCTTGTTTCTTTTCCCTATATATATATATATATATATATATATATATATATATATATATAAATATTAACCGGTTGTTGGTCAGAATTAAATTAGACCAGTATAGAGTTGTATTAAAAAGTGCTCAAAACATATATAATGTAAAATATTTACATATTTTCATTTGAAAGTAAGTCAGTTGCACATCCTTGGTTTCAAACTTTTGCTATCGTCAGGTGTTATATATATATATATATATATATATATATATATATGATAAACTATAGTTTGAATACATGCAATATATATATGGTTTCACTGGAAGAATTGTTGCAGTGAAACCATATTCATTGAAGCTAAGAATGACAGTGACACTGCCCTAAAAGATAGTGGATTCCAGGTAACATTCACATACACACCACAAAAAAGCCAACAGGAACAGAAACATAATATGGTTCAACCTACTGTACAACGAAAATGTAAAAATAAACATTCATTAAATTCATATGCAATCATTTCTCGGCATCAAGTACTCTTCACAATATATTCAATAAAAACACAGTAAAAATCAGATACAGTTTGACAACTGAACCCAGAAATTGATAAATATAATTAAAAAAAACACAAAATAACAAATTAAATCCACATGCAACTGCAGAATAAAGAACAAATATCCCTTAAACACCAATTGCTTGCAGAACAATGTAAATAACAAGCTACTATAAAATCAGCAGATAACAAAAAAAATATACATAAGAGTAACTGAAGAACCCTGGAAACAAAGAAACTACATACACAAAACAGCTTTTATGAATAGTAAATATGCAAACAGCAAAATACTTTCTAAACATATGTGGGAGATTAAAAACAAAAAATAAATCATACCAAAAATATCATGGAAAATAGGGAAAAGAACATCAGCTTACAACAATTAATCCAAAAACTGTAAACTCTGTCTAGAGAAAAAAATAGCTAAAATTATTTTCCCAAGCCAAAACAAACTACTAAATAAACAATCAGAACTCATCTGAAAATGCAGACATGAGACCAAATTTTTCCAGCATTACTTTAAAAATCAAAAACTGAAAATGAACAAGAATAAATGAAAATAAATAAAATAAAATGAACAGTTTATCACTGTATAATAAAAAGTCAAGCAAAAACACAATACGCATTTTTTTTTTTTAATCGTATCACCCCGAGCAAGGCGGTAACACCACTGATGTGCAGGGGGCTACGTAAGAGTGAAAAGATTGGAAAAGAGAAAGCCAGAAACCACATCCTAAACAGGGAACAAGGGATGAGCCTCTTAACCTGTTCAATAGACGTGGGTGGAGTGTGAACCGGGCGATATGGCCTGATAATTATGTTTAGCATGTTACCTCTGGGTATTAACTTTATATATATATATATATATATATATATATATATATATATATATGTCATCTGCAGACAGATCTGTTTCGCTGTATCACAGCTCATCAGTACAGTTAGACATCCGATTGCTTTTTACCCAGGACTGAAACCCGACTGAACTGGCATCAGTTGGCAATTTTACCTCTGAGCTATGGGCGCTCAGTAAAAGGAGGCAGACTTTTTAGCATGTACATTATCATTATACACACACCCAATAGCTGAGAGTGTTCTAATTCATTGCTGAATGAACAATGTGTATATATAGATTTATATACATATATATATTACATTTTAAATTTTAAAAAAAGATGAGCAAATAGGTAAAATCTCAAAAACCAGATCCTATTAATATTAATTTTATTATTTTTAAAAATGATCAAGGCTTGATGTAAATAGTATTATCTATTTACAGAGCCAAGTAAGTATAGTGTCAAAAGAATTCCGAATTTTACATTTGTTGAGAAAAATTTTGCTTCTTCAGCAACGATCAAAAATAAAAATTTATTAATTCAAATATGGTACAAAAATTTATATACCAGAAGGATCCCAAAAACATAACCATACACAGGATGTTAAAAAGGGGTGGGATTAAGAAAAAATAACATTTTTTAAACATTTTTCTTCAATTTTTTTATGTCTGGACGACAAATTTAAAAAAAAATTTTTTTCTTTCTCAATCCCACCCCTTTTTAACTTATGTTTTTGGGCTCTAGATGGTATATGAAATTTTGTACCATATTTGAATGAAATTTTTGTTGTTGATTGTTGCTGAAAAAGCAAGAATCTTCTCACTGAAATAGCCATTCAACGAATGTAAAATTTGGAATTTCTTGACATGCTATATATATATATATATAGTATTGTAATGGTTGTTACAATATAAAGCACTAGAAAAGTAAATGCTTGAACAGTGGGTTTAAAATCTACGTGTTCTATCACTTTCTTCCACTATATATATATATATATATATATATATATATACTAGCAATATAGCCTGGCGTTGTTCGGGTGAAATGAAAGCTTTAAAACTAATCCATGTTCCTGGAGCTCAGAGTCTTTGGACGTTGGCACAAAAGACTAAAAAGCAATAGTTGTTTCCAGTTAAAGCAAAACCGTAGACTGAAAGAAAATTGAATGGATGTAAGTCAAATTTTGATTTCCTGGTATCGATATCAAATATGCTTTTGTTGTCATAAACTGAATTTTGAAGGCTAAATAAGTCCTTTGAGTAAATGGTATCATAGCTGAGACTAAGAATAAATATATACCTACTTAGAGCCAAACCTGAAGCAAAAACTAAAATAAAAGGGGTGAAAAAAATACAGATATACAGGCAGATAAACAGACAGACACACAAACATCTTGCCTTTTATATATATATATATATATATTATCAATTTTCTGCACTATTGTAAGAACTGCAACCTTGAAACTTCTGAATATTGTTTCTTATGTCTTTGTCTATGAGTGTATCAAATTTGATTAAAATCGGACCACTCCTTCTATAACCCAATTTTTTCGATTATCAATTTTCGATATTTATTGGGAGTACCTCGACACAAAACCTAGCTAAGAACACTTGCAGATGCTTATAGTACAACTGTGTAAATTTTCAAGAAAATCAGTTCAGTTGTTTCGGAGTCTATAGGTAACGGACACACACATACACACACACAGACAAAGTTCCATTTATAAATAAGTTTAGATTTAGATATATATATATATATATATATATAGTGAGAGATGGATGAATGAAATATATAAACACCAGTGTTTTTTTTATTTTTTCTGTTCTTGATGTTTTGTTCAATGACGGCATAAGAACAGCTGGAAAGATTAAGCAAAAATATCTGGACAACCAAACTACTTAGAAATAAAAAGCTGTATTTCTCAATAAAGTCAATTTTATGACAGAAATGACAAAAAAAAAAAAAATTAAAGACATTACTGAATCTCTTAAATTTCCCATTCATAACCAAATTCCAGCGTTTATTTCTATCATTTTCAGAAAATTATGACATGAAGCACTATTACAAGATTTATTATTACTACTACTACTACTACTACTAATACTTCTCCCAATTAGACTGATTGTGTGAGTATGGGTGAGTCTTTATTCAATAAATCAATATATTGATATGTCCACTTTGAACGCTTATTGAATAATGTTGCTTTAGTCATATATTGAATACTTTTAGTACTTTCCAGATGTTAAAATACATTAAATTCCAATAATTTTTACATATACTGAAAAGTGATTTTAAAAATTCATCGCACGGATAAAGAGAGACATGTTGGAGTAATGTTTAGTAGCTCAAATAGAAGACTCGGAGAGCTGGATTCAAATTCCTGTCAAGTTCACTGCAAATACTTACACATTCTTTGTCTTCTTCATCCCTTCAGGATGTAGGGGATCATGGACTTTAATTTGCTCCTATCTTTATTGCGCTAAACACTTCCTCTTGGTAACTCTTTCAAACCCTGCTCTACCATTCACTTGCTCAAGTCCATTAAGTATATCTCATGATGCTTTCCCTCGTCTCTTTTTCCCTCTATCTGTCCTGTGAGCATTAGATTCTTCAAGCCCTCTTTCCTCATTACATGTCCCAGAAACCTTAGCTGTCTCCTCCTGAAGCTAAGTATAAATTTCCTTTTCGTTTTTATCCTCTCCAAAACCTTGTCATTGCTCAACGTTTGGTCCATGGTATCCTCAGGATCCTTCTGTAGAACCACATTTCTGCTGCTTCGAGTCTCTCCTTCATCTTTGAGGAGATTGCTTAACATTTGTTCTCATATAGGATGACAGATATCCCATAACAGTCAAGTACTCTTTTCTTTATTTCCAACGGAATTTTCCAATCTCTCAATACTCTGCTTAGCTTTTGAAAGGCTTCTTTGCCAATGTGCCTTCAGATGTCAGTGTTGCACTTCCCATCCTGTGTCAGAACACTTCCCAGGTATTTAAATTTCTACACCTGCTTGATTTTAGTATCCCTGAACTGTAGTTAGCATTATGGGCTGCCCTTTTTGCTGATGACCATGCATTCAGTTTTCTTGAAGTTTATGTTCAACCTTTTCTTTTCACTTTTCCTTGTTGCTTTCTGTAAGAGGCCCTGCATTTTTCTTTCTATGTCTGCTGTCAACACTGTGTCATCTGCGTATCTTATATTGTTGAGATTGTGGCTGCTAATGACGAATTCTAGTAGGACTTCTAGTTTTCTCATAATTACCTTGGTGTACAGAATAAATAGATCTGGTGAGACAACACATCCTTGTCTTATACCCCTTTCATTTTCTGTCTGTAGGCAGGCAGTTTGCAGTCAAGATTCTTGATTATCCTAATGTCTTTTTTTGAATATGTCAAGGTTGCCGAGCATCTCTAACAAGTCTGTGTCATACATTGTCGAATGCTTTTACGCAGTCTATCTAATCTAAACTTATTTACAAATGGAACTTTGTCTCTGTATGTGTGTGTGTGTGTGTGTGGGCGTGTCTGTGTGTGTGTGTGTGTGTCCATTAGCTATAGACTCCGAAAAGGCTGAACCGATTTTCTTGAAAATTTACACAGTTGTACTATAAGCGTCTGTGAGTGTTTTTAGCTAGGTTTTGTGTTGAGGTACCCCCGATAAATATCGAAAATTGGTAATCGAAAAAAATCAGGTTATAGAAGGAGTGGTCCGATTTTAATCAAATTTGATACGCTCATAGACAGAGACATAAGAAACGGTTTTCTCTTTTCCAAACTTTTCCACTTTTACGTAGTCCCCTACACATCAGTAGCGTTACCGCCTTGCTCGGGGTGATATGATTAAAAAAAAAAATAACGATATTCAGAAGTTTCAAGGTTGCAGTTCTTACAATAGTGCAGAAAATCAATAATATAATTATATATATATATATATATATATATATATATATATATATATATATAAAAGGCAAGATGTTTGTGTGTGTGTCTGTTTATCTGTCTGTATGTCCTTTATAAAAATCCACAATTTTTATCCGATTCTCACCAAACTTCACACAAATATTCTTTAGGCTGAGTCTGAGCTCCAGGACCATGGATTAGTTTTAAAGCTTTCATTACACCTGAGCAACACCGGGCTATACTGCTAGTAAAACATAGCTACGCATTCTTCGGCATTTGTATTGCACTTTCTGATAACATTCTGAGCATAAATATCACATTCCTTGTTTTGGTGTCTTTGACAAACCTGCACTGTTCTTGTCCTATCCCTGGACTGATTCTGCTGCACACTCTCTTTATTGATGATGTTTTGCTATGTGCCTCATTAAGCTGATTGTTTAGTCGAGTTTCACATTTCTTTTGCACCTGGCTTCTTATGTAGTGCTATGAAAACTGATCTGCTGAGGTCTTCTGTTGTAGATTTATTTCATTATTTCTGTAAACCTGTCTATGCCAAAATTGTCTAAGGTTGTCAGCATCTCTATTACAATGCAGAGTGTTCAACTGAAATTGGAACTCAGCTCCGATTTCTCTTTTCAAGCCGACATCCATCGCACCACAATGCATATCCGTCAACAAACGCTTACAGCACCTGGTATTTCTAAGCAGTCACCCATCTAAGTACTGACCATGCTCAACATTGCTTAACTTCGGTGATTGAGTGGGAACTGGTGTATTCAACGTGATATGACCATAATATATATCTTAGGAGTAGTAGAAAGAAATGGGTTAACAGTCCACTGTTCATAGTAATTTACTTTTTTGAAGAGTGCTCCATACTTAGTAGAGCAATATTTATAGTAATATTTTTATTATAAGTGTTTATAATAAAAACAATTTACTATAACACAAGAGCTGTTGGGTTTAGTTACTACTTGTTAGTGCTTCATCAGGCATGACAATTAGTACTGAAGCACAACAGTCCTTGTGTTGCAGTAAACTGTTTTTATTATAAACACTTATACTGCTACCATATAACATCTACCATCACCAACGATTTTATTTTGTGTTGACATAAAACTCCGCTTGGCAGCAGTTCTTAAATTTGCGATGCGGCTTTTGGTCAACAATACGGTGATCCTTACTCATACACACAGTAAGAGGAACCTGCAGATATTGGAGGCCATGTACATCAAATCTAAACAACCAACACTCAATAAAATCAACTTTAAATCAGGAAATAACATATTACATTGCATTTGACTACATGGTTTTGTTGTCATTTCGCGCTATCACGCGGTGTGACGTCATAAAACCGCATCGCAAATTTAAGAACTGCGTTTATTATTTTTGGTAACTATTGCCGTTGCCAAGCGGAGTTTTATGTCAACACAAAATAAAATCATCGGTGATGGTGGATGTTATAATTTTTCAGTCTAACAAACCTCTCTGAAGATGGCTCATGTGAGCTGAAAGCTTAGAAGAAAATCAATAAATAATTATCCAAATGTTGGAGAATTTTTGTCTTTATTTTCAACTGAAATTAAAGCAAAAATACGGCGTTTAGAACGGCTCATAATTAAACATAATAGACATTCATTGTCTCTTATATTTAACAGCATATGTTTAGAAAATTACTTGCTGCCTCGATACACTATATATATATATATATATATATATATAAGAAAAATTAAGGCAGACACATTATTTCATGGTGAAGTGGAAGTATAGGCCTATTTTAGCCAAACCATCATCAGCTTCTGCCTTTATTTTACAAAAGGATTTTACACGAATGAGATTCACAAAGACCTAAAAGAAATGAATAGAAATAACGGTCACTTCATTAAAAGAGAAAATTTAAGAAAAAATACATCAGTTTGGCGAACACATACACATATTTATACATAAATGTACAGGATACTCCTTTGGATTCTTCTATACCCACACTGCATGCTGATATATATATATATATTTCTAAAGAATTATTAGATTTGTTTTATTACTTTAAACAGTGATCCTGGATAGTCTTATTTGAAATAGATTCTCCATTTTTTCATATTTTAAACAATCTGTATTACATCTATGTCCTAAGCACTGGAGAAATTTCACAAAAAATTGTGTGCTCAGGTCAATAGATATATAATACACACTGTTTTAAAAATAAAAACAGGGCTTCTGTTGTATATATGAGTAGACAATAAAAATAATGAATGATAGCTCTTGGTTTACGCGTGCTTTCAAAAAATGCTAATTGCATTTTACCTTTGTTGCAATTTTAAATTCCTTATTTTAATTGGTATTTTCTTGTTTATGCTCCAAATTTCCTGAACATTAAACTAAATGTAAAAATAACAATTGTTCCTCAGAATTGTTTTTTGCTATAAATAAAAACAATTAGAAATTAAACTTTTTTTTAGATATATATATATATATATATTGATACAAAACGCATTTTAAAAAATGGTACTGGATGCGCTCTGCTGACGAGTCCCAAATATAGGACGAAACAGCTGTCCAGTGCTTTCTGCATTCTGTTGAGGTCGAATAAAACTTGATGAATTACTTAATATATATATATATATATATATATATATATATATATATAGTGGTTTCTTTTGGCATTTTATATATATAGATATTAAACCTCCACCAACAAAGTTTTTGATCGTGTTAAAACTTCTCACACTTTGACTTTAATATGTGGGTTATCCCATTTGACGTGAATAAAAAGTTTCTAAGGACACTCCTTAAGCTTATAAAAAAAGCATTCATTTTTCTCCATAGTCTTTTTTCTTTTTCACATCTTCTGTCAATAAGATATAGTGACACAGAAAAAAATGTGCCCACTGCTGGGGCGCACTTTCATTTTCATGGTTTTACTTTTCTGTCTTCACGCTTTATACTATTTCACACACGTATCTATCAATGCAGACCAACACAAATTTCACACATGCAAAAATACACATTCTTTAGTTTTCTTCTTTAATTGTAATTCTTTTTTGTCGATACATGCAATTAGTTGTTTATTTTATATTGTTTTTTGTTGCTCATTTTTATCTTGACTCACATTCAGTCAACCAATATTGTTTGGGGGATAAATTTTCAAGGAGCCCGTAGATATTTACTCTCCAAAGTGTTGGTTCCTGCAACATAATAGTGACTAAACATTTACCCAAGCATACTAGCAATCCCGCAACAAATATTTAAATAGCCTTACATACTTGTGTTTAATATATATATATATATATATATATATATATATATATATATATATATATATATATATAAATTACTATTTATTATTATCTTTATGAGTTGTAGGTTTTTTTTAATAAAATATTACCCCCACCCCCACCCCACTTGGTGTTTGGTGTCTTCTGTTTCGATCACGTGGGTTTTGTAGTTTCTTATATCTTATCGCCTTTTTTTAGCCTCTTTAGCCTACTTTCTCTGAAGATCCAATTTGGTGAAACCTTGGTAGGTTCGTTGGCTCTCTAGGTTAGCTATTTACTATATATATATATATATATATATATATATATATATTTATTATAAATTATAGTTTAAAACATGTGTACATGTTCTAAACTATAATGTATAATAAATATTCATAGCTGTATATTATATATCAAGCACTGTTTTAAATTAATGTTTTGAACGTTGAAAATTTTTCTTCATTCCCTATTCACTCGGATATATATATATATATATATATATATATATATATATATATATATATGTACATATATATAAAAAGATACACAATTCTTTTCAAGAGAACAACTGAAATAGAATAAAGTAACCATGGCAATTAACGTGTTTAAAAATCAATAAACAACTGAAAAAAGAAAAAAAAAAGAAACAAAACAAGAACCAACAATTGAAGTAGTTTAGTCAGGTAAGAAGAAAAGGACGAGAGTGTAACCATGCGTGACATTTTTCACTTCAAAAGAATTTTTGTTATCTGAAATGGCATTGTATAATCGAGAAAGTACGATTAAAAAAAAATAGATTAAAATATCAGAAAGGCTTTCTCAGTCATTTTCTTTGAGTTGTTGGATAGAAAATATGAGTGACTATGTTGATTTCTACCCTCATTGAATAGACTTTTGTCTAGTCAAATACAGATGTGTAAATATATTAGTGCATAGTCCAGTATGTACAAATACATAACATGGTGTTTGTAAGAAATTAACAATGGAGGGACAAGGTCAGGGAAGGTCAGGGAAGGTTTAGTTTAAACTCATTTTTCAGATGTCATTTATAATTTAGAAAAGTTTTATTTAATGTATTTACTTTTGTAAATGTTAAGGCCCTTAAATTTTTTTTTTTTAAACATTTACTTTAAATCAAGTTGAATTTTCAATAATAATCTAGAGCTCGAAAAAGACCTCCAATCCGTAGTGGACTGGGATAAAAAATGGTTTGTGAATTTTAATGCTTCTAAAACAAAGCTGCTATCTATTAATCATCACAGACAATTGCTCCTACCCCACATTAGTATGGATCAGGCTACTCTCCCTGGAAGTAAAACACTGTGCCTCCTTGGGTTAACTCTCACAACAGACCTCAAGTAGAATGACGATATAGAATTCATAGCTAAATCCGCTGCTAAGAAAGTTGGTTCTCTGTGTAGGGCCAGGAATATTTTCCCATCTGAAACAATCCTGCACATAGATAAATCTACCATCCGCCCGTGCATTGAATACTGCTGTCATATCTGATCGGGTCCCCCTGCTATCCACCTAGGTGTCCTTGACAAAATCCAACAGATAATCTGTAATGTGATCGATTCCGACTTGGCACTTTCTTACTGGCACAATGAGGCTTCCCTGTGTCTCTTCTACAAATACTTTCACGGCTTCTGCTCCCATGAACATAGCTCACTGGTGCCCCTATATATGAATTTACTCAAGCAACAAGATTAGCAATTAGGTCCCACTCATTTACTGTGAAACCAATAAAATGAAGGGACATGTTTCATTGTGAGATTTTTAATTGACCGTTTGCGGACGAGTAAAGTAATAAAGGTTAATCGTCCAATTAAGTTTTTAATCAACTGAGTCAATCAGGCGAGTGAAATCTCAAAGGCTGTATATATATATATATATATATATATATATATATATATATATACATATATATATACATATATATATAGAGAGAGAGAGAGGAGAGAATGACCAACCCCTAAAAATGGAGAGGATACTCCAAAAGATTTTATCTAATTAATATAAAAATAGAGAGCTCAATAAATATTATTCACAGCATTATAAATTATTGAGAGGAAAACTCAACATATATTTTATTTACATGGTTATAAATCAAGATTTATTGCAACAGTGCAAATTTACTTACATTGTCTTGTTCAAAACAGCCTGAACAAGACAACATAAGTAAATTTACACTCAATATTTTATATTTATATACATATATATAAAGCTACATTTCTTTTCACATGGCCTGATAATTATGTTTAATCAGGAAACAATCAGTGTTAATAAGTCAACACTTAGTATATTTATATACTTTCCTTCCATAAACGAAGCATACCTTAAAAACTATATTTTATTATATGTGTATATGTGCATATATATATATATATATATATATATACTGTAATGGTTGTTACAATGTTTTAAATTCATAGTATCACTACACAAAAATTTTTCATGTTTTGAATAAAAATACTTTAATCCAAATGGAAAAGTAGGAAGGTAAATCCCAAGAACCTGATCCTAATTAATATTAAACTTTTAATATTAAAAAATGATACAGGAGGAGAGCTCAATGTAATTAAAATTGCCATGCTAATATAAAATAAAATAAATTTTCAATATTTTTCAATATTGAAAATTGTTGAATGAACATTTCAACATGAAATCCCTAAGAGAGATTTCACATATCCTCAGCAATGGTACATATTTCAAAATGGAAATTTCCATTTTGAAATATGTGTTGATGAGGAGATGTGAAATGTTCATTCAACAATTTTCAATATTGAAAATTTATTTTATTATATATATATATATACCTTGATAAAGTCCATCAGAGAACAAAATGCATTGTTAAAGAAAGTTTTTCTTTTCTCTCTCTCTCTCTCTTTCTCTCTCTCTCTATAGATAGATAGATAGATAGATAGATGCATGTATTTGGTATTTGTCAGTCTTGAGGGACCCCATATATTTGCAGCCAAAGAGTTATATCTCAACTGCTGATGGTAGTGCAGCATCTCTCATGGCTGTACAGGCCCACACGGGAGTGACAGTTTTGACTGCATTGAATGCCTGTGAAGACAATATCCCCCCCATATTGCCTTCTTGTGTTCTTTTCATTGAGAAGCAAGCCTTCATCTCTTCTCTCCTTACTACACCCCTTGGTTTAAATTCCGATATACTTTTCCTTGTCCTCTTTAGTAGCTTGGTAGATCACAGTTGTAGATCTACAAATGTTGATCTACATTTACCTTCCATCAAACAATTTTCTCAGCAAAAGAGGGTGTAATTCCAGGTCTTGTATTAGATTCACTAAAATTTATGAAAACTTGGTTGTTATGGGAGCTAATAATGTTACACACACACACACACACACACACATTATATATATATATATATATATATATATATATATATATATATATATAATTCCAAGTGAAGAGGACTCAAGGTTTTTTTTTATATTTTGAGTGCTCTGGCATTTATTTTATTATAAACAGTGCTCAATATAATAAGTATTATAGAGCTTGATATAATATAATTATATGGTTATGTCAATTTTACATTGCAATATGGAAATTTTTATGTTTCGAGATTAATTCTCATCATCAGGCAATGCTGGTGTTGTTGTGCAGATGATTTACATTTAAATGACAAATACTTTCAGTTTACTGTGAATGTATGTGGGTGTTTTTTGTGTGTGTGTGTGTGTGGCTAATCAGAATGGAGATTCACTTTGGGGTTTGACCCCGGAAAATTTCTGTGCTAACCAACTTTTTTCTCCTCTTTTTTTCTTCTTTCTTTGACCCTATTCTTCCCTTGTCTATTTTCCCTTGCATTCATCTGATCTTATCATTTTCCCTTCATACACCCTTTATACCCTTTATTGAAGGCTTTACCCTTCGAACTCTTTATACCCAAAATCTAACCACCCTCCTTCTATCATCAAGCATATACCCTCATCAATAGAATACAGAATTAGTAGAAACTCAGCTAATTAGAAAGTGTTTAATAAACATAGCGATTTTTATAATACTGCATTGAAAAATAGTGGATACATCAACCCAAATATTAAATATGTAAACAAGAAAAGCAACCCTCGAAGAAAAAATAGGAATAGGAAAATCATCTGGTACACCCCACCTACAACCAGATGACAAATGGTAGGTTAGGAAGAAAATTCCTCGAGTTAATTAGGAAACACTTCCCGGAGAAAAATCCACTAAGTAAAATATTTAATAAAAACACTATAAAATTAAGTTACAGCTGTATGAATAATCTAGAAAAAATTATAAAAAACCATAATAATAATATTTTTAAAAAATTCAACAAAACCAGTAAAAATAACCAGGCAACAGAAAACAACAATTTAGACAAGAAAAAATGTAATTGTAAAAACCCCATAAACTGTCCGCTAGAAAATAGGTGTTTGATGGAATCGATAATCTATCAATGCGAACTATGGACGAAGGAAAACCCAAACAATATAAAAGTCTATATAGGGAGCACTTTAAACACTCTAAAGCAGAGGATTTACCAGCATACCTCTTCATTTAATAATAGCAAATACAGAAATAGAACATCCCTGTCGAGATATCATTGGTACTTAAAGGAAATGAAAAAGACACCCAAAATAAAGTGGAAAATCCTAAAAGAAGCTAAAACATTAAGTCCTCAAATGAACCATGTTCATTATGCTTATATGAAAAACTATTTATTATTAGATCCCTTAAAAATAAAAATTTATTAAATAAACGTAACGAAATTAATGTCATATGTAGACACTGTAAATTATTCACATTAGAAAATGGATAAAACCTAAATTAAATAACATGTTAACTGGCGAATTAGGTAAAAATAAAAATAAAAATAAAGCCAAAAATAGAATAAGTTAGTTTTCCTTTACAGCAAATTGATAGATGGAGCGAAAAAATAGCAGTTCAGGTTTTTTTGGAAAAAATCTTTTATTTAACAAATAGACTTGAGAAGACGAGAAAGAAGATTGATACTACTACTAAAAAAGAATATCACATAAAATGTAATAAAACTGAAGGGAAAATGATAAGATCAGATGAATGCGAGGGAAAATAGACAAGGGAAGAATAGGGTCAAAGAAAGGAGGAAAAAAGTTGGTTAGCACAGAAATTCTCCGGGGTCAAACCCCAAAGTGAATCTCCATTCTGATTAGCCACACACACACACACACACACACACACACACACACAAAAACACCCATATACATTCACAGTAAACCGAAAGTATTTGTCATTTAAATGTAACTCATCTGCACAACAATACCAGCATTGCCTGATGATGAGAATTAATCTCGAAACATAAAAATTTCCATGTCGCAATGTAAAATTGACATAACCATATAATTATATTATATATATATATATATATATATATATAATACAAATATAAAGTTTGTCACTTAACTGATTGATGTTGCTTCAGTGTCCCAACTCCAGAATTTCTAAGAAAACACACACCTACACAGATCAGCTACCCTCGTAATATCTTGATCTATTCGAACGGATAAAAATGTCCATTTTTCAAAATATAGTTGCTGACTCTCAGATGATTTGTTACCAACATGAAAATGCATGAAACTCGTAGCCAATCATTGTACACTGAAAAGTTATTAAAAAATTTCATAATAATGATCTGCCATTAATTTATGGCAATGAGTTCTGTTTTCCAGTGTGACTTTGTAGCAGACTCTCCTAAGTTTGCTTTTGGTTGGAACTGGTGTGTTCTCGTCATATTAGATGGAAGAAGATGCCAAGTCCTGAGGATTCCAACCCTGCAGTGACATCTTCTTAATGGCACTAAAAGAGGTGAGGGTTAGTTTAAATGCTGATGCTAGGATTACAGTGGCTGTGAGAAGAGGGCAATTTCGTCTTTGGGTCATATGTACATGCAGGTGTTTGGGCATCCTGCATAAAAATCAACCTAATGTCATGTACTTTTTTTTTTTTTTTTTAATCATTTCACCCCGAGCAAGGCAGAAACGCCACTGATGTGCAGGGGGCTACATAAATGTAAAAAGATTAATTAGAAAAGAGTGAGGAGTACAAACTAGTTAGAAAGGAACAATAGAAAGCAGGTGCCATGACGGATACATAAGTGGAGAGAAAGGGAAGGTTATACAGCGGTGGAGAGAGAGCTAGAGTCCAGTGGTTAGTAGATGAGTATTGATTTTGCATTTAAATTTCTGGAGGTTGTAGCTGTCAGGAAAGCAAGAATACGGGAGCGAGTTCCACAGGCGAGAAGTGCGAGAGAGGAAGCTGCAGGAGTAGAACTGTCGTCTGCATTTGGCTAACCTGTCTGTGAATGGGTGGGACCCAGATGCCAGTCTGGTTGCACGAGTAAACACCTGTTGAGGAGGCATCAGTGACTTAAGTTCGTCTGAGCAGAAGCCATGAAAGTATTTATAGAAGAGACAAAGGGAGGCCAAATTTCGACGATGGGGAAGTGGCTGCAGTCGAGCCACCAGATCAGTACCTATCACATTACAGACTCTCCTTTGGAGCTTGTCAAGAACACTGAGGAGAACGGCAGGGGCACCTGACCATAAATGGCAGCAGTACTCCATGCATGGACGGATGGTTGACTTGTATATATGCAGGATGGATTCAGGTGGAAAAAACATCCTGGATTGACATAGTGACCCAATCTTCTTAGCAGTAGATTTTGCTATGGATTCAATATAGTGGTTCCATTTGAGGTCTGAGGACAGGGTAAGTCCAAGGAGGCGTAGTGTATTACTCTCCGGGAGAATCACTTGGTCCATGCTTATGAGAGGCAGAAGAGGTTGCCTGTAATGGTTGACAGACAACAGCTTGGTCTTAGATGAATTGATGTTGACAAGCCACTTCTTGCCCCAGTTCACCACAGAGTGTAGATCCCGCTCAAGGTCAGCAGTGAGATTATGTCTATCCGCCACGAGAGGTTTCTTACTGGAGCAGGAGTATATTGTAGTGTCATCTGCATAGATGCCTACTTGGGGCTTGATCTCGTCTGGGCCTTAGTGGAGAGGCTGGATAAATATGTATACTCTCTTATTAGTTCCTTACTTTGTTTATTTACTTTAATGGATTTTATTTTTACTCTGACTTTTTTACTACTACAAACGCCCCTATTAATAGAAACACATTTTTGAAACAGATTCTCCAGTTACATTTTTAACCGTGTATATCACGTTTATCATCTCTTAGTCAGCAATTTATGAACTCATAATAAAGAAAATGTACTTTCCTGTAGAGTTTCTTTATTAAGATTTTTTGAATATACAGACTGAGAGACGTAATACATACTATTTATAGTAAAACTAAAAATGGAGGCATCTATTTCAAACATGGGTATTCACACTGTAATAACTTTTGAATATATATACACTACCGGCCAGAATTATTAGGCCACCCTAGTGTTTAAAAAATGATATATTTTATACTATTTTTCAGTATTTATTGCCAAGTGAATAATTGTAAATGAAAATAGAATGGTTCTTTTGTTAACATTGCACAATAACATGTGCATCAAATGAATTTATAAATATTTAATAATTACCTATATTGCAGTTTCATCAATGAAAGAATGAAGAAAATTTACGGTGATTCGGACGAGTTCATCTTTGCTTCCTTGCCTTGCAAAGTAATGATAACAAAAGAGACATTCTATTTTCATTTGGCAATAAATAATAAAAATAGTATAAAATACATTATTTTACAAAAACTGAGGTGGTCTAATAAATATGGCCGGTAGTATATATAACTTTTAATATTTGTGTATTTAGGCAGCAATTTTTTTTTAGGCATGTCAGATTAAATAAATGGCAAACATTGTGTCTGCTTATTTTTAATAAAATCCGTTATGATCATTCTCATTCCATGTGTGATGACACTTCTGGCAGCCATGTAGTTATCTCCCTTTAACTTAACTCTTCTAAGTTATTTGTTCACCACTGCTGTAGCCTGGTACTGAACTCACAACTCTTTGTGTCAAGTCACTGGAACTAACCAACATCTATATCCAGTGGATATAAATTGTAAATAGTACTTCATCTCGGAAGTATAGACAAAAAAGTGAACACTGAAGTCAACACCCAGTAGTGACTTTCTGTTTCATGCTTAAACACAATCTTCAGGCCGTGTGTGCAAAATTATTAAATGAGCGATCAGAACTCACATAAAAATACAGAGAGGAAAATTTTTACTACATTACTTAAAAAATGAAAATTAAAAAGGAATGTGAAAAAAGAAAGAGAAAAAAATAAAAATATGCAAAAAAATCAATCAATAAGTCAATAAATTAAATGTAATAAAAACAATAACAAATAATTAATCTAAACTTATTTATAAATGGAAGTTTGTGTGTGTGTGTGTGTGTGTGTGTGTGTGTGTGTGTGTGTGTGTGTGTCTGTTACCTATAGACTGTGAAATGGCTGAACCGATTTTCTTGAAAATTTACACAGTTGTACTATAAGCATTTGCGAGTGTTCTTAGCTAAGTTTTGTGTCGAGTTACCCCTGATAAATATCGAAAATTGGTAATTGAAAAAAATCAGGTTATAGAAGGAGTGGTCCGATTTTAATCAAATTTGATACACTCATAGACAAAGACATAAGAAACAATATTCAGAAGTTTCAAGGTTGCAGTTCTTACACTAGTGTAGACAATTGATTATATATATATATATATATATATATATATATATATATATATATATATATAAAAGGCAAGACGTTTGTGTGTGTCTGTTTATCTGCCTGTATATCTGTATTTTTTCAGCCCTTTTATTTTAGTTTTTACTTTGAGTTTGGCTCTAAGTAGGTATAATTGTAGTTCTTAGTCTCAGCCATGATACCATTTACTCAGAGGACTTATTTAGCCTTCAACATTCAGTTTACGACGAAAAAAAAACTTATTTGATGTCAATACCAGGAAATGAAAATTTGACTTACATTCATTTTTCTTTCAGTCTATGGTTTTGCTTTAACTAGGAGACAACTATTGCTTTTTAGTCTTTCGTGCCAACGTCCAAAGAGTCTGAGCTCCAGGACCATGGATTAGTTTTAAAGCTTTCATTACACCCGAGCAACGCCGGGCTATACTGCTAGTCAATAATAAATAATGTGTAAAAGGTTAACAAACAACACTAAAAAATAATTCTGAATAACTGCATTCAAACTCACAATTATTTCTACTCAATGGTCTCTAAAATAATTAGAAACATAACTGTTAGCACCCACCAAAATAACCGTTATGATAACACAGAGGATATCTTACTATCTATAATGCTTGATTGTCCAGCATATATAAATAGTTGAAGCAACGCACATGGCCTGAAGATTGTGTTTAATCATGAAACAGACTGTCGCCTCTGGGTTATGATTTCAATGTCAGCGATATATGAAAAAATGATTACGGTTATAGCTATTTGCACTTGGTGATCTCATTTCTATCTAAAATTCAGAAATTTATATAAAGCTAAAGAAATTAGACAATTAAGTGTAAAGAATTTGGAGGAAATAATTTAAGAACATTTTTTAAAAATCTAAATTCCATATATGTCTACAGATATCTAAATTGATGTTTTTACTTTATACACAGAATTCGGAAATATGGCTTTATAACACATTGATTCTTCTATAATGGTCATTTTAGAATTATATAAACTCATAACATTTATATTTGTTAGAATGTTTGGAATTCTTTTAAATACACTAGCAACAAATATAATCTCACTTACATTTTAACTGTGAACCTATCTAATTCTATTAAACATAAAAGTTAAATAAAACCGTTGATATGTCTCGGAAAGGGATATATATCATTCGAGTCGAGGTAGTTAAGTGGTTTAGGCAAAGGTAACCGGATAGAACAATCTAGTACGTAGACGTAATAGACGGTACTCGTCATATGCAGTATCCTGAGACATAGGCGTAGTCAGTAGACGTAGACCTCTAGTAGTAGATCTCTGGTAGAAGACCAATAGACTTCTGAGATCTCTGGACGTCCTTTTCTTACTCTATATTTATGGCTGACACCAGCCAATCACATTCCAGTGAGGAAGAACCAAGGTGTATACATATTCATTATCTATTCATTACATCAGTTGTATATATGAGCAACTTCATACTGGCCATTTGCTGCTCTTCATTACTGATCTGTTATGTATCCCAGACAGAAACATTGAAATTTAACCAAAATATTAGAATCGACCATTTGAAGGGTTCAGAGGTTAATGATAAAAATCTCAGATTAAGATTTTGTTTTCATCTTCATTGACAGCTTGTTTTACTGTTTGAAAGCAAAAAATATTAACAAATGTGACACATATATGTCCTTTTCTATGTGTCTTGTCCCTTCAGGACGTAGACGATCATGGCCTTCCACATCTTCCTATCCCTGGTGGCTCTTAGTACACTTTCCCCTGTAACACCACGCAATCCCCGTTCTGTCATCCACCTGCTCAGGCTCGTCAAATATGTTATCTGCTGCTTTCCCCTGTCTTGTTTTCCCTCTATCTGGCCTGTTAGTATCAGGTTCACCAAGCCCTCTTTCCTCATTGATTGTCCCAGGAACTTTAGTTGTCTCTTCCTGATGCTCAATATTAATTTCCTTTTCATTTCCATCCTTTCCAAAATCTTGTTATTGCTCACATGCTCGGTCCATGATATCTGCAGCATCCTTCTGTAGAACCACATTTCCACTGCTTCAAGTTTTTCCTTCATCTTTGATGATATTGTCCAGTAGACACATACAAAGCATTAATGTATGGTCTATGCAGAATATTAAACATACAGAGTACAAGGGGTTAATTGTTGCCATTTTTCCTTTTGTGTACATTAATTGTTTTTGTCAACTGCAAAAGTATAGTACGGTCAGTTGGGTACCATCTGTGAGAAAAAGAACACCATGATGCAATTCACTCTGCGTGAAATTGCACCAGAAGCTCTAATACTAACATTTCAGAGTGTTTGGGTGTTAATCTGCGGACTGTGCAGAGAATTCAAGAAAAGATGGATGATATATCCAGTCAAAATCTTGGTGTTTGGAGTGATGTTATGCCTCCAGTCATCTTCTTACAGGGACTCAGACTCAACACGGAGGCCTACATCAAGTGCCTTGAAAAGGTAGTGCTGCCCTGAGTCAAGAGGATGTCTGGCAACAGAACTCTGCCCTATGCCACACAAGTAAGAGAACCCAATCATGGTTGTCAGATAATTTCTCTGACTACATCACCCCTAAATCCCAGACTTCAACCCACTAGATTATGTGTGGGGTACAGTTGAGTGAAAAAATAACAGAATTCCTTGTAACACCAAAAATGAATTGAAAGAAAGTGTTATGGCAACATTCACCAACTTAAACAAGGAGACCGTCCAGAAGAGATGCAGGAGATTTTAAAGCCATCTGAAGGAAATGTTAAGGCCAATGGGGATTTTATTGAATAAATTTACTCTTTAGTATTTCAAGATATTTTTGTGTAACTTTGGTAAATATATCTGTTAAAAAGAGATGTCAGTATTATTTAAATTTTTGCACAATTTAAACAACGTTAATTTCTTATAATGAGAAGGAATTAGTGCATAAATTAGTGGGAGAAGGTAATTTTCTGGTTGCAGAGCAAACAAATTTTTCTCAGAGGTTGGAGTTCATTGTATTAGAATGGGAACATTTGTCACATTTTGAGAAGAAATTTATTCTGAGGGAAACTTTTCAGGTCAAGATAATTTGCTTTAAATTGGATGAATAGACAGAAAAATAGGACACAAAAGAAGAATTCATTTTTTTCTCTCAAACACAAAAGAGTTTCATATCATCAAATGAATGAATATATTATTTTTAATGTATAGCAATCTCAAATATTTGTCTATATTTCTGAGATGAGGTAGTATTTACAGTATTTACATTATTCGGACTATTGTCCTCATCTTTGTTGCCATTTGTACGACGTTTAATAATAGAACATTCTATTTGTCTATATTTCTGAGATGAGGTAGTATTTACAGTATTTACATTATTCGGACTATTGTCCTCATCTTTCTTGACATTTGTATGACGTTTCAGCCGTTGTACACTCCGGCCTTTTTCAGGCACTCGGAATTTTGAACCAAACCCTTTATTACAAAAAAAACAAAAAACAAAAAAAAGATAACTAAAAAATATACCAAAGACTGATACCAGATAGCCTGAGAATGACTATTAAAATGTGTTCAAACAAGAAACAGACTGTTGCCATTTGATGTTGGCCTTTGTATGCTTTTTTATAAACACCTTATCTCTGATATTGAACACTTTTCTCCATCAATACAGTATACTTTAAAACTATTCTTATTATATATACATTCATTTGTGTGTTCAGCAAAGTTTGGTAATCTTGTTGAAACAAACAGTGAAGAACAAATCTATATTTATTATTAGTACAGATTTAGCTGTTATTTTACAGTTGATACTGTTTTATTACCACCAGTACTCATTGTACGCTATTATAAATGTTGAATCTTTAGTTGCAGTAGAATGGATACCAATTGAATGTACTGTGCTGCTACTAATCTCCGAAGCTGGAAGTATATTTGTGTTATTGATTAACTAGCTACTCAGTATTGGTTTTCTAACACGGTTAATAATGTAACTCCTTGGAAAACCTTAGTCAAGTCAGCCACCAGTGAAAAGGTCTCGTATAAATTTGACTATTCTTTATTGCTTGAGGCATAAAAGTGTTAGCATGCACATGTGACCAACACACCTTTACACTTGTTACTAATATTAGTTTTACAATTCCAATCACCTGAAGAAGGTTAGTATGTATAATGTTTGAAAGGTCACGGTGAGGGCAACAATCGGAACAATGTAGATAATGTAAATTTGTGTTAAAAATGTTTACTCTTTTAAAGAATTATAGTCTTTTTTTGTTAGGGTTAGGGTTAGGGTTAGGTAAGAGAGTTAATCTATGGAGAAAAACATAGACAGTACCTATACCAAAATATTGTGACATGCTCTCAATGTAAGATGGAACGACCATATGTCTAACACAGACCCATATAACAATCTCCCAAAGGTGTCTCAAGTGATCAGGGCAAAAAGAATGCATGTTGCTGACTATCTGTCTCAAAGCAATGAACCAGCCTTGACTGTGATGCTTTGGTACCCAAAGCATGGCCAGTAATGGCGAGGGAGACTGGCAACAACGTTCTCCACTATTCTGCTCATGAACACTCAGATTGAAATGCTAGACAAGCTCAAATTGGTTTGTCTATATTTCTGACATGAGATAGTATTTATATTTCCTTAAGGACACATGGCCTAGTGGATATAAACGTTGGTTAGTTCCTGACTTGGCTTTTAGAGTTGTAAGTTCAATAACAGGCTACAGCAGTGGTGAACAAGTAATTTGCAGGGTTAGGGGGTGATAACTCATGACTTCTAATCGAGGCTTTATGCAAGGAATGGAGTTCATATATCCCAGTGATTGTAATAAAGGGTTCGGTTCGAAATTCCTAGCACCTGAAGAAGGCTGGAGCGTACAACGGCCAAAACATTGTACAAATGGCAACAAAGATGAGGACAATAGTCTGAATAATGTAAATTCTCAAATTGGTTATGTCAAAAAGAAAAGAGTGGAGGAGACTTGTGAAAAACCGGGAACCACCCGACCAATGATGATGCAAGACAGAGTCAATTATTTCAATTTTATACTTATCTACCCTGATTAGCCACCAAAGACATAACAGGTTTACCACAAATATCAGTATACTTTCTGTGAACCAAATGATTACTGTCAGAATATAAGACAGAGTTATTATCGACAGTCACTCCAAATCATGTTTCATATTTTACTGGTCAACTCTAAGACACTTACTTTCCAGACCTTTGCTATATGTCATCATGGCTCTCAACGAGCAGTAAAAGCTCAACAGCATCAAACAGTTCCCAAGGTCACTCAGTTCCGAATTCCTGGGACACAGCTTCAAACACTTATGATAAACAGTAGCGGGCTAAATAGACAACCATGGTGGATATACATACTTTAACATGGAAGTCATCACTTCAACACACACCCTAATTCCAACATTATTATACATCATTTGAATGAGACACAGAACAATGATCCATCAACACCTAATATTTCAGAATTCCCATTACAGCACATTTCATGTGATTAGGCCAAAAACCTTTAAAAAGATCATAAAAGTCATGACTAAAATGTTCATGTCACAAGTGAAAAGTGAAACTTTTAGTTTTATGTTTTTTTTAACTATTTTTTTTTGTGTGTCTTTATTATATGTAAAGTGAAGCCCCCTCCCAAGATTAGAGAGTTTGAGTTTTGATTAACGGCATATCAACCTCTGTGGGTTATTTAATGCCAAAAAGGTAGGGCTTTAAGGGTTTTTTTCATGTTTGCTTATAGTGAGAATGTTGATTTAGTCAGATTTTGATGAAAAAAAAATTTTTTTATTTTAGAAAACTGACGATGTCTTCTAGTTTTGTATTCAAAACTTTATTGTTGGTAATATTTTTTTTGCTTCAAAAATGTATATGGAAATAATAATTTTTTCCTTCAAAAATGTGTTATGGTAATAATTTTTTCTTTAAAAAGTGTATTGTTGGTGATATTTTTCCTTCAAAAATGTATATTTTTCTATAAAAGTCTATTTCTATACTTTCATAGTGGTTTAACCCCAGTTTGAGAGCAAACCACCCGCCCATAGCTGGGACCCCAATAAGTTTCACCACTCCAGGTTAGCGTGGACCTAGGAACAACAGCAATTAAGAGGTTTTCCATGCTCCTCACAACCTCTCAATCTTGCTGCTGGATGTAGTTTGCCGTCATACCCAGGACCCAAGTTTAGAGAGTTTCAATCTTTGCTAATGGTAGCTACGTAACAGTGCATAGAGTCTATAAGGTCATAGAGTCATTGTGCACATATATTTCTCTATGCACAATACAGAGTTGTTCATAATTGAGTCATCCTTGCTGGGTGTGTCTGAAAAGAATTTAATAAGATTTACAACCTGTCCTATTTTTGCTCAATGTAATTTTAATCTCAGTAAATAGCATTTGTAATTTTATGCAAATCTTTTTCACACACAATAGTAACTGAAAATGTGAATGCTACATAAACTTCTGTGGGATGCTGTATGGAGTGTACAGGGAGTTGACTGATAGGTTTAGTGGCACTAGTGTGGAGTACGGATGCAATGTACCATTTTTTTGGCTAGTTAACATTCTTATCACCTCTCAGTTCAGAAGATTGGAGGTTTTAAAGAGCATGGAACCACCTTTTAATTGCTGTTGATCCCAGGTCCATCTACACCTGGGGTGGCAGCACCTGTTAGGGTTCTAGCTATGGGCAAATAATGAACCCTCATAGAAATAAAAACCACTATGAAAATAAAAAAATACATTTACATAACAAAAATAACAGCAGTACATTTTTATATGAAACAAAATTACCAACAATACATATCTATTGTAAAATTATTAACAATACATTTGGTCTGTAGCTGAAGCCTTAAAATTGTGTTCAAGATATTTAGATTTCAGCATTAAATAACCCATAGAGGTGTTAATATGCCACTGAACAAAATTAACCAACCAACTTGTCACTCCTATTCTTGTAGAATCTTTGGGTGACTGTAGTTTTCAGAAGCCATGTCTATATGAAAATGATATATTCCTGGTATACTCTTGCTACGGTTGTCTAAGAATAAAAGTGGTTCTTGGCACAACAAACATTGTGCTACTGGATGAGGTTCAATTTTGACCACTTTCAATGATTGTCATAATTTTGACACATACACCGTTATAATATGGCATGCACATACACCTATAACATCTTATGACTGACACACGTATGGTACGAGACACACACACACACCTATGACATATTATGAGTGCCAGTTATGTTATGATACACATCTATGACATGACTGTCAATTATAATATGACACATACACCAATGACAGGACTGTCACAGTTTTTTTTTATATTATATATAATCATATTGCCTCAAGCAAGGCATTTTACTGCCACTGTTGTGCAGGGGGTTACATAGGAGGAAGGTTATGAGAAAGAGTGACAGGTTATAGGAGGTGTCAGGAAGTGGGTAAGAGAAAGATGATTGTGGCCATAAAGTGAGGGATCAGTTTATATATTGATTGTAATGTAGAATTGATCCCCAACTTCATATCCACATTATAATAGTATAGATTTTTGTTTTCTTTTAAATAATCATATCGCCCCAAGCAAGGCATTTTACTGCCACTGTTGTGCAGGGGGTTACATAGGAGAAAAGTTATGAGAAACAGTGACAGGTTATAGGGGGTGTCAAGAAGTGGGTAAGAGAAGGATGAGAATACTGATAAGAGTGGAGTGGACGGAGAAAGGAGCATTAGAGAAAGGATGAAGGTTAGTGAGATAGGAGATTACTACTGATGCACACACCAATGACATAACTATCACAGTTATATGACACACACACATGCATGACACCCTATGACTGTCACAGTTATGATATGAGACACACACACCTATAACATCTTATTTTTTATTTTTATTTTTTTTAATCATATCACCCCGAGCAAGGCGGTAACACCACTGATCTGCAGGGGGCTACGTAAGGGTGAAAAGATAAGAAAAGAGAAGGCCGGAAACCACATCCTAAACAGGGAACAAGGGATGAGCCTCTTAACCTGTTCAATAGACGTGGGTGGAGTGTGAACCGGGCGGTAGTTTAGTCTATCTACTCCAATGACTGTCAGTTATGATATGATGCACATATCTATGACATGGCTGTCAGAGTTATGATACATACACCTATAAAATCTTATGACTGTCACATTTATGACTCACACACTCCTATGAAACACTCAAACATCTGACTGAGACCATTTCTTAACCCAAACCCAAACATGTTCAATGTGGATCAAGTCTGGTGATTGTGCTGGGATATTGTTGTAGCTTTTGCAGAACATCTGGAGTAGCATGGACATCATGTAAGTAGGCTTTATTCTGATGGAACAGCACATCACCTTTTCTGCTTCACCTGAACAAGTTGAAGAATATTTTCGATTTCTTCAATATTATTTCTACAAAAATTAAACATGAGTAAGAGTTGTAATTTATAAACACCCAAACGATGATGCCCTTGAGATTGACTTGAATGCATGACACTGAAAAGATATTGCTCTTTGAGTTTGCTTAAAAAAAAAGACCATCATTTATATGAAGGTAAAAGCTGTTCTCATCATTTAATAGAGAGAAAATCACTTCCTAAGGTAACCATCTTGCAATATCACTGGCAGCATCTAGAATGTTGTTGTGTAGAAGTAGATGTCTGGTGAGAGGATTCCATTCCTGTGCTTCTACTGAAAGTAAATGATTTCTAACATTCATCATTAACAGTCTTTGGGTCACATTGGTCATGATCAGTGGAACTGTCTAGAACGTTGGTTTATAAGGATGGTAATGAAGGTAGCTGAAGAGAGTGACAAGAAAGGACTACAAATAAACTGCAAGAAAACTGAATGCATGGTCATCAGCAAAAAAGGTAGCCCAAAATGCCAATTACAGGTGAGGGACTCTAAAATCAAGCAGGTACAGAAATTAAAATACCTGGGAAGTGTTCTAACAGAAGACAGAAAGTGCAACACTGAGATCCAAAGGCGAATTGGTATAGTGAAAGAAGCATTCCAGAAGTTGAGTAAAGTATTAAGAAACAGGACAATTTCACTAGAAACAAAGAGGAGAGTACTGGATTGCTATGTTATGTCGGTTCTTTAATATGGCAGTGAATGTTGGACAATATCTTCAAAGATGAAGGAAAAACTTGAAGCAGCTGGAATGTGGTTCTACAGAAGGATGCTGCAGATATCATGGACCGAGCATGTGAGCAATGATGAGGTTTTGGAAAAGATGGAAACGAAAAGGAAATTAATACTGAGCATCAGGAAGAAACAACTGAAGTTCCTGGGACATGCAATGAGGAAGGAGGGCTTGGAGAACCTGTTACTAACAGACCAGATAGAGGGAAAAAGAGACAGGGGAAAGCAATGGATAATATATTTGAAGGACTTAATCAGGTGGATAATGAAACGAGCGTTGCATGGTGCAATGGGAGAAAGCATGGTAAGAGCCACCAGGGATAGGGAGATGTGGAAATCCATGATCGTCTATGTCATGAAAAGACATGGCACATAAAAGAAGACGAATGTTCATTTAACCATTGTTGCTAACATCAAAGCATCACTGTTGCACTGTGCCTGATATGCATGGCCATTCTCTAAAACAAACATTTAGCATATAAAGAGACCCATGAGCCAAACGCTAATTGAACAAAAGGAGCATGTATGTCTCTGGGGAGATGACCCTCCGCTGACACTGAACTTCATTACAGCATGTGTCACTATCTAAAGCTCAGGCACAGATGGTGCACTGGTAAGACTGTTACTATATCTCAAAATGGTCCCCAAAATTTAAATATTAGAATATCTATTACTCTTTAGAAAGCATGTATTGTCTCCATTTCAAAATTGAAGGTCCTTCGGGATCAAGCAGTTTTCTTTTCTTTAGTATATGTGTGTGCGCATATATATATATATATACAGTCATCCGCAGACAGATCTGTTTCGCTGTATCACAGCTTATTAATACAGTTAGACATCCAACTGCTTTTTTCCCAGGCTTAAAACCCGACCGAATTGGCGTCAGTCGGCAATTCTACATCTGAACTATGGGCACTCGGTAGAAGGAGGCAGACTTTTAGCGTATGATGAATCATACACCAGTGGCTAGAGTGCTCTAATTCGTTACTGAATGAGCAATGCATAGATGCTAGAGTGGCTACTGTTTTTTCAAAGTCTATCATTCTTCCTGAGTGCTCAATCAGGGTCTGAGAGCGTAATATATGTTTGAAATTATTTGTCTGAACATTAATTTTGATAGATACTTGTATTTAAGTAGAACAGATAGATATTCTGTAGATATAATCAAACAGCATATATATTTATTTCTACTGGCCTAATTATTTATGATAAATTTTTGTTATCAAAATGTGTGTCATTTGGTAGGATTCAAACCTGTGACCCCTATCAACATAGGAGAAGCCACCAATTAATCTGGCACGTCTTAGACTTCTCAACCTATCACACACATTTTCGTAACAAACATTTATCGTAAATAATCAGGCTGGTAGAAATAAATATATATATATATATATATATATATATATATATATAGTTTTTTGATTATAAACAGAATATCTACTTAAATTTGAGTATCGATCAAAAATAACGTTCAAACTAATTTCAAATTGTCGGTTGTCAATCTTCACTAATTTTTTAAATATATATATATTTTCTGTTAGCACACACACACACACACACACACATATATATGAGCTAAAAATTTGTGCCCAGTGTGTCTAATAAAGTGTTAGTCTTTCGTGTGTTGACAAATGACTTATCATGCATAGACTATACAAGATTCCTCACCCTAACCCTCAGGGGCCCGTAGCCAGGATGTTAACAGTAAGTCCTTTAAGAGCTGTAAGTTATGTGTTAGACATTCTGAAAAATAAACTTGTCCATCCAATACATTGCATAAAATCTCAGCTGGGATGAGATTTGAAGAATTTGGTGTCCATGTTGTTTCTTTAGAACTTCTACACTACAGTGAGAGCCATTCTCCTGCTTCAGTGTATCACTGCCATCAAAGAGGACTTACTCCAAAAACATGACTCTGGTCTTTAATGTCATTTATGTAGGTAATACACAACGAAATATATTTTACAGGGATGATATGACACAGTTTTTTTTAATCATATCACCCCAAGCAAGGCGGTAACGCTACTGATGTGCAGGGGGCTACATAAGAGTGAAAAGATTAGAAAAGATAAAAACTGGAAACCACATCCTAAACAGGAAACAAGGGATGAGCCTATTCACCTGTTCAATAGACGTGGGTGGAGTGTGAACTGGGCGTTTGCCAACAGAATATTACCCAACCCATCATACTGCTTCCACCAGCACATTTTCCCCACCATGCATCCTGGTGACATCACCATCTGAAGTTTGTGTCACAGTAGCTTTTCTGTTGACTCATAATTGTTGAGGAAAAAAAAAACATCTGATTGATCAATAAGCTGTGGTTATTTTCTCCCTTCTTTCCTGTCTTGATAAAGTCCATCTACACAACCTCGAGGGTGGTGAATTATATTCCACCCTACAAGATCTTTTTCGCAGACAAAGTTTCACTGCTTTATCGTTAGTTTCATGGCATGTGTTCAGATTAGCTATATTCCTTAGACCTTTACAACTGAGGCTCGCCTGCCACATACACAAAAGTGAATCATCCTTATTTTCTTTGTGTTTCTTCAGTAAAAAAGAAAGTAAGTTTCATACAGACAGTGTCTATTCCCAAGAACAAATGCTTTATGGAGCTGATTCAAGGCAGGATGTTTTCGTAATCACTACAATCTTGACACCCTCAAGTCTAGGATTAATCATTATATTTCTTGCATAATCCCATGAACTTCTTGCTCTGTTTCCTGCTCATACACCACATCATATACCTCTACCTTGAGTGGCTCTGGAGATTTTTATTGGGTGAACATTAGCAAAAAATAAACAAAAGTAATTTTATTATTTGTCTATTTTGGAGACGAGGTAGCATTTACAGTATTTACATTATTTGGACTATTGTCCTCAGCTTTGTTGCCATTTGTACGACGTTTCGGCTGTTTTATGTATGGCCTTCTTCAGGTGCTAGGAATTTTGAACTGAACCTTTATTACAATCACTGGGGTATATCATCCTCATTCCTTGCGTAAAACCTTGATTGGAAATAGCTGACCACATATGGAGGGAGAAAGGGGATCACTGCCCCCGGTAGAATGAAGTTGAAATAATAGATAGCAAACACCACTGGAAACTATGTAAACTTAAGGAATCAGCACATACGCTAGGCTTCAAAAATCTCCTAAGCCGACCAAACATAGAGATGAACACAATATGGGAACCAGTAATACGGAGTGCCAGAGAAAATCATTGCAAAAATTGCAATATGAGCTCTGGCAAAAAAGAGTTACTGGACATTAGGTTTATAAGTCCCAAAAATTCCATTGTCCTTGTTATTCAGGTCACATGGCCCAGTGGATATAGACATTGGTTAATTCCTGTGACTCTGACCCACAGAGTTGTGAGTTCAATACCAGCCTATAGCAGTGGTGAACAAATAACTTGCAAAGTTAGAGGGAGATAACTCATGATTTCCAGTTGAGGCTTTATGCAATGAATGAAGAAGGCGGCTGGGGTTGTCTGAATACCTTAAAAGTAATTAATGAAATGATTTGGTCTTAATTATTTTGACAAATCAACAGCAGCATCCAACAGAAGTTGAAGTCCTCTCGGCCCATTCACCTGCTTATATAACTCAACTGTGCTCCTGTTACGAGACAGTAGCTGACATTCTTTTTTGCCACATGCTGCTGGTCATAATGTTGTGTGTACAACAAAGAGTTTGTCTCTTTAACTGAACAGATTCATGCCAACTATTTGCTAAATAGCCTTGATAAGTGAAAACATAATGGCATCCTCACAAAACTTTGAGGTTGCATGAATCTGCTCAGCTAAAGAGACGAATTCTTTGTACTTATCAATGCTCTATCTTTATCCCGATATCAAACATCTTATGATAAAGGACCTGTTTTCAGTAAAACCACTGAAAAAAAGAAAGAAAAAAAAAAACAACAACCTTGATGCTAAACATTATCACAATTAATAAATATATATATATATATATATATATATATATATATATTAATGTGGAAAAAAATAATATATTTTCTTTTATTGACAAAATGGGAAAAACATTTTCGTGTGACACATTTCATCTTTTATGAGTTCTTTGGATGAAAATGTTTCTGCAGATGTAACTATACATGCACATGAAGGAGAAGAGGTGCTGAAATTTTAATCTTTTAAATTTAAATTTTTCACTTTTTTAAATAATATATTTCTATGGGAGGGCGACTAAGTGGTTAGAATGTCTTTCTTTCCAACCATGAGGGCCGGTTTTGAATCTCACAATTGTTGATTTGTCAGGAAAGTAGTTTCATGATTGCTATCAGTCTTGGGAGGCCATCCCAGCATGTGACACCTTAGAAAAGTGGCAGTAAAATCATACGAAGGATTAAAGCAAAGATTGTGATTGATGTTGGGTAATCAAAAATGTTTGGAAGCCGTCTATAGTCGTACTAGTTCTGAAGGTTCGAGTGTAGTGGTATTGTACAAATTGTTGATCATGTCAGATTATGAACTTTCTCCCAGAAACTGTAATGTCTTCTCATCATAGTTGCAGTATAAATCACAGGTAAGGCTCCGTGGGTATTAAACAAATAAGTGTACCTGAGCAGGCATCGGCAACAGGGACTGGCAAGCTGCCATAGCCGACAAGTTCAGTCAGAAAACAAGAAGCCAAATATCTCACACACACACACACACACACACACACACACACACACACACACAATAAATGAACACTGATTATGTATTCATTAGTCACACGAAAGATGTTGCCCAACACAAATAAGCAAACATGCCTCAAGTTAATAGAATGAAACATTAGTAAATAAAGGGAAATAGATGATAAATGGTTTTCAATTTCAAGTTCGGTTCAGTGCAATTTTAACAGGTAAAATTTTCAAAGAAATAAAACATTTCCAGTAGCTAGACACAATGATCGTCACATTCTAGTTAGCTTTGGTGACCAGATACACTCTAAACCATTATTGCATGTATATGTATGTTTACAAATACAAACTCACTTCAAGTTGAAATAATTTGTTAGGAAAGGAGACCGAATGAAGCCATCACTATCGGGGGAATGAAAGGAGTGGGGGGGGGATTGCCTACTTGGAAAAGTCACTCACCAATGTCATTAGAACTCCTTCATCGATTCTTGCTGTCTTGTAGTTCAAATCCATGATGGTGGTGGTGGTGGTGGTGGGTCACTTTAAGGAAGAGCGAGAAATATTTCGTTCAATCTCCGACATGTTTTAACAATGTGCAATGCTTCGTTGGGTTTTGTTTTAGCATTCTTTCTTAAGCGGATGATTTTGATTTATTCACTTTAATCAAACTATCCTTCTTTACCTTTGACTGTTATACATACAAGACATGATGCTTCAGCTAAGTAATCTCTGGTTATCTTCAGGTGTTCCTTATCTTTTTGACAGATGCGAGATATCGATTACCATGTTATTTTGTCTATTGTAATGCTGTTCTTCATTCCTACTGAATGAGGGCCTAAGGTGTTATTACCTGGTCCAAGAACTGAACTCAAGACGACTAAATGATAAGACATGATTAACCAATGTCTATATTCACCTTCTTGAAGACGTTAGTCTATCGAACAAAAATTCAAGCACTCTTACAGAAAATATATGACCGATATAATTCCCAAATTATTTAAATACAAGTTCGTTTGTGCCGTCAAAATATTTATGTCATCTAAAATGATAGCTACATATGTATATTGATGTACCTACTACTGAGTAGGTGAGATTAAAACGGGGGGGGGGGATCTAAATCCCTGAATCCAAGAGAAGAGAAATATATATTTTCACAACTGCTAAGAAAGAATAAACTGAGCTAAAGTTGCCTCACTA
>JBBBDQ010001524.1:1220000-1422500 GCA_037127315.1 Ascarosepion bandense
GTAAGGGCTGTATAAAATTTTTTTAAACATTTACAGTAAAAAATTAAGAATTTGAATCCAGCCAGCAAAATTATTTGCGATAAAAATGCTTTTTCCCAGCATTACGCAAGCCAATGATTGAACTCATAACTGTCAGGAAATCAGACATTGTCTTTAACAAACCGTTTGAACGACATGTCTTAGTACAGTGATGACAATACTTGGATGTATTTTTTTTCTTTAATGGCATTCATTCATTTAATCCGGGTGAAACTAGCTGCCCACTAAAAGAAAAACTAAAGCATCATCAAAAGTTTGTTGTCCTCGGAGAAATATTGAAACCAGGCATAGCTGATCATGTATGAATAAAAAAAAAAAGTCATCCAATCCAGTTGAGACGATAGACTAAAAAATGCTGGCAAATAAGATAATTGTAATGACCAGCACAGATAACTTTCTCCTTAGATAGTGTAGAAATAGCCAAAATGAGAATATAAACAATCAAAATGAGGATTCTAGTCTGAAAAGTAATGCATTATATCAGAAATTCAGTTTTAAAAAAAAGTTTGAAAGATTTATATTTCAACAGAATTAAAACCTAATATACAACTTTTTGCAATGTACTGTATTTTCTTCAAATACAGAAAAAAGTCAAGAAATTTTGGTTTGATGAAAATGAAGTGCAAAACTGGGTTAGATGAGCAAAAAAGAAAAAACTGAGAAAAGTAAAATTTGGATTTGATGAAATCCTTAAAAAAAAAAAAAATTTACAATAAAAGGCTAACACACAAAATGTTGCTAAATTGACAATAAAAATAAATTCTGAATTTTTAGACAAATTTTTCATTTAGATATTAAAATATACAAATTGATATTAGTTTTCAAAATTTTCAGGTTTACCAGATTTTTTTTTGATTTTTTTATTTTTATTTAAACTTGATAAGCAAATGTCACAAAGAAAATTTGAAAACTGGAACAGCAAGTGACACTTTGTCAAAGACAAATTTCGGAGATTGCTTTAACGTCTTCTATATAACAAGTTTTAGACAATGTTTGTAACAGTCTTAGTTTTAGAATGCAATTGTCTCAATTTCAGAATGTTTGTAACAGATCTCAGTGAAATTTTTTCTATTATACAATTTGGAGAAAGAATAAGGAATTCAAGTATTTTACATTAGTAACATCTAAAACACTTGGCCATTTTTCTTCAAAGATGGAAGAAATGCAATTAAGAAAAGATTTTTAATTACGACTTTATGGAATTAAATCCCATCTCTGCATCATTTATAATGGTTTTTTTAACAGATTCAACATTAGATTCTGGGAATGCTCTGACAATATTCAAAATTAATCTCTTAGAGATATAATTAGAAAGATTCACATTAGAAAATAATTCAACCATATCTTGATAGTTGATACCAGTCATTTTTATTGTAAATCATAAAAATTAAAAATACATGATTTGTCCCACATTCCTATTTAAAGTAGATCAGGTCATTAACTCCTTTCAATGCATTGGTGAATTATGGCCTTGGAGAGAAATTCCTAGTGCCAATGCTAACGTTAAGACTTTTTTAATCATTCTCTCTGAAGACAAGAAGTTTATAATGCTTTAATACTTTAAGCTTTGAAACTGCCAGTTCTAACAATATTTAAGTATTTCTCAGACCAATTTGCTTTTTTTGTAGGGAATGGATCCCCACCAAGGGTCTTACTGTGGCTTTGTTCATTGGATAAAATAAAATAAAAAAATAAAAAAATTGCAGTTCTAGTTTTTTTGCAGGACCTAAGCGACCATCGATCTCCATAGTTTTGATTTCTTTAACATTTTTTTGACAATGAGATATGGGGGTTTTTAGTTACTTAGTTTGTAAAAAAAGTGATGACAGTTTAATTATTGCGCTGGGAGATTGATCCAATGGGCGGAACTATTAAGAAGTGACAGCGGCTGACCCAAATCTTGGGAGTGCAACTGGTTATCATTTTATTCAATTACCAGCGTGTCAGAAAGGATAAAAAAAAGTCTTATAAAATAATTAAAAATACTTTCATCTTCTTGATAAACATTTTAATTGAAAAAACTTCGTTTTTATTAAGTTTTTTTTTTCTTCTTCATACTCTCTCTATGCAATATGCTGTTTTTTCAGCTAATAGCGGAGGAACCTAGACGAAACCGTAGGGATGTCACAGATGGTGATGCTTTTTTTAACTTTGTAATTAGGCCCCATAATTTCTAGCATTATTCTTGGAAAAATATACTGGAATGGTTTTTGTTGCCTTCTTCACGATTAAAAGCTTCTTTAAGGTAAAAATGTAAAAAAAAAAAAAAAAAAAAAAAAGTCAGTTAACTTTAAAAACATTCATTAGTTTGTTTTTATTTCAAATTGCTTTTGGATTTGATCTTAAGTCTTGTTTCGTGTTTGCTAGCAACAAGTGGAAAATAATTAAGATTATTTTCCTTTTTAAATTTCTTTTCAGTTTCGTTCTCACCCAGGAAAAACTAGTTTTTAACCGTGATTTTAACTTTAATTTAAATAATATGGCGAAATTAAAATAAGATCTCCCTTTTTATTAGAGGCTGAACAAAGAATAGTTGCCGGGGTGGGCGGAATAAAAGCATGTTACCCACCCACGCACGTGTTCCGCACCTCTCCTCCGAGGAGGTGCGGACAACGTGTGAAATTCCAGTGGTCAGTCAGAAGCAGACAATAAAAAATAAAAAATGCCTCCAACCCCCATTAAAAATGAAATCAGAATCTGTTCATTTTTTTTAAACTTTAATGTTGCACATGTACATTGTACTATTACGCCGTTTAACTTTTATTTTTACTGCTTCTCACCCTAATTTTGGGTTAGAAGGGCAAAAAAGCTTCCTTGATTAGCAACCAGTCTATGCGAACAATTCTACAAGAGTTGGGATTGCTTTTAAGTTTTAGCTGAAAGAACTTTTACGAAAAAAGAAAAAACATGATCGTAAAATTATTTGAAACAATTTTTTTAAGAAAGTAAGTGGTAAAATATTTTTGAAATCCAGAAGGAATTAAAAAAATAATGAAAAGAAAACGTTTCCAAAAGCAAGTTTTATTATAACGATGTCACTCAGTATGAAATAAATTCTTACAGAAAAATAAAAATCTGCAGCAAGTACTTTTTGAAAGAATGTTTGGTATTTAGGACTTTCCTCCCTTTTAAAAATAAATGAAATAAAAAAAAATGAATTGCTAGCAAGAATTTCTTGATTTAAAACGAAAAAACAAATTACAAATTGAACTTTGTTAATTAAAAGTTCAGAAAGATTTTATTTTCGGAATTTGGAATGCAGACAAGAAAAGCGAATTTTATTTTGATAAAAAAAAAAAGAAAAAAAAATCCACCCAACTTACATTTATAATTTGAAAAAACAAAAACCAATTTAAAATGCCTGCAAATAAATTTAAAATTAACACTACAAATCGGCAGTCATTTTTTTCTTGACAGAGAAAAAACTTTTTAAAGTAAAAAAAAAATTTTCAAAAAGGTTTGTTAGTTTTAAAGTGTCATTTTAATTAAAGTTAATTTTAGGCGAAAAGAATTTGTAAGTGTTTGAAAAATTTTTAAAAGATTAAGAAAAGTTAGCGGATTTGCCGACTTCGCAACATTTGGATGGAAACAAGACGGAATGAATGTGTTTTTTCATGAGTAACACATTTTAGTTTAGTTTTTAGATTTATTAAGTAGCAAAAAAGTTTGGACTAACTGGGTAGGCAACAAATTGTTTTTATGATTTTTTTATGACAATTTAAATTTTTAAGCAAAAACAGAAAATGCAGAATCAATCTTTATTTTCTTGGTGGTTAGGGGCTTCATTAGTTTTTTTTTTATTATTCCTCGAAAAGAAAAATTCATAAAATATTATGTGTGTATTTTGGGGTCTAAGGTTGTAGTAGAAAGTAGTTGAAAAAGAGAAATTAAATATAAAAACTTAATTTCTTTTAAGACATAAAAAAGACACATAATTAGAAAACGTAATAAAAAAAAAAGTAGAGGAAAAAATCCTTAAAAACTGTTTAAATTTTAGAATTGAAATAAAATAGAAATAAAGTCTTTTCGATGCTGAAGAAAAACCTAAAGTTGACAAGAGACAAAATTAATCAGTGTAAAGAAAAAAAAAGTGTTTCTATAATTAAATTGACACTTGACATTGCTTCCCCCTCCCGTGAGCTTTCAGTTTAAAAATAAAATCACTTAATTCAATAATAAATTTCTTAAAACAAAAAAAAATTAACTCCCTTCATCAACTTCAAGTATTTAACATAAATTTAAATATTTCATGGTAAGTAAATGTTTTCCCCCCACCTTTCAAAGGCTTTTTAAAGATTGGTACAAACAGTTTTTTCCACAACACTAACAGAAATAAAAGCCGGTTTCACTTATTGATATCGATTTCTGATCAAATTGCAGCATTGAATGAATAAATAAATCAATTGGCCGCTCGGAATGAGGAGGGGGGGCAACATAAAAATTAAACCTTTGGAAAGGAGAAAATATCAAATAAACACTAACAGTTACAATAATGGGGAAAAAAAACGGAATCTCATGAATGAAAAACTTAAGTGATGCGGGATTTTTGTCTTTTTTTTGTGTGTGTTTAAAGAAACTTGTGATGGTTAAAAAAAAAGCCAGATCACAGCCATTAGAAGAATTAATAAAGGAAGGTTTTTTTAAGAAATAAAAAGAAAAAATATGAAGCTTTTTAAAAAATAAAATAAAATGCAAATTTTACCGAAGAAAAAATTAAATGAAAGAAAAAAAAGCCTTTTGTCAAGAAGAGAGATGAAAAATGAAAACGTTTCACGCCCAAAAATTAGTGAACAATCAAACGGCTGATGAGGATGTTAGTAAATAAAATAAGTTAATAATAATAATAATAACCTGGTTATTTTTTTTGTTAAGTGTCCGATCTGGTCGAGTAGCGGGTTTTAAATTAATACAAATAACAGGAAAATAAAATCCGTGTCACATCGAGATACGCACTCGGGTTTTTTTGTTTTTTTTAAAGTGACTTACATGTGCAGTCGAGAGAAGATGTAATTTGACATGTGCCAGTAGTGACTAATCGAAACAGGGTTACAAGTACGTGTGTTGGTTTCCATCAGTCACGCCTGACAGGTGCTTCTTCTTCTTCTTCTTCTTCTTCTTCTTCTTCTTCTTCTTCTCCCTCAGTTGCTATTCACATCACACAACTCTCTTTCTTTCTTTCTCTCTTTCTTTCTTTCTCTCTTTCTTTCTGTTCTTTTATATAACATTCCCTCTTTTTTTTCTTCTTTGTTTTAATCGCACTTTTCAATTACTTTTCTCTTACCGTCCTTGTCTTTATACTTTTCTTTGCTTCTGTTGTTTTTTTTACCCTTTCTTTCTTTCTTTCTTTCTTTCTTTCAACAATTTTCACTCACAAGCTGTAGTGTAGTAGTGTAAAACAAATATGTTTTTTTATAAAAACCAATAACTAAAAAATAAACCAAACAAAAAAAGAAAACAATAAAACTGATTTAAAATAAAACGTTTTATATGGTTTTAAAAGTTTTATATACTTAAAAAATATTTTTTGTATTCATTTTTTTACTTATGACAAAGGAAAGCATTAAAGAAGACCCCCCTCCCGACACACACACCGAAAAAAAAACTTCAAATCGTTGGATTGTTTCCATCACAAAAATAGTGATTAATTTAAAAAAAATAAACATCAGAGAAATTAAGTAAAAAACAAAAAGGCACTCTGTTTACTGCAGAATATTTGATTTCTGATAAAATAAATTTTGGATACTTGAAAGATTCAAATTCAATAATTTGCCACATGAATAAAATAGGATTTGGATGAAAATGCAAAAATGTCAAAATAAAGAGAAAACAAATTTTTTACATTTCTTGATATCAAAAGAAAATTAAAAATATTTAAAAAAAATGATTTTATTTGTATTATTTCTATTTTAAAATTCTTTTTGATGAACCAGATTTTTGGGTGAATTTGGGTAAATGTCGCTTGCTCTTTAGTTCTTGAACTCTAAGTTTTGTTGATTTTGTATTGATTGTGTTGTTCTCTTGAAGAGCAAACAAGTAAATACATCAGTAAATTAAATATTGGGTTTAGAACTCATTTTTGGTGCAATTTTTAGTAGTTGGTGCTTAAATGCATGATTTTGTCTCACACATAGATACAATTTCAATTTATGATAAATACACATATTCTATATGTCTTTCTAAGTGATTTGCATGTCAATAGTGAATTATAAATTATTTTTATGTTAAAAGTGAAACTGGTGGAAGATGTGACATCTTTTTTGTAATTTGATGCTCTTTTATTTCTGGAAATTAAAATATGCATTACAAACAGCAAAAACATTATGTACCATTTATGGAGATGGTGTCATAGCGAAAGGTAGTCTTTCTAAGAGGTTCGCTAGATTCAGAAATAGAAATTTTGAGTGACAACATTCTTATAGGCTTGCAATCATTGATGGTATCCAAATTGAAATATGAATTCAAAATAATTCAGGTTACATGAGACTGGGCATTGCAGAGGTACTCAACATTGCTCACGGAATCTTTGCAGTTGGAAAACATTTGCATTTGATATCTCACAATTTACCAGAAAAAAAAATAATGGATCACTTCCTTATCTGCAATTCTCTGTTCAAATACAACAAAAGTTTTCCATTTTTTAAAAGAGGCTATGAGAAATAGATTGTTTACAACAATGTAGAGTGAAAAGGTCCCAGTGAAAAATAAAGCAGCTAATCTGCATCCAAAGAAGGTGATAGTATGTATCTGGTGAGAGATCCAAAGAGTAGTGTGTAGTAAGAGCTTCTACCACAAGATCAGATGTTGAAATAAGACAAGAATTCTTCCCAGTTGGATCAGATTTAAAAGCAGCAGTTGATGAAAAGTGTCAAGAATTTGCCAATTGGAATGATGCCATCATCTATCAGGACAATGCCAAACCTCATGTCTCTTTGCAGACCCAATCTGAAATCGGTACAGTTCAGCTGAGATATATTACCACGCTTGCTGAATTCACGTGACCTTTCACTTTTTGAATCTCACGTGTTTTGATCACAATAAAATTCTTTTAATGAGAAGAACTTCTCTGTAAAAACCAGTCAGACCTCTCAGAAAAATGTTGGGTTCTGAGAGGAAGAAATTATGACGCTACCTTAAATAGAAGATAGCAAGACGAAAGAATACGTGCGTGGCTGAATAAATCCATGTACTAATATTGAAATATTGTCTTTGAAAATCCAATGAACTTTTGTTTCGACCCAATACATTAAAATCTCAAATGACCTCAAATGTTTGATTTTTCTGATCCTGTCCATTCTCTAACTCCTTTTTCAAGAAGAGTTTTATTTACAATGAATAAAATAAATTTTATTTCGATAAAATAGATAAAATACAAAGAAAAATCTGCAATATTATTGAACCTGACCTAGCATCTTAGTTTTAGTCACTTTCCCACCCTATAATGTAGCTTCCCTTTGTCTTTTCTATGAATATTTTCATGATATTTGTTCTGATGAACTTTCCTCTTTGGTATTTTGACATTACAAATTTAACTGCAGTATTAGATTGGCAGTTAGGTCTCATTTAATTTACACTTGAAATGACTGATGTTACTAAGTTCTATACTAAAAGTTTTTCTCACACTTCTTGCTTGTAAAACTCTCTTTTGGTTTCTTGTTTTCTAGTCAAGTTTGATCTAAAAAAATTCAAATTCAGTGTTAACTATTAATTTTTCTATTTTTAATTCCAGTTCTATTATTGTTCTCTCTCCTTAATAGTTTTTTTGTCTCATATTCTCTAATACTCAGTAACCCCTTGCATCTTAGTGGCTTTATTGCCTTGCTTGGGGTGAAATGATGAAAACAAAAGAAAAGAATAGAAGTTGGGGTGTACCACATCATATCTGCCACCATTTTGATTAGAAGACAGAGGTATTATTTTTCATATTAACAAAGGGAGTATTTTTTATTTAATTAATCAATCAAGGCCAAGAAGAGTCAGGATCATTGTAAAATCCACAATCCTATCATTGACTCGATAGTATTTGCTTTGCTAGGGCTGCATATGGTTTTAATTCAGGGCACTTCTTTTCCTAGACTGTTTGACAACCTGTCTGTTCTACTATTTAACCCATAGGTGGAAGTGTTTCATACCTTTGCCGAAGGTATTTTCATAGAAGTGAATGTAATGAACTTGACTTGATTTCAAACTTGTCACTCTGATTTCACAATCCAAGCTTCTCTGCTCATTAATCACCCAAACCTGTTCACTCTCCATACGGTTGATGTGCAGGTCAGGTAATGGATAGGGTCTCAAAATATGAAATTGGAGAACCAAGTTCAAATTGTAGTCAAATTTTGTTACATTGTTAAATTCCTCCCAGCTATGGGTTAAATAATAATTCAGACTGGGTTTTTAAGTTCTGGATCACAACCAGTCTAGGAGGACAACTCTGAATTGAGTCTTAGCAAAACATATTATGCACTTAATGAAAGGACCACAGAGTTTATAATGGATTTATGATCCCAGCTGTGGATTAAATCCAGATTTACAACAGAATTTCTGTTTCTATTCAAATATTAAGAAAGATCAGCAAATCCGTTATGTGCCATACAAGATACACGTTTGGACAATCATGTTTCTTTTGATCCAAGACTGACTGGGCAGAAGATTTTCCTGATTTGCCAGTTCTTTCTGTTAGTAGACTGGTTGCCAACCAAAGCTATATAACCCAATCTATCCTGATATTTAACCCATAGCTGGAGGGAAAAAGCTGATATCCATTGCTCCACAACAGATATTTTTAAATGGGAAATTGTGAAGTGATGGTGAGGATGATGAATGAATTTGGGGGCAGAAAAGGTATTTGATTCGAACATAAAAGAATTTGGCTACATTTAGAAGAAGAAACCATTGATGTTTTTTCTCTTTTTATTGAACTAAAATCAAATTTATTGCAGTTTTTTTTTAATTTTTTGTTTGAAAAAAATATTTTAAAGATATTTTAATATCATTCAGGACTTTGTTCTGTAATAAAAACTGCATCTGCAAAGTTAAATTTTTTTACCAAAAATGAGAATTTTTGTTTATGATGTTGGTTGGTTGGTTGTTGTGTTTTTATGGCATATCAACCTCGGCGGTCATTTATTGCCAACTAAATTTTATTTATTTATTGCTGGTAATACCTTTTTCTTTCAACAATTTATTGTTGTTTTTATATAAGTTCTGTGTCTAGTAATACATTTTTCTTTTCGAGTATCAAGATTAATTGAGATTTGTTTTTAAGGGCAGGGTCCCCAAATCCTACCCTTGTTATTTAACCCATAACTGGAAGTAAAGGACGGATTAATACCTTTCCCAAGGGTACCAGTTCTTAAGTGAATGCAGGGTATTCAACTGGAATTTGAACTCGGCTCACCGATTTCTCTTTCCGAGCCGATATCCACTGCACCACAATGCACATCCGTCACTAAATGCTTACAACACCTGGTATTCCCAAGCGGTCACCCATCTAAGTACTGACCAGGCTCAACATTGCTTAACTTTGGTGATTGAGTGAGAACCGGTGTATAGGCCGTAAGCCTTGTTTATGATGTAATGAATAGGTAATGAATACACCTTGGTTTCCCCACACTGGAATCTGATTGGCTGGTGTCAGCCATAAATAGAGACGAAGGCAAGGATGTTTAGAGAGAGAGCGAGAGATCTATTGGCCTTCCACTAGGGGTCTGTTGGTCTATAACTAGAGATCAATGATTATCGACTACACCTATGTCTCAGGATACTGCATATGATGATTACGTCTACGTACTAGATTGACTTACCTGGTTACATTTGCCTAAACCACTTAACTACCTCGGATTGATATATAACCCATTTCGGGACATATCAGTTTATACTGAGATAAACTTCACATGTTGATAATCTTGACATGGAGATAATCTTCAGATACTGTTAATCTTCTCATGGAGATAATCTTCACATGTTGATAATCTTCACAAGGAGATAATCTTCACTTGGAGATAATCTTCACTTGGAGATAATCTTCACTTGGAGATAATCATCACTTGGAGATAACCTTCACTTGGAGATAACCTTCACTTGGAGATAATCTTCACTTGGAGATAACCTTCACTTGGAGATAATCTTCACAAGGAGATAATCTTCACTTGGAGATAATCTTCACAAGGAGATAATCTTCACTTGGAGATAATCTTCACTTGGAGATAATCTTCACAAGGAGATAATCTTCACTTGGAGATAATCTTCACTTGGAGATAATCTTCACTTGGAGATAATCTTCACAAGGAGATAATCTTCACTTGGAGATAATCTTCACTTGGAGATAATCTTCACAAGGAGATAATCTTCACTTGGAGATAATCATCACATGTTGATAATCATCACATGTTGCTAATCTTCATATGGAGATAATCTTCATGTGTTGAAAATCTTCATATGTTAATATTCTTCACACGGAGATAATCTTTACATGTTATTAATCATTACATGTTAATAATCTTTGCATGGAGATAATCTTCAGATGTTGGCAATGATTGAAATAAAATTAGTTTTGAACAAATAACAAATATCTAAAAATTGTTTGAAATTTTTGTATCTGCATTTTTTTCCCACTTCCTGGATTTCATTTCTCGTTTGGAATTGGAAGGGTAAATTTTTACAGGACAAATATTTATCTTTTTTTGTTAATCTTGGAAGTTGTTTTTCATGAGAAATAAAAGTGTGGAATTTTTAAATGTTGAAATCTGAGCTGCCATGAAATTCATGGGGAAGAAAACTTCAAAGGAAATCTATGAATGTGGAATGAGGACATTTTTAATGTGAAGAAGAAGGGATGTGCCAATTTCCATTCTGGAGATTTGGACACTGAAAATGTCTCACATTCTGGGAAGCCCTCAACAGTGTCAATTCCTGAAACTGTCAAACATATTGATAAATTGATAACATATTGATGAACCTCAATATTTGTCGATACTTCTGAAATGAGGTAGTATTTACACTTTTGACATTATCTCAAGGACACATGGCCCAGTGGATATAGACATTGGTTAGTTTCAGTGACTCAACTCAAAGAGTTGTGAGTTCAATACCAGGCTACAGCAGAGGCGAACAAGTAACTTGCAGTGTTAGAGGGAGATAACTCATGACTTCCAAAAGAGGCATTACTATGCATGGAATGAGAATGATATACCCCAGTGATTTGGTTTGGTTCAAAATTCCAAGGACCTGAAGAAGGCCGGAGTGTACAACAGCCAAAATGTCGTAAAAATGGCAACAAAGATGAGGACAATAGTTTGATTGATGAGCTTTTGTTGATAAATTAATAAATTTTGGCTGATCAAAAATCTTAGCCAAAAGAATTGCCAAGATACTGAAGTTATTTAAGGAATATGTCCAATTTATACTTCATGAGCATCAGAAATCTACCAGATGGTTGGAATGTTGACCAAAAATGTGAACGAACGGACATCTCCAATTTAGTTTTCTAGTCGTTTCCATAATCGGGAGATAATTTTGGAGTGACTTGTTGTTTTCATAAACATTGTTATATCACGATAATCCAGAGACAACAGTCTATGCCATGGTAGCATGTGGGTTTTCCATGGCCAAAGAAATTCAAAACCTAAAAGTCAACTGGAAAGGTCAAAACCATTATTTTGGGGATAAAAAAGATATTTTGATAACAATCTTCAAAGGAGCCAAACAAGTGAATTAAAATGTTGAGTAAAATGGGCATTTAAAGCGAATCAATGAGAGAAGCTGGAAGAAGATGTTTGTCTTTTGCAGAATAATTCCCCTATTTCTTGGGTTGGCAAGCTGGTGGACATGCTGAATAATTTAGGGTTTCAATGTATAGACCAATAATCCTAAGACAGATTTCGCTTCCTCTGATTATCTCCTATTTTCAAGCTAAAAAAGGAATTTGAAAAGGATGACATTTTGAAAAAGAATATTTTTTTCAAACGATCTAAAGACGACGACTGTAGTAGAACTATAGTAACTTGCAAAATGATGAGCTGAATATTTTGAACTGCGAGTTAAAAATGTGAAATTTACTTTTCAAATTTCTTTCTTATTCTATTCTTGTTCAAGCCAAAAACTTTTCAATATTCCATTATGATTCTTTGGTTAAAGATTAAAGAAAAAATGTCTGTTTTCTTAGATAATTTTATTATGTCAACTTTTTATTATCATCTTCTTCTATATGCCCTGTCCTTTCAGGACATAGGCGATCATGGCTTTCCACGTCTCCCTATCCCTGGTGGCTTATAGCACGCTTCACCTGTTATACCACCCAAACCCCACTCTGCCATCCACTAGCTCAAGCCCATAAATCTAGAATATAAATATATAGAAACTAGCATGGCCACAAAAAGAGGGATCAGTTTATATATTGATTATAATATATATTTGATCCCCCACTTTATATCCACATTACAATTTCTTAAAAAACAGTTGGCATATATCTTCTTCTATGTGCCCTGTTCTTTCAGGATGTAGGCGATCATGGCTTTCCACGTCTCCCTATCCCTGGTGGCTCATAGCAGCTTTCTCCTGTTACACCACGTAACCCTCGTTCCGTCATCCACCTGAGCAGGTCCTTCAAATATGTTGTCCGTTGCTTTGTTCTGTCTCTTTTTCCCTCTATCTAGCCTGTTAGTATCAGCTTCTCCAAGCCCTCCTTCCTCATTGCATATCTCAGGAACTTTAGTTGTCTCTTCCTGATGCTCAATATTAATTTCCTTTTTGTTTCCATCCTTTCCAAAACCTCGTCATTGCTCGCATGTTTGGTCCATGATATCTGTAGCATCCTTTTGTAGAACCACATTTCAGCTGCTTCAAGTTTTTCCTTCATCTTTGAAGTTATTGTCCGACATTCCCTGCCATATTGGAGAACCGACATCACATAGCAATCCAGTACTCTCCTCTTTGTTTCTAGCAAAATTGTCCTGTTTCTTAATATTTTACTCAAGTTCTGGAATGTTTCCTTTGCCATGCCAATTCGCCTTCGGATCTCTGTGTCACACTTTCCATCTTCTGTAAGAACACTTCCCAGGTATTTAAATTTTTGTACCTGCTTGATTTTAGTGTACCTCACCTGTATTTGGCATTTTGGGCTGCCCTTTTTGCTGATGGCCATGCATTCGGTTTTCTTGCAGTTTACTTGTAGTCCCTTCTTGTCACTCTCTTCAGCTGCCTTCTGTAGGAGGTCGTGTAGTTTTCTTTCTGTGTCTGATATCAGCACTGTATCATCTGTGTACCTTATATTGTTTAAAATGTGGCCTCCGATGACGAATCATGGCATAACTTCTAGGGTTCTCAGAATAGTTTCGCTGTACAAGTTGAATAAATTCAATGAAAAGACACATCATTGCCCCTTTCAATCTTTGTATAACTGCTGAATATGTTACCCGTCCGTATGCAGGCAGTTTGCTGCCTGTAGAGATTCTTGATTACTCTTATGTCTTTCCAAAATATTTCCAGGCAGCTGAGCATTTCCATAAATTCTTTGTAGTGTATTTTGTCAAACATCTTCGCATAATCAATTAAGCACAAGTATAAGTCCTTCTTCATTTGTATTGCCCTTTTGGAGAGCATCCTAATCATAAATATGGCATCCCTTGTTCCAGTGTCTTTGACGAAACTGCACTGTTCTTGTCCTATTTCTGACCTGATTCTGCTTCTCGCTCTATTCATCAGGATTTGGATGATCAGTTTTGTTATATGGCTCATTAAATTGATGGCTCTGTGGAGTTCGCACTTGCTTGCTCCTGGCTTCTTAGGTAGTGCTGTGAAGATCGACTTGCTGAAGTCATCTGGTTATTACACTACTATTGCAAATTTAATTTATTATTTCTCTAATTTTCTCGATGCCAAATTCTTCCAGGGCTATCAGCAGCTCTATGACTATGCTGTCTGGTCCATACAAGTAAATATTTTCCTAAAGATTTTGATCAATAAGATTATATTTTCTTAGCTATAATGATCTAAGTCTTTAATGGCTAGAAACAGCAAACAGCTTTTAGAAACGGTTTTTTTTATTTTTATTGATTGAGAAATCTTACTTATATTATGCTGATTGTTCAGAAATTTTATTTTTATTTTTGGTGTCAGAGGTTATTTTGCTATTTTGATCTTCCGTATTTTAAAAAAGTTAACTTTGCTTATTTGTCATATTTTATTTGAACAAAGTCTATCTATCTATCTATCTATCTATCTATCTATCTATCTATCTATCATCTATTTCAATCTGTTTATATCTATCTATCTATCTATCTATCTATCTATCTATCTATCTATTTCAATCTGTTTATATCTATCTATCTATCTATCTATCTATCTATCTATCTATCTAATCTGTATATCTAATCTATCTATCTATCTATCTATCTATCTATCTATCTATTTCAATCTGTTTATATCTATCTATCTATCTATTTCAATCTGTTTATATCTATCTATCTATCTATCTATCTATCTATCTATCTATCTATCTATTTCAATCTGTCCATATCTATCTATCTATCTATCTATCTATCTATCTATCTATCTATCTATCTATCTCAGTCTGTTCATTATCTATCTATCTATCTATCTATCTATCTATCTATCTATCTATCTAAACTAAACAGAAGAAAGCATGTAATCATGTTTCAACAATAAAAGGACCAAAAACTTTATCATTTCTTGCAAAGAAATAAATTAAGAGAAGAAAGAATCTTTTATTCCTTTTTTGTTTCCTATCCTGTTGACAAATTGACCTCATGACACACTGACCTCATGACAAACTAACCTCATCACAAATTGACCTCATGACACACTGACCTCATGACACACTGACCTCATGACAAATTGACCTCATGACACACTGACCTCATGACACACTGACCTCATGACAAACTAACCTCATCACAAATTGACCGCATGACACACTGACCTCATGACACACTGACCTCATGACAAATTGACCTCATGACACACTGACCTCATGACACACTGACCTCATGACAAACTAACCTCATCACAAATTGACCTCATAACAAACTGACCTCAGAACAAATTGACCTCATAACAAACTGACCTCAGAACAAATTGACCTCATAACAAACTGACCTAATGATAAATTAACCTCAAGGCACACTGAACTCATGAAAAATTGACCTCATGACAAATTAACCTCATGATAAATTGATCTGATAACAAATTGACCTCATGACAAACTGACCTCATGATAAATTGACCTTATGTCAAACTGACCTCATGACAAACTGACCTCAGAACAAATTGACCCCCATGACAAACTGACCTCACCACAAATTGACCTTATGACAAATTGAGGTTATGGCAAACTGACTCCATGAAAAATTGACCTCATGACAAACTGACCTCTTGACAAATTGACCTCATGACAAACTGACCAATTGTCTAAAGTGACTGGCAGCAACTAACTGAAGAGATGACCCCAGATGATACAATGGCTAAGTTTGTTAGTTTGAAGATTTGTTGGTCCAAGACAAACGATACATAACGTTTTGCTTTTGGTAAATCCCAGAAGAGTTTTAAGCAAAACTTAAACAGATTGGTTCAGTCTTAAGAAAGAAAAATGTTGAAAATGTTTATATGAAATAAATATCATAAAAAGCCCTGAATTGTTGCATGGGTTGGGGTTGGGGGACATTTTATATTTTTTTTTTCTATCTTTGTTTTTTGGGAGTTAATAAAAGCTGAAGAGGTTGTTAACAAATATTGATGATTTCTTGAGATAGAAAAGCGATAAAAAGATAATGTCCAGGATTTTACTTATTTGCATTTTATTTGTTATCGAATGAATTTAAATTTAGAATCAGGCGTGGTGAGGGTGGGTTGGTGGGGTATAAGTTGATTATTGGCCACGTGTCGTGTTGTAGAACAACACTATACAACCGACAGAAATAAAAGCAGAGAGAGACAGAAGAAAAGTAGAGAGTAAAGGGTTGAGAGAGAGAGGAGGGAAAATAGAGAGAAATGAAAGAGAGAGAGGGAAAGAGAGAGAAGAAGAGAAAGGTGGTGTGAGTAAGTAAGAGAGAGATGGAGTGAGTTAGAGAGAGAGGTGTAGTGAATGAGAGCGGTACAGTGAATAAGAGAGAGAGAAAGATAGAGTTTGTGAGAGGGAGAGGAGGAGTGAGTGGGAGAGAGTGGGGAGAGAGGAGGAGGACAAATTTTATAAAGATACCATTAGTAACAGTATTGGACAGGATGAAGAAAGTCAGATTTTAAGTTCATTAGCCCATTCAAAAATTGGAGGATTGATTCTTTAAATGTCATGTCCATTCAGAAAATAGGTGATCATGGCTCTCCACTGATTCCTCTATTTATGATCTGTGAATTGCAATGATTTATTGGGAAAGATAGTGGAGTAGTTTCCTGTTGCTGTCTTCATTCACATTTGTTGTTTTCTTAGACTATCTGTCACCCAAAACTTGAGAACCCAGTTTACCATGGCAGGAGGGAGCAATAGATTCATGCCTTTTTCAGGGAATTAATGCTAAAGTGAATTCAATAGACTAAGATTGAGTTTGAACTTGACTTGCTGATTCCCCCTTTATGTGTTGATGAACATTACACAATCCAAACATCTGTTTTCTCTTCTTGGATTTTTAAATTCTTCATGAATTTAATTTTTTTTAAAATTAATAATTATTTAAGGTTCTCCAAAAATGATGAAAAATTTTATTGAAAATAAATGAGAGAAATTTTTTTTCTTTTGAAAGAGAAAGGAGGATATTTTTTTATTTCAAAATAAAAAAATATTTAAGAATCTAAAAAAAGTTGGGGGGGGGGGGGCAAAATTTAACAAATGCATGTGCAGTAAATGGTGTATCAAAAGAATGGTTTTTTGTTTGACAAAATTATTACTGTTGAGTTGCCTTGGTATGATTTAAAAAGCCATTTGAAAATTCTAATAAAACTTAGATTTATGATCTAATCCTGCATCTAATTCTTTTTCTCTTGAGAATTTATTAGAAAAATATTAAATACTTAATTTTCGTAGATTGTTTATTTACAAGAATAATTTTATATTTACAAGATTATAAAAATATGTAAATCAATTACAATGCAATATGTATAAAAAATTAATACTATTAAAAATATAAATTTAATAACTAAAATTACTAATAAAATTACTAAAGGAGTATGGAGTAATATTATGAGAAGAATCATGTTATAAATAAGCCCTTTTTTTGTGGGTATGTTTGTTAAACTTTTCCAAAAGAAGAAACAGGTTCTGAAGATTTTCTTTTTCAAATTTGGATGCCATTGAAGTTACAAGCTGCAAACAGATTAGACTAAAATATTGTATATAAAGTTGTGTGGAAATGTCACACTGTGCATTTCTTGCCATTGTCATTGAATTTAATTCCTAATTTGTTGATCATTTTAACCGATTCCTGTGTTCCTTTAGTTTTTTCTGGGTTTTGTGAAAATTCAAAAATTTTTGACTTTAGAGATAAACCGTGACAATTTTTAGAAAATTTTTATTTTAAAAAATTAAAACTTGAAAAAAAAAAATACTTAGAAAAAGCCAAATATTTAAAGACGAAAAGAAAAATTGAAAAACCAAATATTTGATTCATTGAATTTATAAGATGCTAGAAAAAAGTAGACAATTCGGTGAAAAAAAAGAAAAAAAGTTGGTTTCGCTAATTGAGAGGTTTTTGTTGTTTTTTTTTTAAATTTAATACATATTTTTTTTTTAAATTTAATACATATTTTTTTAAAAAGTTTAATACATATATTTTTAAAAAATTTAATACATATTTTTTTTTTAAATTTAATACATATTTTTTTTTAAATTTAATACATATTTCTTTAAAGGTTAAAAATATTTCTAAAATTTTTCTTATTTAATTATTCTATGTACGTATCTGTGTATATGAGAATTATCCATTTGTTTTCAGACAGGAGAGTTAAGGAAAATTTTTTAAATAAAACAATAGTCTGTTTAATTAATTGAGCAAATATTAATGAAGAATTGCTGTCCAAGTATATATTGTGATTTTATAATCGTTTATAGACATAATTATTATTTTTAAAAAGAAAGTTTTAATTTGCGGAATAAGGGAAGTAACTTTAAGAATAACTTTTAAGAGTTATTTCCCTTATAATTTTGAAAACAATATTAATTAATAAAATATCAAAATATCACACATTAAGCGTTGGTGCAAATAAAATAATGTTCGATGTATAATAACAAAGCTGTAATTTATATTAATAACAAATATACATTTTTCTCACTGGATGCATAGTGGCGATTGCATTGTACATCTAGCAACATGAATCGTGCTACCAGTAAAGAAAAATCGTGTAAAATAATAGAGAGATAAATTGCACTCTCTATGTCATTGATTTTAATTGAGTAATATATATATATATATTTATTCATATCACCCCAAGCAAAACGAAAATGCCACTGATGCGCAGGGAGCTACATAAGAGTGAAAAGATTGGAAAAGAGAAAAACCGGAAACCACATCCTAAACAGGAAACAAGGGATGAGCCTCTTCACATGTTCAATAGACGTGGGTGGAGTGTGAACCGGGCTATATTTTAGTCTATCTACTCCAATTAATATATATATATATATATATATACACATATATACACACACACACACACACACACACACACACACACATATATATATATATATATATATATATATATATATATATATTAGGCCATAATTATCAGGCCACCCAAGGTATTTAAGAGAAATTATGTATTTCATACTATTTTTAAGTGGATAATTCTAAATGAAAATAAAGTGATTCTTTTTTTATTATTACTTTGCAAAATTTTACATGGCAAAGAAGCAAAGATGAACTCATTCGAATCACCCTAAATTTTCTTCATTCTTTCATTGATGAAACTGCAATATAGGTAATTATTAACTATTTATAAATTCATTTGATGCACATGTTATTGTGCAGTATGAACAAAAGAACCATTCTATTTTCATTTACAATTATTCACTTGGCAATAAATGCTAAAAAATACTATGAAATACATCATTAAAAAAAACTGGGGTGGCCTAATAATTATGGCCGGTAGTATATATATATATATATATATATATATATACAAGTATGGGTAGAATAATATTCCCCATCCAAAGAAACACTATTTTTAAAAAAGTGCTCAATACAAAGTAGAGCTAATATTATTATTATTTTTATTATATATATATATATATATATATATATATATATATATAAACAATACTTTTATAATAAAAAATTCAGACAAAGGTCTTGCCGGGTTCCTCAACTGCTATGCAAGGCTTTCTTTTGACTGGAATCAAAATACTGAAGCAAAATAGAATGGTTTAAAAATTAATTTAAAAAAAAAAAACTGCCAGAACTAAAAATTTTAACAATTTTCTCCTTTTGAACAAATCTAGTTTTGCAGATTTTAGAATCAAACTAAGTCTTTGAATCATGAATATTTCTTTTTTACTCGAACTGAAATAAAAGAGTGAAAATTGTTTCCTTCATCAACGTTGGGTTTGACAAACACAGTGCAATAAAAATTGTTATTGAATGAAAAATCTTCTGTGGCTTTTGCTGCAGCAGATGCTGATTCCTAGAGACGTGAGAAAGATTGGTAAATCGTAAAAAATAAATCAATAAAAAAAAAACAACTAAGAGAAGGCGTGAGAAGAGCAGTGAAATTAATCATTAAATGAATTCATTCACTTTCTGGAAGGTCGATAATGTTTCAGCCGGCCTCCAGTCGTTGATGACGACGAAATGGAAATGCTGATTAAAAACAATTAAGGTCGTATCGTACGGGACATCGCAAAGATACTCCACGTATCTCATATATGTGTCAGAGGGCATTTGAAAACACATCGATACATGAGATGCATTTTCATAATGAGACACGTCTTTTTCTCCGGAAACTTCAAACAGCAAAAAAGGTATGTGCTGTTTATGGAGACGGTGCCAAAGCTGAGAGTATGTCAGTGGTTCGCTAGTATAAGGAGTGGGAAGTTTGATCTGGAAGGCAAAAAACGTTCCGACAGGCCTGTAGTTATTGATAACGACTAAATCGAAAGACTGATTAAAAATAATTCACGTCAAGGGACATTGCAGAGATATTCCACATAACTTGTATGGGTTTTTGTAAAGCACGCGAAAAACATTTGGACACATTAACTGCAGCGGTGTTTGGTTGCATCACGATTTAACGGATACAAAAATTTAATGGACCCCATTTACATCTGCGATTCTTTGCTAAAACAAAACAAAATCAACACATTTTTAAATGAGTGATTATAAGCGATGAATAATGAATTATTTACAACAGTGTGGATTGAAAAAGATCCAGTGGAAAACAAAATGAACCTTTGTTAATCCATCTGAAGGCTGATCTGTACACAAATAAGATAATGCAGCGTATCTGGAGTGACTGGAAGAGTATTGTGTATTAGGAGCTCCTTCATAATATCAGATGTTGATTTTAGACAAGCACAGTTCCCAAAATGGATCGATTAAATGTAGCAATTGATGAAAAGCATCGGGAATAGAAGAATCGGTAAGATTTTGTCTTGCATTAAGACAATGCAGACCCAGCAATACCGAGATGGGATGTCTGACTCCACCCGCTTGACGCAAGTGATCTTTCACCTTTGAATTATCACATATTTCGATCCCTACAAAATTCTATTAACGAGAACTTCTTTGGAAGCATGTAAAAATATTTAGATCAGTTCATTAATCAGAAGGATACTAAATTCTGGGAGGGTCGAATCACGAAGCTTCTTCAAATATAGCGAAAGTTAATGGAACAAAATGACACATATGCGGTTGAATGTCTAAATAGCTATATTGTTTTTGAAATTCATTAAAAAAAAAAACAAGCAAAAAACATTAGCAAGACAAAACGTGATTTCATTTAAGTTGCTGACTTGACCTTTTATCCCGGCTTCAGTCACTTTCCCACCGCCGAAATGTAACTTCCCTCTTTGTTGTTTTTTCTCTGTAATTGTTCTGATGAGCTTTCCTCTTTAGTAACCCAACCTTACGTATTTAATCACAGTACTGGATTGGCTGCTAGGTCTCATCATTTTACTGTTGAAATGGCGAGATGTAACCTTCCCTAAGAATACTTTCATGATAATTGTTGTGATGAACTTTCCTCTTTGGTACCTAGACTTTTTGAATTTAAGCGCAGTACTAGATTGGCAGCTAGGTCTCATCATTTTACAGTTGAAATGGCGAGATGTAACTGTATGTTCGATGAAGTTTCTTCTCTTGCACTTCTCTTTTGCAGAACTCTTTTTCGGCGTCTTAATTTCCTGTCAACTTTGATCTTCAAAAATTTAAATGCAATGTCAATTGTCATTTTATGTCACCTTGAAACCTGTTCTTTTATTGTCCTTTCTCCTTAATAAAGATTTTCCTCGGATTCTTTCACTTTTTGTAAACTCTTGCGTTTCAGTGGCTTTATCGCCTTGATTGGAGTAAATCGTCTTTTTTAAAAGTCCTTTTTATGGTCGTGTATTATTTAAATTTCGGGGTGTTTCGACGATATATATTTTGTGATGGTTGTGGTGGTTGTGGTGGTGGTGGTGGTTGTGGTAGAGAACGCATTGTTTATATTCTTTTTGGTCGACTTCTGCTGTAAAATTAACTTTTTTTTAAATCGATTAAATGTTTAACTATTTTTGATAATTTCAAATTGAGATTCGCTTAATATATTTCTAGTTCATTAGTTGTTGATTTTGTAGTTTTTGTGTTTATCATTTTTTTGTTTCTGTGGATAAAGAAAAGTTTCTTTCAGCGTTATACTTGAAACTATTAGCGTAGTAGACAATCTCAAAAATGTTCAGTGCATGGGGTATATATATATATATATATATATATATATATATATATATATATATATATATATATAAAGCATGTTTACCATATATACGCGAGTTTTTTATGAACAGTTTTTGACAGAAAAACACAGGAGTGCGCACTATGCACTGGTAATTCTTTTTAAGATTTAAAATAATACATTTTCGGTGATAGGTTACATAATTAAAGTAGTGAGATTTATATTAAATTTTTTTCAATTATATTCTTCACATTTAGTGGTATTATTTTATCTTAGAATTCTCCGTTACATGTTCTGCAAGTATTTTGAAAGCTGCATCGCAATATGATGCTTGCATAGAGTAAAATACCAAATAGATTTTAATTCTAGTAGCTTTTCTTACAAGAGACACTAATATTATCAATAAGAATCAACAAAAATGAGGAGTATTATAAAAGCATATCACACTATTCATATATAAATTATACACAAAGTATTTACGGTAATGGCTATCGGAAAAAAGAAAAAAATATTTGCGATAGACGGAAGAAAATATTTTTTTTACTGCACATTTGAAAGGGACAAAAGAAAAGAAATTTTGGCTACATCGGAGGCAGGTAAAAGAGCTATCATAGTCGGGCATTAACAGAAATAAAACTACCATATCTAAATCTTTGTATTAGATCTTTTACGGTAAGTGATTTTTCTCAACATTTTTAACTGAGTAGCTTTGTACAAAAAAGAATGGAAAACATTTATTTGCAATAAAATATGTCCAGGGTGATGCCCAGGACTGTAATATTTGATTACAGTAGGCCCACTAGCATTTCTCAGAAGCCGGAGTCGCATTATACACGAGATAAAGAAAAAAGCGAGGTTTTTCACCAAAAGATAAAGAGGTCGTTCTTCTTCTTCTTCTTCTTCTTCTTCTTCTTCTTCTTCTTCTTCTTCTTCTTCTTCTTTCATGACGTAGGCGATCATGGCCTTCCACATCTCCCCATCCCTGGTGGCTCTTAGCACGCTTTCTCCTGTTACACCACACAATCCCCGTTCTGTCATCCACCTTTCAAATATGTTATCCGCTGCTTTCCTCTGTCTCTTTTTCCCTCTATCTAACCTGTTAGTATTAGGTTCTCCAAGCCCTCCTTCCTCATTGCCTGTCCCAGGAACTTTAGCTGTAATTTCCTGATGCTCAATATTAATTTCCTTTTCGTTTCCATCATTTTCAAAACCTCATCATTGCTCACATGTTCGGTCCACGATATCCGCAACATCCTTCGGTAGAGCCACATTACAGTTGCTTCAAGTTTTTCCTTCATCTTTGATGATTTTGTCCAGCATTCACTGTCATATTGAAGATATTGAAGATTCACTGCCATGCCAATTCCATTTCGATTCTGTGTTGCACTTCTGTTAGAACACTTCCCAGGTATTTAAATTTTTGTACCTGCTTGATTTTAGTATCTCCCAACTGTATTTGGCATTTTGGGTCGCTCTTTTTGCTGATGGCCATGCATTCGGTTTTCTTGCAGTTTATTTGTAGCCCTTTCTTGTCACTCTCTTCAGCTACCTTCTGTAGGAGGTCTTGTAGTTTCCTTTCCGCGTCTGCAATCAGCACTGTATTCCTGATTTTACTGGGCAAGGGAAATAACTCTATAAAAAAACAACAGAGTTACTATGCATGAAATTAGTGCAAATTACTTTTTAAACTTCTTCATTTAGAATCGTTTTAGGAGCAGGATAACACATCAATAAATATTAATAATTTGATTTGTTTTTCTTATTTTCTTTTCTTTTTAAAAACATTTGGAAACGAAAAAAGATAACAAAAACCCCAAACAACCATGTAACATTTCTGAAACTTAAATCGGTAGCAATTTTTTTTATTTTCCTAGTAGATTTTCTGTTTAAAATCCACTAATTCGTTTGAAGAAATCAGCATAGTACGAAGTTCCAAACTTATTAAAGTTTTTTTTCATCAAAAACGTTTTAGGATGAACAATCAAAGTATTTTTTAATTAATTTAAAATTTTATTTTATACTTTCTAACACGTTCGAAATTTTGGCAAAAAATATTGTTTTGATTTACACAATTAGGCCAGCGGGTCACCAAATCGTTACGAGAGTTTTACAATGGATAATAACTCATTTTTTTTTTTCCGGTAAAAACGCATTAATTTGGAAATTCTTACAAAAATCAAATAATTGTCAGTTTTAATGAATAATAAATACTTATTTACAAGACAACAACTATTGGCTTTATTAACACATATGGAAACAACAGACATTGGATGATATTGATACGATCAGTAAAAAACATGAAAACAGAAAGAACAAAAATCAATTATGAAAGAAGGTTGTAAATACAAAAAAGATGCACTCTCGGCGGACCTCAAATGGAATGACTATATTGAATCCATTGCCAAATCTGCTGCTATGAAAGCCGGCTCCCTGTGCAGGGCCCGGAAATTTTTCCCACCTGAATCTATTCTGCACATATACAAATCTACCATCCGCCCGTGTATTGAATATTGCTGCCATATCTGGTCAGGTGCCCCTGCTGCTCTCCTTGGGCTTCTTGACAAAATACAAAGGAGGATCTGTAACGTGGTTGATACTGACTTGGCAGACCGGCTGCAGCCGCTCTCACACCGGCGTGATGTGGCTTCCCTGTGCCTCTTCTACAAGTACTTTCATGGCTTCTGCTCCGATGAGCTTAGATCACTGGTGCCGCCTAAGCACGAATTTACACGAGATACTAGATTAGCAACTAGGTCCCACCCTTTTACAGTTAAACAAATAATATGTAACCGTAAATTCTACTCCAACAGCTTCTTTTCTCGCGCTTCCCGCCTGTGGAACTCCCTTCCACAAGTCTGCTTTCCCGACAGTTACAATCTCCAGGTGTTTAAATGTAGGGTCAATAGACACCTCCTATCACACTAACTCCCAACTATTCTCACAACACTCTCATCTACCCAACCCTCATTCTCGGTATCCTTACCCGCACATCACCCACCCTCTGTCATTTCCTATATTTAATCAGCCTTTCTCCACTCTACGTAGCCCCCTGCACAGTAGTGGCAGTGACATGCCTTGCTCGGGGTGAAACGCTTATAAAAAAAAAAAATTTAGTAGATTTTGTAGAAAAACAAAGTAGAAGCCACGAACGAAATGTTGCAGCAAAAAATACGAAAAAGGCAACTAAAGATAAATCTCTTGAACAAATGAAACGACGCTGTCAAGACAAACATCTTCATGGCTAATATCCAGAACGTGTTAATAAATCTGATGTTGATAAAGTTAACACTCATCGATTATTTACACGTGTAAAAGCTGAAACGGAAGGTTTTATTCTTGCTCAACAGGGTGAATGTTCACAAACTAGAAATTACCAATCACAGACAGTGAAAAATTGTGATAACACAAAATGCAGATTTTGTCATAAATATCCAGAAATAATCGACCATCTTGTATCAGATTGCACGGTATTAGCACCCACGGAATATAAAACCTGGCATGACAGGGTGGGTCAATATTTGCACCGGAAAATATGCAACTTTTACGAGAAGGAAACTGCAATAAACTGGTGTGAACGCCACACAGGCCCGGTTACAGAGAATCGGACCTGTAACAATTTTATGATACTATACTATGATATATATTTACTATACTATGAGATATTTTTTGAATTAATATAAAACCTGGCATGACAGGGTGGGTCAATATTTGCACCGGAAAATATGCAACTTTTACATGAAATGTCGGAGAATTCTGAATACTTTTTCCGAATGTGAACCTTAAGATGTTAATCGAAATTGCAGTCGTTTGTGTTGAATTGTTTTGTAAGTTTTGTTGATGTTCTATTGTTGTGTCTGACATCAAACTTGTGATCATTAAAAGTTTTGTTTAATGTTTCCGTTGTGCGACAATAAATCAAGCCATATTTGGGAGAGGCGAGCGGCGTGTATCAAATGGGAATCAGCACAATTGCCACGTTTTTACGAAATCATAATGTTTCTCTTTGAGTTTCTGATGGAGTTGATTTGTTTCAAGTTGTTGCATAACGAAGAATTTTTTCCCCTTTCATGACTTTTGTTAAGCTACGACGATCGGAAACTAGAATAGAGTTTTGACAGTGATCGGTGACATTGTAATTTCAATGTCGAAACAAAATGTACAATTTGTAGTGGATATAAAAAATTTGTACATGTTCTAAATTTTAATTTTAAATATATATATATAATCATCCGCAGACAGATCTGTTTCGCTGTATCACAGCTCATCAGTACGGTTAGATTCCGATTGCTTTTAATCCAGGATTGAAACCCGACCGAATTAGAGTCAGTCGGCGATTCTACCTCTGGGCTATGGGCGCTCGGTAGAAGAAGGCAGACTTTTTAGCGTTTACATTATCATTATACACGCCCAATAGCCAGAGTGCTCTAATTCATTACGGAATGAGTGATGTGTGTATGCAAGAGTAGCTACTGTTTTTCAAAGTCTACCATTCTTCCAGAGTGCTCAATCAGGGTGTGAGAGCGTAAATAGAAAAAAAACCTACGTGTTCTATAACTTTGTTACAATATATATATATATATATATATATATATATATATATATATATATTGTAACAAAGTTATAGAACACGTAGTTTTTTTACCTACTCTTCATGCATTTCCTTTTATAAAGAGTGCTCGATACAAACGTAGAGCGTTATATTGTAATGGTTGTTACAATGATTTATAAATTCATAGTATCACTACACAAAAATTTTCGCGTTCGCGTTTCGAAGCTGCTACGTGCGCTTCTCATCGGGTGATAAGTTGAAAAAAATCATATATATATATATATATATATATATTGTAATGGTTGTTACAATGGTTTATAAATTCATAGTATCACTTCACAAACATTTTCGCATTTCAGAGCTGCTACGTGCAATCTCTCAAAAAAAGTAACAAATACACATAATCAATCCTCAAAATAAAAAGAACAAATAACGTATAAATAAAAGAAAATAAATCTCACACAACATTAACAGCAATTCCATCCACCTATAAATAGTAGTAAAATAAAAACTATCTGCACTTCCTTAAAAAACCATATAACCCAATATAAGAATTACCTAAACGAAATTAAAAAGTTACCTGTCCAAAACTAAGCTACCCCACACCCTACTCCTAACCCAAAGGGGTATCTCTATGACTACAAACTGACTACTAGATTATACTAAACTCCCAACCCACATTCACTTACATCGTCTTCTTTAACAGCGGCGCCACTTCCATCACACTTAGATAGCAGTAAAATAAACAAAAAGTGTCTACCCTTCCTAAAAAAATAAACATAAATCCCAATAAAAGAAGTACCCAGACAAAATAAATAAGGAACCTGTCTTAAACTAACCTACCTGTCCTAACCCAAGACTATATCTCTAGGGCTACAATACGGCCGACTAAATCAGACTAAACTCCCAACCCACATTCACTTAAACATCATATCACCATAAATAAACCGTTTTCACCATTTAATTTTCATTTCAACCTTTTCACCAATTCTACTCCTGCAGCTTCTTCTCTCGCACTTCCCGCCTGTGGAACTCGCTTCCATATTCTTGCTTTCCTGACGGCTACAACCTCCAGGAATTTAAATGCAATGTCAATACTCATCTATTAACCACTTAACTCTAGTTCTTTCACCACCCCGTATACCCTTTCCTTTCTCTCCATCTTTGCGCCTGTATTCCCATCCTTCTCTTGCTCCTTTCTAACTGGTTCGTCTTCCTCTTCACTCTCTTCTACTTAATCTTTTTACTCTTATGTAGCCCCCTGCACATCAGTGGCATTACCGCTTTGCTCGGGGTGATACGATACAAAAAAAAAAAAAATAGGGAAATGGACAAAATGTGATTGCGGAAAAACAAATCCAACTGTTTTTGGAGAAATAAGACTCCGTAAAATGAATGGCAGCGACAAATGACGTCACATCCGGAAGTGCGTAAGATTGTTCTCGCACAGGCGCGAAGCTTATGAAAACTTTCCCATTATAATTTATGATTTGTGAGTTATAATTTTTATATATATCCTTATATAAGAAAAATGAAATAAAATTATTAAATAATAAATTTTAATTGTTTCGGAAGATTGAAAGAAATTTCAGTGAAGCAGAAGCAAATGAAGGAAAATGAAAAAGTAGAACCAAAGGAAATGACGAAAACGAGGCTCAACGGCAGAAACAAAAGAATCAAAAGATTCCGGTTAATATTCATTCATGATCTTCCTAAACTGGACAAGAGAAGGTACGAGTAATTTGCATCTTAAAACGAAGAAATTTATGATAACGTGTAAAGCTTTGCGTCATTGGGATGATGTCGACAAACTGTATAAGAAAAAGAAAGAGGATTCATTATCGTTACAGATTGTCTCAAGTCTTATGTCAAATTAGACCAGGACGACACAATGTAATGAAAGATTAGCACAAAAGGACAAAACGAAGATTTTAAAAGCAACTCTAAAGTGAAAAGTCCAACAATGAAACAAATATTTCAAGAGATAAACAGAAAGAAGTGAGATTCCATAAATATGGTTCTATAGCGGTTGCTATGTTTTTCTTACCCACATTCGATCAATGTCATTTACTCGTCTGTGATTGGGTAATAAATCACTACTGTTCTTGTATAGGACAATTTAGCAGTCGCAGTCGCCTTTAATCTTTCGGCTCTGAAGCAACTCTTTCATATTTGTGTGGTGATTGTGTGGTGATTGGTTAACTTTTAGCCAATCACTTATTTTTTTTAATGTAAACTAAGTTTTTCCCGTGCTTGTTTGTTGAGCCACTCTCTTTCCTTATAAGCGGCGACTTTCAGCATGCTAATTAGTAGACGAAGAGGCTGGCTAAGCGACTACACATAAGTCTCTCTACTCAAACCTTACTTAACGCACACACAGACACAGAACTTTGTTTTCTGACATTTTCACCAAGAACTTTTGAACTTTGAACTCTTGACCAAAATTTGTGTTACTTACAATTACATTCAAAATAATTGTATTCTTCATGTTATTTATTCTTACATGAAAATCTTTCTAACAATTATAACAAACCTTTCCAGCGCAAGAAAAAAAAAACTTTCTTCATTTAATCGATTTTGGTCAACAAACAGTTAAAGGGGAACAACTTTTTCCCCTTACTCTATGTATACTACTATTACATGCTTTGTTTGTTTTATTGAATATACTTTTATTTATTGGTTACAAATTGGAGTTGTTGCCTTTATTTTTCTTGACTCATATGTTGGACGAATCGTAATATAAATCGTAAAGGACCTAAAAATCCTCTACAGTTCAAAATATAATTTGAAGCGAGATTTCATTACAGACAAAAAACCTTTCAACACGAAACAACCTCAAGAGCGAGAAAGTCAGGAATCTGTTGAATAAGATGTCTGTATTTTATGGCGATAGACATGAAATAGCAATAACATATTAAGCGAATGTGCAATAATTAAAAAAAAAAAGGCATGTGTGGTTGGGTAAGGTGGTCTAGGAACTGAGAAAACGGTTAAATATTGATCATGCAAAGCAATTATATAGGTACAAACTTAAATCTTTATAAGGGAATTAAAAACATACAAAATTCTTTGGGGTTTTTGTCTATAATTCTGAGATGAGATAGTATTTGCACTATTTACATTATGCGGACTATTGTCGTCATCTTTGCTGCCATATTTACAACGTTTCGGCCGTTGTACGCTCCGGTTTTCTTCAGGTATTCCTCAAGGATATATATCCTAGTGGATATAGACGTTGGTTAGTTCCGGTGACTTGACCCAAAGAGTTGTGAGTTCAATACCTGGCTACAGCAGTGGCGAACAAAAATAACTTAGAAGAGTTAAGTTAATGGGAGAAAACTCATGACCACTAGAAGAAATGAGAATGATATAGCACAGTGATCGAAATTAAGGTTTCGGTTAGAAATTTCTAGTACCTGAAGAAGGCCGAAGCGTACAAATACTGAAACGTTGTAAACATGGCAGCAAAGATGAGGACAATAGTTCGAATAATGTAAATACTGTAAATTCTACCTCATCTCAGAAATATAGACAAATAGAATGATCTATTATTAAACGTCGTACAAAGAGCAACAAAGATGAGGACAATGGTTCGAATAATGTAAATAGTGTTATCAAATCACGGCCAAAAGAGTAAATCTTAAATAATAATAAAAAAAAAAAAGACGAGAAAGTGAAATTAAACGAAAATGAGAAACTAGGAAAATATTTCCATTCGCTATAGAACTAAAGAAAAAGTGAATAATGAATATAAAAACTAGGCACATCATTATTGGCGTGCTTGAGACAGTAACATTCAGAAGCAACTCAAGCGCATGACAGAAATCAGTAAAATATTTCAAATTCATGGGAAGAGACATGAGATGGTAAAATAAAATCTGACATGAAAGTCGCAGTAGGATTGTTTATAGTTTGATTTAGAAATTATTTTAAAAATGTCAAAAATGGGGTGGAAATAACACAACGGATCCGTCTTCAAAATCTTGAATTTGTTCTGCGAAGTGTTTGTCGAATGGAAAACATCAGTCAAGTTTAATTAAAACGTATAAAAGAAAATTATAAATAAAATAAAGAAAATTAAAACGAGAAGCAATTAAGGCAAAAAAAAAAAAATCATACCTAAATCAATGTAAAATTTTCAGAAAGATTTAACGTTTAAGACAAATAAAAAATCAGCCAACCAGACTTTGTTAAAAATGCAAAACAAAGCAAAACAAAACAATAAATAAATAAATAAATAAATAAATAAAAACAGAAGACTGACTATTTTTGTGACAGGTATGACAAGCTTTGAGATTGCTAAGCATCAACATCTATGTGGGACACGCACAGGCATATTTTATTTTCCTTTTCACAAAGTGATGTCAGTAAATTATGAATAGGCTGCAAAAACATCTTTTTGTCGCCTCTTAATAGTCACTGAACAAATATATGAATGGACGTTTTCTTCCAGAGCTTGACGTGAAAGATGTACAAGTTTTTTTTAAGGAAAGCATTTAACTTCAACCGTTTCAATTAATTAGTGACATTTCTAAATAAATCTAAAATATAGTAGGTATATTTATTAAATATGAAAATATAAATGAAAACAAGTTGTGTCCCATAAAAAGAAAAATTAATGTTGAGATCAAACGAGAAGACAATGAAATAGCTTCTAGATATTAGCGTCTGTAATGAACATGAATAAGTCAAGACTTGCAAATAAATATGACAACAGAAAGATTACTGATAAAAATGGGATTTCAAATGAAACAAAACTTGACGAGGTAATATCGAATAAAAGCTTTCACAATTTGTTATTTGAAATTTCATGGATTTAAAAAAGGTATTTATTTTGAAAATTAGAATTTTTTGAATTTTTGCTTCTTTTGAGAATGTCATAACACTTAACGTTTAAAATAAGGATTGGCTGCTCAATAATCAAATTCTTTCGGCATTATAAAGATTTACTGAACCTGAATAGGAAGTTAATCCTCTGTTCCTGTCCTGCCAGCTAAAATGATGCCCCCATAGGTTTTTGTGTGTCAGCAAGCTAGCGGCATCCAGCCTAAATTTAATAAAGACTGAAAAAAAGTAAATGGAATTCATGACATACTGAAGAGAGAATTTCTTTTGATTGAAGCCTCATTCTGGTTTATTGAATGAAAAGAAAACGAGAAGTTAAAGAAAGGAAGAGAAAAAAAAGATTAAAAACACACACTAAATACGAATCGAACCATCTTTTGGCATTTTCATAAGAATAAAAGTAGTGCTCAGCCAGGCCATGTGCCATCAATCGGAACAAGAGATAATCGGGCGAGGCAATGTCTGGTGATTACAGCGGGTGGTGTAGAACTTCAAATTTAAGCGTTACGAATCCGGTTTTCACCGGTTTTGCAACATGTGGTCAAGCGTTGTCATGATGCAAAATCCCTTTGTCGTCTCTCAGCTCGTATAGCGACCTTTTTTTTCTTCAATGCTCGGCTGAAATGTGTCAGTTGTAGTCGATATCGATCCCCTGTGAGGGTTTCGGTCGGTTTGAGCAGCTCATAATAAACTACACCCAGCTGATCTCACCAAATGCATAGCAGAAGCTTCCGAACGTAGATATTCGTTTTTGCCGCCGATGTTATTGCCTGGACGGGCTTACCCGACGATCTTCTACGCTTAGGGTTATCGTAGTGTATTCACTTTTTATCGCCGGTCACGATAAGATGTAAAAATATTTTGCTTTTATGCCTTTGAAGCAGCTGTTTACCCGTGACAAGATACCGTTCGACGTCTTTCGGTTTCAACTCGTATGGCACCAATTGTCCTTGCTTTTGAATCTTTCCTAATGTTTTCAAACATTTCGAAACTTTTGTGTGATCACCATCAATAAGGATGTGCGTTGTGGTGCAGCGGATATCGGCTCGGAACGAAAAATTGGGGAGCCGAGTTCGAATTTCAGTTGAATTCCTTGCATTCACTTGCGCGCAAATACCCTTGGAAAAGGTATTAATCCGTCTATTCCCTCCAGTTATGGGTTAAATAATAGGACAGGTTGTGTTCTATAGTCTTGGCTGGCAACCAGTCTACCACAGAAAGCAATGACAACCTACTGCGGGATAATCTTCTGCCCAGTCAGTCATGTCTCTTTCGAGAGATGATCGGCCAAGCGTATATTACGTGTGGCACTTTAACTGACTGACTGTGTGATCAACTCCAAAGGTCGATCACACAGTTCTGTTTGCGCCTGACATGTGTCTTTATGAAGTAATGCCACCAATTCTTCCTCTTCAAACTTTGCGAATGATATCGATACAAAAGCCGCTCTTAAAGTACTCGCGATGCATTACTATGAGATGTACGACCTTAGTACGACATCAGGTCACACAGCGCCATCTAACGGAAACTTTCTTTAAACTCAAAAGCGATTTGAGGGCATACGTTTTCTTGTTTGGTGGCGAGAAACCTGCCCAAAGTTTGTGTGTGTGTGTGTGTGTATATATATATATATATATATATATATATATATATATATATATATATGTAAATTCAAATAAAGCTTAATGGGGAAATAGCCATTTTCAACATATCATTTTAAGGCATGCATTCTTCGACCCCTTATAAACAGAGAACGAGGGAAAATTCTAAGCCCAGAATATCCGCTCTGTAAATTAAATTGTTTTGCATTGAGCTCTTTATTGGATCAGTTTTAATATTTTAACGATATTGCTAGGATCCACCTGGATTATTTTTTGGTCTTAATTAAATCAGACCAGTACCCAGTTGTATTAAAAAGTGTTCAATAAAATTATATTGTAGACCTTTTGAATATTTTTAATTTGTAAGAGTTATTACATAACTTAGGTTTCTACCTAAATAGCAACGTACAAAACAAAAATAAATGCCTGCTTCAAGGATTTTGTAATACAAAAGAAGTCATTTACAAAGCAAAGACACTTTTAAGACGAGATGTAATAACCATAGGTCTACATCTAAACGAGAAAACTGTATAATTGTACAAAATTGGCTACGTGTAGAAATTGAAACTAAAATATGGAAAGGACCCAGACATAACGTGGAGAATAATAAAAACAACCAAACCTTACAACGGTGGGGAAATATGTAGACTGTGACATGAAGAGAAGTTAGCTATTATGTTATTCCCAACCAAAAATGAATCATTAAATGATAAAACAGAAATTATGACCAAGTGTAACCTATTAGGAGCATACAATTATGGATGAAAATGTTCTAACGTAAAATTTCGCTTTCACAAAAAATCCTTTTTACGTGAGCGTTTAAAAAAAAAAATAGTGAAAAAACCAGTTATTGTAAATCAATAACACCAAAAGATAGAAAACTGGGTCACATACCTCATTTACAAATTATATATATATATATATATATACATATATATATATATATATATATATATATATATGTATAGTTTTTTATTGTCATCCGCAGACAGATCTGCTTCACTGTATCACAGATCATCAGTACGGTTAGACTCCGGTTGCTTTTTTTTTTTTTACCCAGGATTGAAACCCGACCGAAATGGCGTCAGTCGGCGACGCTACCCCTGGGCTATGGGCGTTCGGTGGAAGTAGGCAGACTTTTTAGCGCATATCATTATACGCGCCCAATAGCTAGAGCGCTCTATGTCTCCGGTTGATTTGTGTTCCTGTGTCGAAAGTAACACTTTCTTCCTTTGTCTCGTACAAGCATTCATATATCCATTGTATATAAAGGTTATGTTCGATACGACATGTTATGTTCGACATGTTATGTTCGACAGCTTCGTGACGCCGACATGAAATTCATCCGTGTTTCACTACCTAAATAGAAAGAGCAACAAAACACGGGTCAGAACGGGGATAAGGTAGTAAAGTAAGGAGTAGGAAGATTGTGTTGCGCTAATCTTCCAATTAATGAAGGTTGACCAGCCTTAAAACTCAGCGTTCTCACTATTGCGGTTTAATGAAACACGAACTTCGATTGCTTGCGCCAAAGAAATGCACATAACAACCTCAGCAAGAAAACATATGTCTAGGAGGGTAGAAGGTCAGGATCATGGATGACGCTTTCAGAATGAATCAGCAATGGTTTACAAGAATATTGAATGATTTTGACAAGCAAAACTGGCGTGTGACAACCTTTCCAACATGTTGCTCTTTTGTGTCTCGCTGTACATTTGTTTTCTAATTTCCAAAAGTTCATCATGATCTTTGCTATTTACATACGTCTTTGGTTGCATACTACATTATCAGGATATGTAGGATATATATGGTTCGAGATTAAGATTGTAGTGGTCGGGGAAGCATCCTCACATGAGTCTTTTCCACAGAGTTCCAGCTCTACGGAAGAAATCGTTCTAGTGTAGATTCCACCTTAGCAAATAAATATGAAGGGAATGAGGATGTTTTAACACTGTGTACATCTCATGATGGAAACAGGATGCTGTACTGCTTGGCATTCGCACCAGAAGATCCACTACAAACATTTCAGAGTGCTTGGAGGTCAATCTGAGGACAGTGCAGAGAATTTCGGAAAGAGTTGTATGAGTTTAATGGTGATTACGAATGTACGGCATCTCAGAAAACACATTCTGATCGTTCCGGATTTGTTGGTGAGGGCCTCGGACTCAACACGGAGGCCTACAACAAATGCCTTGAGGAGGTAGTGCTGCTCTGGGTCAAGAGGGTGGCTGCTGTTCATTTCAGTTATTTATTGTTAGTTCCGGGATTGATCAAAAGAACTTTTTCAAGCCGTTTTATTAAGGTCTCATGGGCCTTAGATTAATCTCTTTTTACCCTTTAGACAGATTTATTAACTGCTGGTAAGAGGATATGTCAGTCAGTTAAGTTCCATAATGGGATACACGCTTTGGGCGATCATGTCTCGAAAGAGACATGACTGACTTGGCAGAAGATTAATCCCGCAGTAGATTGCCATTGCTTTCTGCGGTAGACTGGTTGCCGACCAAGGCTATAGAAACCAATCTGTCCTATTATTTGACTCATAGCTAGAGGGAGAAGAGATGTATTATATTAATAAGTAGTAATTAGTGGGGGATCAGTTTATTACTTCATAACAGTATAAAACTGATCCCCAACTTTATGCCCAGTAGAAGCCTTAATCATGATTCCAACTATTATATTCAGTCCGTCAGTTAAGTGCCATACGTGAAACACGCTTTGGGCGATCATGTCTCGAAAGAGACATGATGGACTGGGCAGAAGATTATCCCGCAGTAGATTGCCATTGATTTCTGCGGTAGACTGGTTGCCAGCGAAGGCTACAGAACCCAATCTGTCCTATTATTTAACCAATAATTGAAGAGAAGAGACGGATTAATACCTTTCCCAAGAGTATTTGTGCGTCGGTGAATGCAAGGAATTTAACTAGAATTCGATCTCGGCTCCCCGATTTGCCGATAACCACCGTACCACAACGCACATCCGGGCTGCAAACAATATTATCATTTAGACTTTAGCTTTATTGGCTGCTGATAAGAAGATATGTGTTATCCTTTAATTTTAATTTTTGGAAGTGCATGTAATCCATGAATGAATATACAGGGTGGGCCATAAGTGGCGCACCAAAGAATTTCGTGAAGTGATATGAAACAATGTAAAATCAGCATCGGTGAAGGAAAACCCGTTTGGTTTATGCAAGATGGCGCCCCGCCTCATTATGCGACGATTGTGTGAAATTAGCTGAATGGCAATTTTGAAAATTGGATTGAGCGAAGAGGCACCGTAGAATGGGCACCAAGGTCCCCTGACTTGACCCCGATGGATTTTTATTTTTGGGGCCACCTCAAACAAATAGTCTACTCTACAAGAATTGCAGATGTCGACCATCTTCGCCAGCAGATAATTCGTGGGTGCAATCACATAGATGGAAACAGCGACTTACTTGATAAAGTTTATGGACATTTTGAACATCGACTGGAATTGTGTCTCAACGCAAATGGCGAGCATCTTGAGCATTTCTGATTGTACCAGCGTCTACAACGTGTTTCTCAGTTCATTAGTTAAGCTTGGTTTTAATAAAATAACGTTTATTATTATCAAAATTGTTTTAAATGCTTTGGTGCGCAACTTATGGCCCACCGTGTATAAGAAATTAAACGAAATGATTATTTTCGAAACAAGTTTTACTATCACAAGGACGCCTAGAATCTATAAAATTAATTTTACCCCTAGTTATTTACATTTTATATACAGGGTGGGCCATAAGTGGCGCACCAAAGAATTACGTGAAGTGATGTGAAACAATGTAAAATCAGCGGGTTAAAATATCTTTTCCTTTCCTTGGGTATAAAATAAATGTTCTTTTATCAAAGATTTTTCAGTTATGATTTGCATTTAAAAAAATTAATTTTAATTTTCAGATCTGCCTTTAACAATTGACGAACGATTTAAACTAATGTTCATGTCTGGTGCTGATGGCGCCACTAATCAATCTGTTGCTGAGAAATTTGATCGAATTTATCCTGATCGTGAGCCAATCTCTCACATGACAGTAGGACGTTTGATATTGAAATTATCAGAATTGTTTTAAATGCTTTGGTGCGCGACTTATGGCTCACCCTAAATATTTATTTATGTGTATGTGTGTGAGACTTTCCGCCTGTGGAACTCGCTTACTTATTCTTGCTTTCCTGACGCTTATAACCTCCAGGAATTTAAATGCAAAGTCAATACTCATTTCTTAACCACTTGACCCTAGTTCTTTCTTCACCACCCTGTATATCCTTTCCTTTCTCTCCACCTCTGCAACTGTCATCACACCTGTATTCCCTCCCTTCTCTTGCTCCTTTCTAAATGGTTTGTCCTTCTCTTCACTCTCTTCTACTTTTTTTTACTCTTATGTAGCCCCCTGCACATCAGTGGCGCTACTGCTTTGCTCGAGGTAATATGATTAAAAGAAAGTGTGTGTATGGGAGACATGATCACCTCTGTAAGCATGTCCGACTAGATTTGTTGAGGTTAAGAGGGGTTAGGGGAGTCAACTAGGGTCCTTCATGGGTGCAATCTTCTCTATAGTAGTAGCAGAGTATATTCCACTAAACAAAGATCTTTCTCAAAGATGTGAGAAAAAATATGGGAGGGGTTGTGGGATTATATACTAATTCTATCCATACTGTTTAGTTTCTTGTTGAATCCATCCAAATTAAATGTTTCCAGGCGTAAAATATATTTGTCTGCAAGTTCTAGTATTTTCCTTTGTATTTTGTGCCTGTTTCTATCCTTTCAATAATTGTGAATGTTGCATGGACATTAAAATCATAATTTTCATGACCATTAAAACCATATTTTTCATGGCCATTAAAATCATATTTTTCATGGCCATTAAAATCATATTTTTCTAGGTAGAAATCTTGTTCTGCCGGTCATCATTTTTCGTGCGTGGGGCTTAATCCGTTTCCAGTAATTATTTATCATTGATTATTTATTAATTACTTATGATGTTGGATTTAAACTTTTATCTATATCATTCGCATCCATCTCTTGTCTTTACAATCAGGAAATATTTACGTCATGGGGTGAATTTTTAGGCTTCCTGAGAGTTGAATTCCTTGCATGCACTTACACACAAATACCTTTGGGAAAGGTATCAATCCGTCTCTTCCCTCCAGTTATGGGTTAAATAATAGGACAGATTGGGTTTTATAGTCTTGGCTGGCAACCAGTCTACCGCAGAAATCAATGGCAACCTACTGCGGGATAATCTTCTGCGCATTCAGTCATGTCCCTTCTGAGACATGATCGCCCAAAGCGTGTATCACGTATGGCACTTAACTGACTGACTGAATATAATAGTTAGAAATAGGATTAAAGCTTCTACTGGGCCATAAAGTTGGGGATCAGTTTTATATTGTTATGAAGTAATAAACTGATCCCCCATTAATTACTACTGAATAATATAATACATCTCTCCCCGCTCTAGCTATGAGTCAAATAATAGTACAGATTGGGTTCTATAGCCTTGGCTAGCAACCAGTCTACCGCAGAAAGCAATGGCAAACTACTGCGGGATAATTTTCTGCCCATTCAGTCATGTCTCTTTCGAGACATGATTGCCCAAGCGTGTATCAAATATGAAACTTAACTGACTGATTGAGAGTATACGGTATTGTGGTTGTATAGTAGTTTCATTAATAATGGATGGGTTATTTTGGTGAATGTGAAAATTGTAATGAGTGATTAGGTCGTGAACCTGATTAGCTAATATAAGAAAATAATGTCAAGCCTTAGCTTTAACCCCTTTCCTTCTTTCGGCCTTGTGTCAAAATTGTATTTTATATGCGCTAAATCTTTATTTTTAATATTTTCTTCGGCTTCATCTCTACATTTTTTATTCTCTCACTGTAGCCCCCTGCACACCAGTGGCAGTTCTACCTGTCATGGGGTGAAGTATTTATTTGAAAAAATATTAATCCTGTAATGAAATAGCCATTAAGATTTCTCACATGTTGCTTCTGTCATAGTGTGTATGACTTCTACAGTTATACTTATATATATATATATATATATATATATATATATATATATATATAATTCTTGCCAGTTCTGTGTGTTCGATCCCGACTGTCATCTGGATATTGTGGCGTTTTATCAGCAGTCTCATTGATACATAGTAAAAAGCATGCGTCTGTCTATAAAAGTGACGAGGGTGGGCGTTGTGTAAGTATTTGCTATGTAAATTCATTATATGTTTTTTATTCTTATTATTCCTTAAACTACCCGAGTGAAACCGGGCTAATTCTACTATAAAATGTATCATTGGTCATTTTACTATAGAATACATTATTCGTAATTCTACTTTAAAATGTATTATTGGTCATTTTGCTTTCAAATAAATTATTGGTAATCTATATCAGAAAGCAATGGCAACCTACTGCGGGAAAATCTTCTGCCCAGTCAGTCATGTCTCTTTCGAGACAGGATCGCCCAAGCGTGTATCACGTATGGCACTTAACTGACTGACTGAATATAATAGTTAGAAACATGATTAAGGCGTCTAGTGGGCATAAAGTGGGGGATCATTCTTATATTAGTATGAAGTAATAAACTGATCCCCCACTACTACTTAATAATATAATACATCTCTTCCCCTTCTAGCTATGAGTGAAATAACAGGACAGATTGGGTTCTATAGACTTGGTCGGCAACCAGTCTACTGCAGAAAGCAATGGCAACCTACTGCGGGATAATCTTCTGCCCAGTCAGTCATGTCTCTTTCGAGACATGATCGCCCTAGCGTGTATCATGTATGGCACTTAACTGACTGATATCTATAAAAGTGACGAAGATGGACGTTGTGTAAGTATTTGTTTGTTTGATAAATTCGACTTAGCGCCTGCATTTTCCGGTCTAGCTCGACGGGAGTTTCGTTCAGATGGAGATCAAAATTTTTGAACGCTAACGACACCTTGAAATTTTTCAGAAAGTCAAAATTAGGGGTAGAAAAATATATATTATCACCCCACAAAGTCAGGGATCAGTTTATGTATTGATTATAATATAGAATCGATCACCCACTTTATTTAATCTACATCTATATATCCCCCCTCCCACTGTAGTCCAATAGAGACATTCTACATTGTTATCTATATCTATGAAAGTGACGAGGGTGGACGTCGTTTAAGTATTTGCTACGTAAATTCATCATATGTTTTTATTCTTATTATTCCTTAAACAACCCGAGCGAAACTGAGCTAAACTTCTAGGTAATGGAAAAGAAATGTTCAGAGAACTTATCTGTCCGACTTCAAATTTTGCAGATGTGCTACTTGTCATCGTCTGATACAAAATCCTGACTTTCTGTAAGTTTTTTATCTGTATCGTCTACTTTTTCTTTTATTCTAGTGTTTTTATTCTATTCGTTTATTCTATTCTTTTATTCTAGTGTTTTATTCCATTCATTTATTCTATTCTTTTATTCTATTCTTTTATTCTATTCTTTTATTCTAGTGTTTTTATTCTATTCTTTTATTCTAGTGTTTTTATTCTATTCTTTTATTCTTTCTTTTATTCTAGTGTTTTATTCTATTTTTTATTTTTTCTATTCTTTTATTCTAGTGATTTTATTCTATTCTTTTATTCTATTCTTTTATTCTAGTGCTTTATTCTATTTTTTATTCTATTCTTTTATTCTAGTGTTTTTATTCTATTGTTTTATTCTAGTGTGTTCATTCTATTCTTTTATTCTAATGTTTTTATTCTAATGTTTTTATTCTATTGTTTTATTCTATTGTTTTATTCTAGTGTTTTATTCTATTTTTCTATTTTTTCTATTTTTCTATTCTTTTATTCTAGTGTTTTTATTCTATTCTTTTATTCTAGTGTTTTATTCTATTCTTTTATTCTAGTGTTTTATTCTATTCTTTTATTCTAGTGTTTTATTCTATTTTTTATTCTATTTTTTTATTCTAGTGTTTTTATTCTATTCTTTTATTCTAGTGTTTTTATTCTATTCTTTTATCCTATTCTTTTTTTCAATTATTTTATTCTATTGGTTTTATTCTTGTCTTTTATTCTTATTCTTTTATTCTATTGTTTTTTATTCCTATTCTTTTATTCCAGTGTTTTTATTCTATTCTTTTATTCTTGTGTTATGATTCCATTTTTTTTTATTCTAGTCTTATATTCTATTCATTTATTCTTTTATTCTAGTGCTTTATTCTATTTTTTATTCTATTCTTTTATTCTAGTGTTTTATTCTATTTTTTATTCTATTCTTTTATTCCATACTTTTATTCTAGAGTTTTTATTCTATTCTTTTATTCTATTCTTTTATTCTAGTGTTTTTAATCTATACTTTTATTCTAGTGTTTTTATTCTATTGTTTTATTCCATTCTTTATTCTAGTGTTTTATTCTATTTTTCTATTTTTTTCTATTTTTCTATTCTTTTATTCTAGTGTTTTTATTCTATTCTTTTTATTCTATTTTTATTCTAGAGTTTTATTCTATTCTTTTATTCTATTGTTTTATTCTATTTTTTATTCTATTTTTTATTCTAGTGTTTTTAGCCTATTCTTTTATTCTCCTGTTTTTATTCTATTCTTTTATCCTATTCTTTTATTCTATTCTTTTATTCTAGTGTTTTTATTCTTATCTTTTATTCCTATTCTTTTATTCTAGAGTTTTTATTCTATTCTTTTATTCTTGTGTTATTATTCCATTTTTTTATTCTAGTCTTTTATTCTATTCTTTTATTCTATTCTTTTATTCCAGTGCCTTATTCTATTTTTTATTCTATTCTTTTATTCTATAATTTTATTCTAGTGTTTTTATTCTATACTTTTATTCTAGTGTTTTTATTCTATTGTCTTATTCTATTTTTTATTCTAGTATTTTATTCTATTTTTTATTCTATTTTTTTATTTTATTCTTTTATTCTAGCATTTTTATTCTATTCTTTTATTCTATTCTTTTATTCTAGTGTTTTTATTCTATTGTTTTATTCTATTTTTATTCTAGAGTTTTATTCTATTCTTTTATTCTAGAGTTTTATTCTATTCTTTTATTCTAGTGTTTTATTCTATTTTTTATTCTAGTGTTTTTATTCTATTCTTTTATTCTAGTGTTTTATTCTATTTTTCTATTTTTTCTATTTTTCTATTCTTTTATTCTAGAGTTTTTATTCTATTCTTTTATTCTATTTTTTATTCTAGATTTTTATTCTATTCTTTTATTCTATTCTTTTATTCTAGTGTTTTATTCTATTTTTTATTCTATTTTTTATTCTAGTGTTTTTATTCTATTCATTTATTCTAGTGTTTTTATTCTATTCTTTTATCCTATTCTTTTATTCTATTCTTTTATTCTAGTGTTTTTATTCTTATCTTTTATTCTTAGTCTTTTATTCTAGTGTTTTTTTTATTCCTATTCTTTTATTCTAGTGTTTTTATTCTATTCTTTTATTCTTGTGTTATTATTCCATTTTTTATTCTACTCTTTTATTCTATTTTTTATTCTATTCTTTTATTCTAGTGCCTTATTCTATTTTTTATTCTATTCTTTTATTCTATAATTTTATTCTAGTGTTTTTATTCTATTGTTTTATTCTATTGTTTTATTCTAGTGTTTTTTTCTATTTTTTATTCTATTTTTTATTCTATTTTTTATTCTATTCTTTTATTCTATTCTTTTATTCTAGTGCCTTATTCTATTTTTTATTTTATTCTTTTATTCTATACTTTTATTCTAGTGTTTTTATTCTATTCTTTTATTCTATTCTTTTGTTCTAGTGTTTTATTCTATTTTCATTCTATTCTTTTATTCTATTTTTTATTCTATTGTTTTATTCTATTCTTTTATTCTAGCATTTTTATTTTAGAGTTTTATTCTATTTTAGTATTTTTTTCTTTTCTTTTATTCTAGTGTTTTTATTCTATTCTTGTTTTCTATTCTTTTATTCTAGTGTTTTATTCTATTTTTTAATATTTTTTCTATTCTTTTTATCTAGTGTTTTTATTCTATTCTTTTAATCTAGTGTTTTTATTCTATTCTTTTATTCTAGTGTTTTATTCTATTCTTTTATTCCATACTTTTATTCTAGTGTTTTTATTCTATTCTTTTATTCTAGTATTTTTATTTTATTCTTTTATTCTATTCTTTTATTCTAGTGTTTTATTCTATTTTTTATTTTTTCTATTCTTTTATTCTAGTGTTTTTATTCTATTCTTTTATTCTAGTGTTTTTATTCTATTCTTTTATTCTAGTGATTTTATTCCATTCTTTTATTCTATTGTTTTATTCTAGTGTTTTATTCTATTTTTTTATTCTATTCTTTTATTCTAGTGTTTTATTCCATTTTTTTATTCTAGTGTTTTTATTCCATTCTTTTATTCTATTTTTTTATTCTAGTGTTTTTATTCTATTCTTTTATTCTAGTGTTTTTATTCTATTCGTTTATTGTATTCTTTTATTCTAGTGCTTTATTCTATTTTTTATTCTATTCTTTTATTCTAGTGTTTAATTTTATTTTTTTATTCTAGTGTTTTTATTCTATTCTTTTATTCTAGTGTTTATTCTATTTTTTATTCTATTCCTTTATTCTATTCTTTTATTCTAGTGTTTTATTCTATTCTTTTATTCTATTCTTTTATTCTTGTGTTTCTATTCTGTTCTTTTATTCTATTTTTTTATTCTATTCTCTTATTCTAGTGTTTTTATTCTATTCTTTTACTCTATTCTTTTATTCTAGTGTTTTATTATTTTCTATTCTTTTATTCTATTTCTTGTTCTCTCCCTTTATTTCTCTTACCCTCTTTTTGTATTTTTCTTTTCCTTCTTCTTTGCATTCATTCCCCTCCTATTTTATTTTCCCTCTTTCTCCCTCTTTTCAATTTACGCAGTTATTTTCTTCTCCCGATTATTCTACTAATCGCCGCCATTATCTTTTCGAACGTTTCGTATGTTGGCATTAGTTCGCAGACACGCCAAAGAAAATTGTCTGAGGGTTTAAAATATCTGTTTTGTTTTTCTTTCCAAAATAGCTGCAAATCAGTCGGAAAAAGTTAGAACTGTTGAAAAACAAATTGAGATATGGATCTGTCTTGCAGAAAAATAGACCAATGAAGACATCAGAATGAAACCAACGATGAAGAATGAAAGCTAGTCCGGAACAACGATAATGGTGGCGACGGCTGAAGATAAACAATGACAAAATCTTTTGGTCCAAAATATCTTTCATAATTTTTGCAGTACTTACCGAATGGCGACTTTAAAGAATTGTCAAGAACTTATTGTCTTTTTTTTAGATTTTTTAAAAAAAGAAACAGATTTTCTCTTGATTATCTGGTCTCAGTGTTAGAGGCTGTGTAAAATATTTACATAAGATTAGCGAAAAACTTGTTTATTTTGACTAAAAACGCCGACGAAAATATTTCAAACTTTTTTCATTGGGGAACGTGACAACATCTCAAGAAACTTTAATGAATTTTGTTTTTGTTTTAGACTCGTTTGAATTTTTTCAATTTATTTACATTTTGGCATCTTTTTTTAACTTCTTTGGGTGACTTTTTTATCTTCTTGAGGCAATTTAGAAAACTTTAAGGAAGTTCAATTGATTTTACTTAACAGTCTGCCTATCTCTGAAATAGTCAAAGTGTTGTTTTTAACATATTCCGCACTAGCTTTGTAAAAATTAAGATCATATTATGGAATAATGTATCGTTACTAAATTATATATATATATATATATATATATATATATATATATATTTCCTGTTTTCTTTTAAGAAAAACTTTAAACACCGGTCATATTTCCGTAATAAATTTATTTCAGTCAATAATTGTTGTTGCCAACAATCACCGACTTCATCAGACGGAAGGCCCTATTCGACTTGTTTCATGTCGTATTACTACGGGAGAGAGAGAGAGAGAGAGAGAGAGAGAGAGAATTTTCTCGCTGAAATGGCCATTCAACGAATTTTTTGACATACTATGTAGTATTAAGTCAACATTAGAAGTAATCCACATCTTAAAAAGCGAAAAACCAAACAATGAAATCATAGCTTCACTCGATGTTGAAAACTTATTTACCAACGTCCCAGTTAGCGAAACTATTGACATAATTATAAGGAATATATAAAGTAACTCATCCTCATCCCCACTTAAAATTAATCCTAATATATTACGGAAACTACTATTAGCTTGTAGTATTGAAATCCCTTTCTTAGATCGTAATAATAATAATAATAATAATAATAATAATAATAATAATATATATATATATATATATATATATATATATATATATATACAACGTGATAGTGTCTCAATGGGTTCAGTACTGAGCCCGACATTCAGTAATTTCTACATGTCGAACCTCGAAAATAATATATTTACAGAGGTTAAGAAACCATCCATTTATCTAAGATATATTGATGATATCCTTATGTTAGTTAAAAACGCTGACGAAATACTTCAACTTCAAAAACGTTTCCAAAATAATTCTCTCCTTAAATTCTTGGTGTTAGGATCATTTAATGCTGCGGCATCATGTAACTTAAATTTAGTGTATCGAGGCAGCAAATAATTTTTAAACATATACTGTTAAATATAAGAGACAATGAATGTCTATTATGTTTAATCATGAGCCGTTCTAATCGTCGTATTTTGGCTTTAATTTCAGTTTAATTTAAATGATTATAACACCAAGAAATTTCAATGGCATTCTTCCACTTCGATTGTTTAAAAACACGTTTTAGAGAATTTTTGTCTTTGTTTTCAACTGAAATTAAAGCCAAAATACGACGTTTAGAACGACACATGATTAAACATAATAGACATTCATTGTCTCTTATATTTAACAGTATATGTTTAGAAAATTATTTGCTGCCTCGATACACTATATATATATATATATATATATATATTGATAAATAAATAAGTCTAATATATTATAAGTCGCTACGAACCGTTATAATATTATGTCCTCAGTGATACGAAAGGTACTCTAACAAAATCTTTCGCAAATCTAAAATATTTACTCAAAGTCTCTGCAAGATTAATGTGGGGAAACCTAGCGCGTACACACGGACCAAGGGTCAAAATTTACCCAGCCCCAACAAACGCGGGTTCGGGAACTTTGCACTGTCTATTTTTCTCGGTGGAATCTCCATCCGTAGACAGAGACTCGATTGAGTCGTACTTTGGCCGAAGTCAAAAAACTTGACAATCAGAGCACGAGAGCAGACTGTCGGAAATCTGGGAATTTAAACAAATTCTCCCTACTGAAACATGATGGGTGGGTTTAAACCGAGCACATGCACTCAGACCCGGTGTCAAGACCTACCCAGCTCTCTCAACAGCGACATCGAACACTTTGCTTTTTTATTTATCTCGGCCGTAGCTCCGATTGTGTCGTACTCTGCTAGAAGACAGAAAGCTTGACATTTTCGAGATTTTTTTTTTACCCATAGTCCCGTCAGGGAGACGGGATGCAGCGTGGGGAATCCTAGCGTATCATTTAAACCAAGGGTCAAAATTTACCCAGCTCCTGCAACCACTGGATCGGGCATTGTCTATTTTTCTCAGCCGAGTCTCTGTTCGTACACAGAGCCTCGACGGAGTCGGACTCTGTCAGAAGTACGAGAACATGGTAATTGCGAGCTCTCTCGGAACTCCAGATATTTAACCAGTGTCCCGCCACTGAGACGAAATGTGGGTTTAATGTGGGGAACCCAAGCGCATGCATTCCGGCCGATGGTCAAATTGTCTATTTTCTCAGCCGTGTCCTTGTTCGTAGAAAATCGTGCTCTTCCCTAAGACAATTGCTTGACAGACAATTGCGAGCACTCTTGCAACTCTGGGTATTTACCCAAGTCTTTCCTACAAAGGCGGGATGTGATAAATGCCACTTTTTACTGTCGGGTTTCCGATTGCGTGCACTTTGGCAAAAATTACCCAGAGCCCACATAAGAGAAATAAGGCTTGTCTATTTTTCCCCAGCCGAGCCTCTGGCCACAGACAGAGCCTCTTTGTGATAAGCTCTAGTTCGAGCGCATCTCTTCGTATTTACTCAATGCCTTCCAACTGAGACAGGATGTGACACAAGGTCGGTCTTTACGTGGAGAATCCGAGTACGGACACTCAGGTCAAGAGCCAAAATTTGCCCAGGCAATGTATTGATGGACCGGGCACTAAGCCAGTCTATTCTTATCAGTCATGTCCCAATCCGTAGACCTAGCGTCGACTGAGTCGTTCTCTGTTCAAAGACTGAGAGCTCGACCGACGGTTTCGTGTTCGAACAAACTTCTGGGCACTTACTCTGAGTCTCTCCCCCGCTGGGATGGCTTTACGTCGGTACCACGATCGCGTACACTAAATCGGTCCATTCTTCTCAGCCGTGTCTCTGTCCGTAGGCGAAGCCTCGACCGAATTGAACTGTCCCTGATGACAGAGAGCTTGTCAGTCTTTCTCAGCAGAGTTTCATTCCGTCGACCGTGTCCCGACGTTTCTTTGCCCGAAGAAAGAACTAAACCGACAGTTTCACTGAAGTCCCTTTCTGTTCTTTATTTAAGGCGTCTTGCCTTGTTCATTTGTCTTAATGTGGATGTCTTATTTACTTAAAAAACACAAACTGAATTAAACATCCATCATCTATTTTGTTTTGATTTTTTTGTTCTTATAACGTCCCTGTCTTTTCCCTCTTGCCTCTTCGATTTGAGAATATCAAATCTTGCTTTGAGGGGACACGCGCCTCCCTTCTCATACAAGTCACATCCAGTTACTAGGTGATTTTGTCTTTCTCTGACCTCAACACTAGTTCTGTTGCTTTCTAATGAACATCACTTCCATCAGTGTTCACAATTTATGCTTTCGAAATTTCAAAATAATCGCTTGTTTCTTTCTAAATAATCACTCCAGTATGCCACAAAGATATATGCTCGGTTTGCTGATCGTGTTATCTGATCACAGCATGCGTGCAAATTTCTCCCGTTTTATTATTTTTCTGTTTTGTCCCTTTGTTCAGTTCGGCTTAGTAGTCCTTCCCACAATGTCACCCGAACCTGATTTTGAACTTTCACAACACATTTCAATTTTTCGCTGATTTTCAAGTCTTATTTTTAAAGGTGAGCTTGTTTCGTCTTTCTGTTATTTGCCTCAACAATATGGGATGTCGTACATACAACCCTAATCTATGTTTTCTCCTACTCTAGTTTGTACTTTCATAAGTTAACTGCTTAGTATGTAATCCCCTGCAAAACAGTGGCAGTAAAATGCCTTGCTTGTGGCGACACGATTATTTTAAAAAAAAATTTTTTAAATTACAAAGAAAAAAAAATCGTACAAAATTATAAAAAAAAAAAGGAATTTCACTGGGTAACAGAAACGGGTTGCGGTAAATATTGGGTAAAACAGGTTTTACAAGCACGAGAACAGCGCTATTGGGTTGTTCTCATTTTTGTTAATGAATGTTTTATTCATTTAAAAGCAAATTTCTTCTTCCTTCGCGACTAACCGTATTTCTGTCTGGCGTCTGTAAAGAAAAGGCGGTAATCAAAGGACAAGCGAGTTTATCTGCCAAGTCGTGCCTGGGTCGAGACAAGCAAATAACTGTTCGTTTTAATTACAGAGATTTGCCGAAGGAATAAAATGGCCAACGAGATGAAAAGTTGGAAGGGCGAGGGAATTAGTTTTGAAGTTGATAAGTAAATCACTGAAAAAGAACGAATAGTCTTTGAGTTGCCTGATAGAATAGAATGCCTTTCGGTGCAGAAGCTTTTAAATCATTACTAACGTTTTTTTTTATCATAGCATTACTGTTATCAGTAGATAAATTTCTAATTATTCTTATTACAAATAACATCGACAAGTCGCAGCCCATATAACAATTGCAGTTTCTTCTTTGATATAGAAAAGAACGTGAGAAAATTGTCAAAAGAAAGAAGATTGCTACGAGCTAAAATTCTATCAGCAATAGCGAAATCTATTAAGCGTAAGCAGCTGTTTGAATAGCACAACTAGCTTTTGTTACTATTCCTTCGATCGGTTTTGATAAATGTGTCGACAAAAATAGATCTGGAAAATTTCAGGTGACAAAAACCAGGTGACTTTTATAATTAACTTTGTTGAATGATTCTTGTTTAGCGGCATATGAACCCGTATGGATTATTCAATGGCGAAATCTAAATATTTTTGTGCGCAATTTTATTTTATTTTCGTGTATAACAATGGTTAAGCGAGACAAGTTTTACTAATTAACCCATAGCTTGGGGAAGAGGTGAATTCATACCTTTCTGAAGGGTATTTGCACGTAAGTGAATATAACGAACCCGACCGGAATTGGAACTCGCCTCTCCTATCAACAATTCCGAGTTATTATCCATTGCACCATCCGTACATCCAAATTTACATCACCTGTTATTCCCAAGCGGCCCCTCATCTAAGTACTGACCAGGCTTGATGTTGCTTAACCTCGGTGATCGTGAGTGAACCGTTATTTCCACGTGATGTAGCCGTAAGCTACAATTAACCGTGGATGTGCGTTTTCTTCTCTAAGGAGAAAGGAAAACGAAATTAAGTTCGTGTAATTTGAAAATAATTCTTCTTGGAGCCGATAGGAGAACCCCAACACCCAAAAGTCTTTATGTTCAAAACCGTTAGCATTCAATTAGCTTAACCTGGTAAATTAAGAATCTCTTGATTAATCTATCATATAATAATTCTGCTTGTTCCTTCCTTCCTTAGTTAGTTAGTTACTTAGTTTGTCCGTCCGTTACGTCACTGAAGAAAGATAACACACTTACTCTCTACACTTACTCCTCCAGCCTTTCTTTCACCTTTGCCAAACGGAAGAGTAGTAAAGAGTGAGATAGTAGGAGAGAGAGAGAGCCTATAGCATTACCGTAGTAGTAGCAGCTTAAGCTGGTGGTTGTAGCTATAATTGTGTGTGTGTATATGTGTGTGTACTGTACAATATAGTAAAAATAGGTAGGTTTGTTGTCGTATCTCGTGACCTAATAACGAAATTTCTGGCCATTACTCAGTTGGTCTTTTTTGTTTACAATGGACACAGAAGCCATGATTTTTCAGTAATAAAAAAAACATTTTCTCTTTCAAAATCTCTCACAAAATAGCGTACAGTATTTTGGTTATGGTCTGTGCATATGCCGCTTAATATAAGATTACAGTAAAGTAGTGTTTATGGACATTACTTTTATAGATATTTTAATAAAATTACACTCTTTGTTATCGTTATTTTATCATCCAATACCTTTATGTTTGAAGTCATTACTATCATTTGTAGTATGACAAACTAAAATGTTTCCAGGAAATCATAATTATCCTTCCGTGGAAATTCCACGGGTTCTGCTAGTATCTATAAAAGTGACGAGGGTGGACGTTGTGTAAGTATTTGTTTGTTTGATAGATTCGACTTAGCGTCTGCATTTTGTGGTCTAGCTCAACGGGAGTTGCGCTCAGATGGAGATCAAAATCTTAGAACGCTACCGACACCTTTAAAATGTTTCAGAAAGCCAAAATTAGGGGTAGAAAAATATATATTATCACCCCACAATGTCAGGGATCAGTTTATGTATAATATAGAATCGATCAGGATAATCTTCTGCCCAGTCAGTCATGTCTTGAAAGTGACATGATCACCCAAGTGTGTATCACGTATGGCACTTAACTGACTGATTCACGCACAAACTGAACAATCATGGTAGATATTCGGAATCTTTGCTTGAATATTCAACACAAAGTTGTAACCAGGAGGCAGTAGCTTTGTGGACAGTGTCAAAAGATTTGCTCAATGGATGGATGAGGTGAAGAGGCCAAAACATCAATTGAACTTAAGTGATGTTACCCTTAGTCATTTATAGAAGAGGTTTTGTCATTTTGTTCTATAACATCCGTTCTCATGTTGTAAAAAGATCTGTATACATAAAAGGCAATCTGTGAGTCTGTGTGTGACTGTTCCCTATGCACGCCTACATTTTTTAAGCTACGCCATTCAAACTTTCTGGTGACACATATCTACAGGGAAGCCAGGTCGACACATACATTTTGAGTTTAAGTTCAGCAATTTTCCCTTTCACAATTTTTGGCCAATGAAACCGATTGTTTTCATTTGCTCCGTAAAACATCGAAGATCTAAGATGGTTGCTAGATTACGTCACAGAAATCAAATCACACGTGTAAAACGCGACCAAAATATTATTTTATTAAAAAAAAAAAATGAGCCTTTATATTTACTTTTTATTCCGACGTTTTAAAAATTCATTTGGTCAACAAAATCAGGTGAATATTTTTCCCCGTAATTTTGAAACAAAAGAAATATTTTAAAAAAGTAGGCGTGCATAGGGAACAGTCACACACAAACTCACAGATTGCCTTATATATATATAGATTATATTTTAAGTGTCTGCAGCGAATTTAAACGTATTTGTTTCATTCGCTGAAGAAATTGAAATGTACTGAGTTGCACAGGCAACGCTGGGCTATGATGCTAGTATTTACTAAAGTAGAAAAGAGAGACTTTATTTCTGTCAATTGATTTGCTCAAGCTTTCTCTTACAATTAACATTTTATCAAAATATTATCTCTTCCTTCCAGACAAGAACCTTTCTCATCATCATATTAAAGAAGCTTTTAATAAATTTATTGTTTCTTTGAAGGGAGAATTCTTTATGAAAAAATCTGACATCAAAACTGGCTGAACCAGAAACCAAACAAAGGATGTGACTACAGGTAAGCGGCGGAGAATGCGTTTCAGTAATGTATCATGTTCCGGGTGCTCTCCCTTCACAGCTTCCAACTAACGAAATGGAGATCTTTCGCTCACCGCTACGGAAAGTGAAAAGACCTTCCTCTTCAAACAGTGTCATCGTGATTTCTGTGTCTGCTGGAGTTTCTGTGAAAATAAGTAAGCGACATTACTTTCGGGTCTCATACATAGAGATATGCGTTGCGGTGCAGGAGATATTGGAACGAAAAATCGGAGGGCCGAGTTCAAATTCCAGTTGAGTTCGTTGCATTCACTTACGCGCAAATAACCTTGGGAAAGGCAATAATTCGTCTTTTCCCACCAGTTATGGGTTAAATAACAGGAGAAAAAGATTATTAGCCTTGGCTGGAAACCAGTCTACCGTAGAAAGTAATGGCAACCTACTGCGAGAAAATTTTTTGCGCAGTCATTCATGTGTCTCTTTCGTGACATGATCGCCCAAGCCTGTATCACGCATGGCACTTAATTGACTGACTGAATATAATAGTTGAAAACATGATTAAGGCTTCTACTAGACATAAAGTGGGGGATCAGTTTTATATTGTTATGAAGTAATAAACTGATCCTTTACTACTGAATAATATAATACAACTCTTCCCCCTATAGCTAAGGGTTAAAAATCAGGACAAACTGGGTTCTATAGCCTTGGCTAGCAACCAGTCTACCGCAGAAAGCAATGGCAACCTACTGCGGGATAATCTTCTGCCCAGTCAGTCATGTCTCTTTCGAGACATGATCGCCCAAGCGTGTATTACGTATGGCACTAAACTGACTGGATGATATGGAATAAAAACGAAAACTAAACAGACATGTTGATTAGACATCAAACATTAAGGATTGAAAGGCAAACAGTGACAGAAAAGGTCTAACATTTGCAATACATTAAGTTTTTCATTTCCTTTCTTTTTTTTTAAACCGGAAGCTAATCCATGTTTTAGAAATTTTTTACTATTTATAATATTTAGTTAAAAGCGTAGAAGGACAACAAGGATGGAAAGGATAAGGTGTGAATGAGAAGACACAGGCAAACGTTGATATAATAGTAAAAGCATAGATAATCTTAGTTGTGAAATATTTCATGGATCTCGCTAAAGTAAATTCAATTTTCATGGCTTTGAAAACGAAAATAACGATAATAAAAATCGTTAAAAAAATTTCCGTTTTTTTCTTTTATGTTTTCCGTTCCATTATAGGATAGAACATTTCCTATTTCCAACTTTGTTTTCGAGAGCTGAGAATAAAAATAATTCAACATTTTACAATGAATAAATTTGCCCTGAAATAATTCCATAACCCAAAGAGTTAAGTAGTAAAATATTTTGTGGAAATTATTTCAGCTGAAGATTGTGTTTTGCACGTCATTTTGGTTGAATTTGCTAAACATCTTTTTGTTTTTGGTTTTGTTTTTATTGTGGGATTTATCTCAGTTTGAAAAGAAAACAAGAACGATAACTCGTAGATCCTGATCCTCAAATCCAACGATTTTCAAAAAGAAGATAAGACAATTAAACATAAATAAAAGGAAAAAAAAAAGTATCGTTTGATGTTTTTCCTTTTATGAAACCAGAACGACGGCCATTCACTTGTCTAATGATAGGAACCATCTGCCTTTTTTGCTAAGAGCCAACAAAACCATTAACCTAAGCTTAGAATTCTGACTTTTGTTCAGCTTTGTTTTTCTTTCTTTCTTTCTTTCTTTCTTTCTTTCTGTTCACATCCATTTTATTTTAATTTTACCTCATTTTAATTTTAATTCTGTCTTTGAATTCTTTCTTCTTTTCTCTTTTCTGATTCTTTCTTTTTTCCAATTTTTCTTTTTCTTTCCATTTTCCATTCTTTCTTCTCTTTCTTCTTACTTTCTACGTATTTTCTCTTTTTCCCTTTTTCCTTTTCTTCAGTTTGTTTCCGTTTCTTTCTTTCTCTATCTTCCTATTTTTATTTCTATTCTTTTTTCCTTTCATTCTTTTCTTTCTTTTTTTCTTTCATTCATTTCTTTGTTTTTCTTCCATTCTTTTTTCTTTTTCTTTTTCCTTTCATTCTTTTCTTTCTTTTTCCTTTCATTCATTTCTTTGTTTTCCTTTCATTCTTTTTTCTTTTTCTGTTTCCTTTCATTCTTTTCTTTCTTTTTCCTTTCATTCTTTTCTTTCTTTTTCCTTTCATTCATTTTTTTGTTTTCCTTCCATTCTTTTTTCTTTTTCTGTTTCTTTTCATTCTTTTCTTTCTTTTTCCTTTCATTCATTTCTTTGTTTTCCTTTCATTCTTTTTTCTTTTTCTGTTTCTTTTCATTCTTTTCTTTCTTTTTCCTTACATTTTACCTTTTTCTATTTTTTTCCAGTTTAAAAAATCGTTTTTGTTTTCCTTTCTTCAAGCCTAAAATCCCCAAATAATTTTCCCTCTGACTGTGAAGGTAACAGTAATGTTCAAGTGTTTTCAATCATCACGTAAGTAGCGTTCATTCTTTTAACTCTCCGGTCCCCTACTTCCAAGCAGAAAAAAAAACTGGTTAGCATCAAAATCCTTTTAAACCGCGACCCCCTCCCAACCTCTTTACGCTAATCCCAGAGAATCCTTTATTTATATTATCACGGAATTCGGATCATTCAGAGAAAGACACAGGTTAATTCCACAACTTCCAAACTCAGGCCATTCTCTATTTCCCCGTTGATCAGATTATATCTTTAGGGTCTCATCAAAGGTCGGCACAAGGCCTGATGTTCAGTTAGACGCTTGACAAAAGCACGAACACAGCGTCAGCTTGCTTCTTTATCTCGACCGACCGACCGACCGACCGACCGACCAATTTATGACAAGATCCCTAATCAACCCAACGAACGGTAACTAAAATTCTGGCCGGTGTGGAAAAGCTAGTTAACTTCGATTAAATTTTAAAAAAATGGCACTGGCGGATTGATGGTTGAATAGCGATTCTAAAACTCATCCTTGGTTTCTTTTCAAATTGCAAATTACTTTTTCACTTTCCAGCCAGTGTTTAATTATCAACAAAATAAACACGATTAATTCTGACCAATACATCTGTCAATATAAAAAATCGTAACATAAAATACATACAGAGTTAAAAATCCTCTTCTATATGTATGTGTTTTCAATAAAAGATGATAATTCTAATGGTAATAATGTTCTTTTTTTTTTTAATTAGGGTTAGGGTTAGGGTTAGAGTTAGGGTTAGGGTTAGAGTTAGGGTTAGAGTTAGGGTTAGGGTTAGAGTTAGAGTTAGGGTTAGGGTTAGGGTTAGAGTTAGGGATAGAGTTAGGGTTAGGGTTAGAGTTAGGGTTTGGGTTAGGGTTAGAGTTAGGGTTAGAGTTAGGGATAGAGTTAGGGTTAGGGTTAGAGTTAGGGTTTGGGTTAGAGTTAGGGTTAGGGTTAGATTTAGGGTTAGAGTTAGAGTTAGAGTTAGGGTTAGAGTTAGGGTTAGAGTTAGAGTTAGGGTTAGGGTTAGAGTTAGGGTTAGAGTTAGAGTTAGGGTTAGGGTTAGAGTTAGGGTTAGAGTTAGTGTTAGGGTTAGAGTTAGGGTTAGGGTTAGATTTAGGGTTAGGGTAAGAGTTAGGGTTAGAGTTAGGGTTAGGGTTAGAGTTAGGGTTAGGGTTAGATTTAGGGTTAGGGTAAGAGTTAGGGTTAGAGTTAGGGTTAGGGTTAGAGTTAGGGTTAGGGTATGAGTTAGGGTTAGGGTTAGGGTTATGAAAATAAAAGTTATAGCCCACATCGTTTGTCTAAACGCAACTCTCTGTTGTGATGACAAATACACTTTTCTAGATAACAATGTATCACCCTACACACATACACAGACACACACACACACGCACACACAAAGATATAATGCATACACGTATATATGTGTGTGTGAAATGTGTATGTATATTTACGCTCTCACACCCAGATTGAGCACTCTAGAAGAGTTTTTGAAAAACAGTATCTACTCTGGCACCTACGCATGGTTCATTCAACAATGAATTAGAAAACTCTCAGCTATGGGGCGTGTATAATGATAATATACACACTAAAAAGTGTGCCACCTTCTACCGAGCGCCCGTAGCTCAGAGGTAGAATCGCCGACTGACGCCAATTCGGTCGGGTTTCGATCCTGGGTTAAAAGCAATCGTCTGTCTAACCGCAAAAATACAGCGAAATAGATCTGTCTGCGGATGACTATATATATATATATATATATATATATATATATACATGCAATCAATTATTTATATATATTACATTTTTTATATATTATATATGCGCGATATATATATAAACTGTGTGTCTGTGTCCGTTACCGATAGACTGCGACACGGCTGAACCGATTTTCTTGAAAATTTACACAGTTGTACTATAAGCGTCTGCGAGTATTCTTGGCTAGGTTTTGTGTCAAGGTACCCTCGATAAATATCGAAAAAATTGTGTTATAGAAGCAATGGTCCGATTTTAATCAAATTTGATACATTCATAGATAAAGACATAAAAAACGATATCCAGAAGTTTCAAGGTTGTAGTTTTTACAATAGTGCAGAAAATCTATTATATATATATATATATATAAAAGGCAAGATGTTTGTGTGTGTGTCTGTTTATTTGCCAGTATGTCTGTATTTTTTCAGCCCTTTTATTTTAGTTTTTGCTTCGGGTTTGGCTCTAAATATGTATAATTGTAGTTCTTAGTCTCAGCCATGATACCATTTTATTTAGCCTTCAAAATTCAGTTTACGACGAAAAAAACTTATTTGATATCGATACCAGGAAATCAAAATTTTACTTACATCCATTCATTTTTCTTTCTGTCTACGGTTTCGCTTTAACTGGAAACAACTATTGCTTTTTAGTCTTTCGTGCCAACATCCAAAGAGTCTGAGCTCCAGGACCATGGATTAGTTTTAAAGCTTTCATTACACCCGAGCAACGCCGGGCTATACTGCTAATTGAGGTATAAATTATGGAAGGTTAGGTTTCTTGATATTTTGTGTGTGTTTGTATATTACTATTAGAACCATTAATAAGTTCCTGCTGTTTTCCAAAAGATGGCGTTCCCATAACTGCGTGTATGTAGCTTCCGATGGTAATGCATCCATAAGGAATTACCATAAGCAAGTTTGAAATTCAGTGTATGTCATTTCGCCAGAGTTAAAAAATAATATTCTTTTTATAGCGTTAAACATACACGTATATTTGTGTGTATATGTATTCAATTTGTGTGCGTGTATTTAATATTTGTATGTGTGTATTTAATATTTGTTTATTTATTTCATATCTATTTTTATTTCTTTATCTTATTTTTTTATGTATTTTATATCTATTGTATTTATTTATTTTTTACTTATTTTTTTTAATTTGTAATTATTTATATGCATACACTTACTCATGATTTCCGTTTTCTTGTTTATTTTGGTTTCTAAAATTAATTTTTATTAATTGTACATATAAGCATAGTTTACAGTTTTTTTCTGTTAAAACTGTATGAGAGTGTCCTTTTTATAATTTCCAATTTGATATGGGTAGAGATATTGTTTTCTTTTTCGGTTCATAGGTATTTTGATATGTTTGTGATGTTTGTATATTTTTCTCTCAAAGGACATTATGAATGTAATATCTTCTTTCGAGGTTTTTTTCTGTAGTAACTGTAAGTTTTTCGTCTGTGTTAATGTTATTAGTTACGGTAGTTTTGTATATTATATTACCGGTTAAACATTTATTAAGTGGATAATTTTCTTTGTTTTTGAAATTGTTGTAATTGATTTTTTAAAATTATTTTTATATTGTGTTGATTTTTATTTTCTCCATGTTATCCATGCAGCTGTAACTAGTTTTGATTGACTTTTATTGATAATTTTTGATAATTCACTGTTTTAGAAAGGGTTTGTCAATTAGTTTGAAAAATATTTTGCCTATTTTTGTTTTATTTAATTATTGTAGTGGGGTTTAAACTATAAAAATCCCAACTAGCAATCACACACACACACACACACACACACACACACACACACACACACACACACACACACACACACACACAGCAGTAGCAACCAGGAAAGAACATTTGTAGAAAGTTTCGGGGTCAAACACTAGCCCTCTAATATTCAGAAGATGAGATGTTAATTTCGAAATATTAATGTATAATAAATAGGTGATACCCGACAACTTATTTACCTTCCTTTATTTTACTAAACACAAGCCCCCTAACATTCTGAAGATGAGATTTTAATCTCGAAATATTAATGTATAATAAATAGGTGATATCCAACAACTTATTTACCTTCCTTTATTTTACTAAACACAAGCCCCCTAACATTCTGAAGAGGAGATTTTAATCTCAAAATATTAAATTATAATAAATAGGTGATATCCAACAACTTATTTACCTTCCTTTATTTTACTAAACACAAGCCCTCCAACATTCTGAAGATGAGATTTTAATCTTGAAATATTAATGTATGATAAATTCGTGATATCCAACATCTTATTTACCTTCGTTTATTTTAGTAAACACATACCCTCTAACATTCTGAAGATGAGATTTTAATCTTGGAATATTAATGTATAATAAATAGGTGATATCTGACAAATCATTTACCTTCCTTTATTTTTACTAAATGCATTGTGACAGCCTTCAAAACATAGCCATATTCCTAATATACACAATGTTTCAAACAAATTACAAAACTTTCCTAATTGTTTCGTTTTCTGCTGGTTTTGGTTGCAGAGTTTTCGTTTTCAGATTCTATTTGTTCGAACATCTGATTTTTCTTAGGGCTGATTTGTATATTTTTATTTTGTTTTCATTGAATTTAATGAAAGTATTTTTTATTTATAGATATGCTAGAATTTAATGAAAGTTTTTATTTATTTATAGATATGCTAGAATTTAATGAAAACATTTTTATTTACAGATATGTGTATTTGTTTGAATATGGTAGGGAGTTGTTGAATTTTTTTTCATATATATTGAGCTGTTATTTTTTTGAAATGTTTGTATATTCCGTTGTTTGGGTTGAAGGCCATATATAAAAAAAATGTATTATTTTTGGTGGGATTTCATATCGATTGTAAGTTCCTTGATTTTAAAGGATCTTTTATTACTTCTTTTCTGATTCTGTCTATAGTTCCGCCATTGCAATTTCATTGAATTAATAATTCATCGTCGCTGTATAAACCCATATCTTTGTTTTAATTATATTTGCTAATTTGTTGATTATGGGTATGCCTATGTACTCGTACATTTCTGCACCATCATAGCTACTGTAGTTACGTTAAAATTATAATTACTGTTTTGGAATTTTCGGTAGTTTCTTAGAATATTCATATATTCTTTGGGGAGAGTTATATAGTCTTTTTTCTAAGTTAAGTGCATTATTTAATATATAGGATGTTACCGGTAATTTATTACCAATTTATATTATAAATTTCGCGCATGTGTATTGTTTGTTTTTGCTTTTGTTGACTGTACATTATAGTAGGGTCAGTTGGGCACCCTTTGTGAGAAAATGAGCAGCATGACGCAATTCACTTCATCAGACATTTGGAAACAGCATGATGTACTGCTTGGTATGCATCCCGGAAGCTCTAATACAAACATTTTAGATTGCTTCGGCGACAATCTGAGGACAGTGCAGAGGATTTGGAAAAAGAGTTAGATGAGTCTAAGTTGTTTAGAGTGATCATGAGTGATGCCATTCCATCTTTCCACAGGTTCTCAGACTCTACACGGAAGCCTACATCGTGCCTAGGTGAGATAGTTCTGCCCTTGTCCAAGAGATTTGCTACTGGAAGACCCTATGACTGGCAACGGGATTCTGTACGATGCTACACAAACCGTAGAACCAAGTCATGGCTGTCAGACAATTTCTGCGACCATATCATCCTTTATATCTGGTCACCTAAATCTCCAGACTGCAACCCACTAGATTAATATGTGTGGGGCGCACTTGTGCAAGTTACCAACGCAATTCCTTCTAACACCAAATGATGTACTGAAGCCAGTGATTATGGCAGCAATCACCAACTTAAACAAGGAGATTTTCTAGAAGAGATGCAGGAGATTCCAAAGTCGTTTGGTGTAGTGATTGAAGCCAATGACGTTTTTAAAAAAGATCATTCAAAATTTCAAAATATTTTTTGAAATTTTTTTCAAATATTTTTTTGTAATTTTGGTAAATATACCTGTTAAAATGAGTTGTCAGTGTTATTTTCATTTCTCCGTCATTTAAACAGCAATTCATCTATCGCACCCTGCTTTTTCTTGGGTAGATGTGGCTAATGTCTTTTATATGAATTCAGTCAGTTGAGTGCCATACGTGATACACGCTTAGGCGATCATGTCTCGACAGAGACATGACTGACTGGGCAGAAGATTATCCTGCAGTAGGTTGCCATTGCTTTCTGCGGTAGACTGGTTGCCGACCAAGGCTATAGAACCCAATCTGTCCTGTTATTTAACCCATAACTGGAAGGAATAGACGAATTCCCAAGGGTATTTGCGCGTAAATGAATGCAATGAATTCAGCTGGAATTCGAACTCGGCTCCCCGATTTCTCGTTCCGAGCCGATATCCAATGCACCACAACGCACATGCGTGAATTAAAACCAATTAATTGTTGTTTTGTGTTTTCCCATTGGTTTATGTTTAATATGTTTCTTAGCTTTGAGCAGATTTTAAAAAAAATATTTGTTTGCTTATTTTTCCAATATTGTTTTTTGTGAGGTTTCGTAATCTTTATGGTGGTTTGTTTGTAAAGTTGTCCTTAGGGTCTTTTAATTTAATAAATGGTTCTACTTTTGTTAATTGTTTTATTCTTTTGTCGAATTTTAGTTTAGTGGCTACGTTTTTAGCTTTTTTTGTTTATATCACTTTCTATTTCGTTGTGGTTATGTACAATTTAATAACTTATTTATCAACACGTGTGTGTGAATGTGTGTGTGTGTGTGCGTGTGCGTGTGTGTGTGTGCGTGCGTGCGTGTGTGCGTGTGTGTGTGTATATGTGTGCGTGTGTGTGTGTGTGCGTGCGTGTGTGTGTGCGTGCGTGTGTGTGTATGTGTGTGTGTGCGTGTGTGTGTGCAACAAATTAATTTCATATTTAAAATGGTATAATAAAAGCAATAAACCTCTCGCTATTGACGAGAGTATGGCACAAGGCTACAAATATGGAGTAATTTTCAAAATTAGTTTGCAAAGCATTATTCCAAGGCAGAATGTCCAATCTGCGTCCATGTGTGTTCTTTGTATATAAAATAAATGAAGAAAACAATAATGAATTGCATTTGCTTGATTCTCTCCCCAGCATTTTAGACTGTTTCCTATCACGGGTAAATTACTGAGGTCGGAAGTGGAGTTTTCCTAACACTCGACGGGTGGAACCTCATTTTATGTCGAAGGACATTTTGTACTTAGCGGGAATGACAAACAACAATGCTTGTATTGTGTCGAGCAGATAAGCTGAACTTAAAAAGGAGTAAGAGGTGTGTGTGGGGGCAATTTGTAGAGAGAGGGAAAGTGAGTGAGAAAGAGACACAGAATTGAAAGAATGATGAAGTGAATGAATGAGGGAGATAGAGATGGAGACAGAATGAGAGATTAAAGAGAGAGCGGAAGAGAAATTGAGACGTGAAAAAAAAAAGGGATAAAATAAATGGGAAAATGAAAAAAAAGGAGAGAGAGAGAGAGAAATAATGAAAAACGTGAGACAAAGATAAACCTAGAGGTAATAAGAAACAGAGAGAGAGAGAGAGAATGGGTGGGAGTGAGTAAAAAAGAGAGTCTAAGTGAAAGTGATAGTGAGAGTGTAAGTAAAGAGACAGATTGAGAGTAAAAGTGTGAGTGAAAAGAGTGTGAGAGACAGTCAGAGTGAGTGTGAGAGAGAGGATGTGTGTGAGTGTGAGTGTGAGTGAAAGTAAAAGAGAGCAAGAAAGAATGAAAAAGTGAGACATAGCTAAACCTACCAGAAACAGAGAGACAGAGAATGAGTGAGTGTAAGTGAGAATGATAGTGAAAGTGTGGGTGAGAGGGATTGAGTGAGAATGACTGAATGAGTGAGTGTGTCATTGAGAGAGAAGGTTAAAATTTTAGAGTGAGTGAGAGAGTGAGCGAGAGAGTTAGAGTGAGAGTGAGTGAGATAGTGAGCGAGAGAGTTAGAGTGAGAGAGTGAGCGAGAGAGTTAGAGTGAGAGTGAGTGAGAGAGTGAGCGAGAGAGTTAGAGTGAGAGTGAGTGAGAGAGTGAGCGAGAGAGTTAGAGTGAGAGAGTGAGCGAGAGAGTTAGAGTGAGAGTGAGTGAGAGAGTGAGCGAGAGAGTTAGAGTGAGAGTAAGTGAGAGAGTGAGCGAGAGAGTTAGAGTGAGAGAGTGAGCGAGAGAGTTAGAGTGAGAGTGAGTGAGAGAGTGAGCGAGAGAGTTAGAGTGAGAGTGAGTGAGAGAGTGAGCGAGAGAGTTAGAGTGAGAGTGAGTGAGAGAGTGAGCGAGAGAGTTAGAGTGAGAGAGTGAGCGAGAGAGTTAGAGTGAGAGTGAGTGAGAGAGTGAGCGAGAGAGTTAGAGTGAGAGTGAGTGAGAGAGTGAGCGAGAGAGTTAGAGTGAGAGTGAGTGAGAGAGTGAGCGAGAGAGTTAGAGTGAGAGAGTGAGCGAGAGAGTTAGAGTGAGAGTGAGTGAGAGAGTGAGCGAGAGAGTTAGAGTGAGAGAGTGAGCGAGAGAGTTAGAGTGAGAGTGAGTGAGAGAGTGAGCGAGAGAGTTAGAGTGAGAGTATATCGGAACAAAAAAGAACGAAGAAATAAAAGTGGGTGGAAATTGCATGAGAGAGAAATAAAAAAAAAACTTTCAAGTTGACGTTTATTCATTTTTCATTGCAACCATTCAAACCACCAGTAAACTATATCAAACTCATATTACTACTGGTACTACTATTGTAGAAATTTAATTGAGAAGTATTATAACAGACGATGAAAAATGAGACACCGAAATTCGAAGACATTGGAATTGCAAAAGATGACTTTTGAAATTTAAACAAAGTAATAAGAAATGTGCGTGGGTGGTGCAGTGGATATCGGCTCGGAACGAGAAATCGGGGAGCCGAGTTCGAATTCCAGTTGAATTCATTGCATTCACTTACGCACAAATACTCTTGGGAAAGGTATTAATCCGTCTCTTCCCTCCAGTTATGGGTTAAATAACAGGACAGATTGGGTTCTATAGCCTTGGCCAGCAATCAGTCTACCGCAGAAAGCAATGGCAACCTACTGCGAGATAATTCTTCTGCCCATTCAGTCATGTCTCTTTCGAGACATGATCACCCAAGCGTGTATCACGTATGGCACTTAAATGACTGAATAAAAAAATACGAAAATTTCGTTAAAACAACAGAAAGGAGCGCTTAAATGAACGTAATGTCAATCCTCTATTAAGGTAGTTGATACTAGATTATTTAGATTTTAGTCAACGAAGTTGTGGTTCTACAGAAGGATACTGAGAATACAATGGGCGGAATATGTGGTCAATGAAGAAGTTTTAAAAGAAATGGAAATGAAAATACTAAGTACCCGAAAGGATCAGTTGAAATTTGTGAGACACATAATGTGGAAAGAGTAATCGGCACCCACGCTCATCCGGTCAACGGGATCATCGTCTTCTCTCCTTATTCCCCTCTAGTGGTGGTGGAGATGACTGTGAAGGAAAGTTTGACAAAGCTATTTGCGTGAATATTTTTGAGGGGACAACTTGGCGCGACGGACGAGCCCACACACTTGCTCAGAAGCGCCTCTCTCGTGGTTCGAATAGAATCGAGGCACATGAGATCTGTCGAGACTTGGTTGCATCGGGCTGTCCGGTGCTTGGTCTTTCAAGGTCTGCCTTAGTCATGCCAAACCAACTGAGTCTACCCTCCTTCTGCAGGTTTCGTAATTGAGATCGTATAGATCTTTGCCTATTCCACTGTTGGGATCTTCGGGGTTGATCGCGTTCGGTCTAGTCCTTCCTCATCGACCTTACCGCCATGGGTGGCCCTAAAGGAGTTGATTCTCCAGACGGCTTCGCTCTTGGGATTACGGGAGAACGCAAAACCTCATTAGAAAAAAGATACATCTGAAATGAAGTTAACCTTGAAGGCAAAATGAAGAAAGACGGTTCAGAAAATTTGGAGCACATACGCAGAGGGCATATTTAAGTTACAAGTGACAGAATGAAACAATGAGTAATCTAACTAGCTCATGTACTGATTTTCTAAGCGGCGCTTAGATGCGGTGCAAGGCCGAAATTATGGGACACCTATTGAGGATGAAACTCACTACTCAATTGTAATAGGTTTTAGCGAGACAAGCTTGCTGACAATTACATCACGCCGAGGTAACCAAACCTAAGCAGCTCATGTAAATGGATGACAAAAACACGGCCTGGGACGGATAAGAATTGAAGAAACGTTTTTTAGGGTTTTATTACTATAATGTTCATACTGTACCAGACCCGAGAGCCATTCGTGAGGTGGCTATAGAGTAAGAGTTAAGGGACACAGTTTATGAGGATATAAGAAAAGAAAGTTAACGGTTAACTCTAGATTGAACAGATTAAGATTGTAGTGATCGGGGAAGCCTTCCCTTGCTTGGGAGTCGGTTCCACAAAGTAGCGGTTCGGGAGAAGAAGCTGTTCTAGTGCGCTTAGCTACAATGTGCGTGACGTGGAGGTTTTTAACACTGAAGGTTAGTACTGAAGAACAAGCAAATTTTATTAATTTTAGATTTAATTTTTCCAGTATTCTTACATACTCCTTTTTTGCTGGAGATATGGAGTGTAAATATGCTTCATAATTTTTGTATTTCCAAGCGCTTTCGGCCACTTCACCAGCCATTTTCATGTTATTTTTCTGATGTTGTTATTTGACTGTAACGTAATTTTTTTTATTTTTTAAAAAGGAACATTCTTTAAAGCTATCAAGTGACGCACGCGTTTAGGCATCGCACTAGCGTCTATATTTTAATATATATATATATATATATATATATATATGTTTGTGTATTTGTGTGTGTGCGTGTGTGTGTAAGGAGGTAAATAAGTATATATATGTGAATACATGTAGATACACATAAGTATATATAAATAATAATTACTCAGGTGTGAATCGATCAGTGCTCAATACTGTATAACAAAGTAAAAATATATATTGATTAATATGCAAATCATCTTACGTTTTAAGCACGACTCAGAGTTTTATGCTTTTAGCAATCGTCAGGTGCTTTTTATTATTATATTTTATTGGCCCTTTCTCGATGCGAATTATTTATTAATGCTAATAAATAATTCAGTTTTTAATCAAGCCTATATTACACAATTTTCGATTCATCGCATAACCATATCTGCTCTAAAATGTATCGTAATGTCAATAAATGTAAACGTGTTACGGAAATTAACGAAAATTAACGAAACTTGGTTATAAACCACCGACAATTTGAAATGATTTGTTTTGAACATTATTTTTGATCGATACTCAAGCAAGACAGGACCGTTAATAGTTCACCTGGGTGAGGGTTGCAGTCAGAAAAAAAAACTGGGTTCAGGTAGTATTGAAGAAAAGATTAAAGATGAACGGGGTTCAAGAAGATAGAAGATACTAATTGACGTTGAATTGACATTTTGGGAGATCGTAGCTATCAGGGAAGCAAGCAAACGGAAGGGAGTTCAACAGGTGGGGGTGCGAGAAAATAAACTGTTCGAGTAGAAGCAGCGATTATATTTAACTGTTTCAACGGTAAAAGGGTGGGACTTAAATGCCAATCTAGTAGCGCGCTTAAAGTCACGTGACCGAGGCACCAGGGGAAAAAGTAGTTGCCATGAAAATATTTGTAGAAAAGACGGAGGGCAGCCATGTTATTTACATTACAGGTTCTTCTTTGGATCTTGTCGATGAATAGCAGGAGCAACCAAACAGATATGGCAACAGTATTCAATGCGCGGATGAAGGGTAGATTTATAAATATGCAAAATGGATTGTGTCGAGAAAAACTTCCTGGTCCGACACAGTGAACCAACCTTCCTGGCAGTAGATTGAGCTATGGATTCGATATATTCGATCCACTTCAGGTCGGTTGAAAAATTGTGGCCAAGGAGGCGCAGTGTGGTTCTTTCAAGGAGAGATTGGCTGGATTCGATTTTCTGTAGTTGTTAGCGCAGTGGTTCAAACAGTAGTGTGACTGTTGTGCATAGAATTTCTGGAGTAAAAGAGATGCAAGTACGATTTTCGAAAATATCAGCAGATTTGAGTTTTTTTTTTAACGGCATATCAACACCTCTGTGGGTCATTTAATGCCAAAAAGGTGGGATTTTAAGGTATTTTTTTAAATATTCGATTTTAGTGAGAAGGTTAATTTAATCAGATTTTAACGAAAATGTTTTTGTCTTATTCTTTTTTATTTTAGAAAATTGAAAATGACTTCTAGTTTTGTATTAAAAATATTTTGCTGAGAATAATTTTTTCCTTCGAAAATGTGTTATGGTAATTTTTCTTTATAAAAGTCTATTTTTATGTATATATTTCTATAAAAGTGTATTTTTATACTTTCATAGTATTTTGACCCCAGTTTGAGGATTAACTATTTGCTGGAAACCTAACAGGTGCTACCACTCCGGGTCAGCGTGGACCTGAGAACAACAGCAATTAAGAGGTGGTTCAATGCTCCTCACAACCTCTCAGGCGCCTTGCTGCGGGATGCAATTTACCGTCATGCCTAGAACTGATTTTCGAAAAGATAATATTCTTTATTTCTTATCTGATCTGTTCACTAAAAGCCGTAGAACAACGGCTGGAATATTTGCTAAGTATAGCAAAAAAAAAAAAAAAAAAAAAATTACGACGGAACAAATACCAGTCCAACATTTATAATGGATAACAATGCTTCATCTCATAAAAATCAAATTCAACGTCTTTACTCTTAGTAAGCACTTTGTGTCTTAGTGGCTTTGTCCTCTTGCTTGGGGTGAAATGATATTAAGTCTGTATCCCGGTTTATATAGCTGTATAATTTTTACTATCCTTTGGGGTCGATGTTCGAGTTCAGATAAAAGCCAAGATCTCTAATGCTGATTTTCGAGGCTCCCTGAAACACCCGACTGAAACACCTAAGAATTGCACAATCTTCCCATTTTATTGAACCTTGTTTCGTGCAAACCAAGATAAGCTTAATTAATATCGACAGCATTTTCTGAGTTTTCAAAAATTCCCTGAGCCAGACAAAACATTGTTTTTATTTGCGGAGTGCTTTTGCTAATTAAGGGAAATTTTGAAATTTTCTTTCAAACAAATGATCGGTCAAAAAACCAGATGAAGTGGGTGGGCTTCGTTGCCGGTGAATAAAAGATGTTTTTGTCTGATAAAAACAGGCGACAGCAAAAATAATTCCCGCTTGGAAAAAGCAAAATGTCATGGCATATATGAACCATTTGGAATTGAAGAAATAACACTAAGACCACCTAGACTGCAAAAAGAAACAATCGACTTTTATTCTTGCTTTTTACATTTCAGCACACACACACACACACACACACACACACACACACACACACACACACACACACACACATACAAGTACGCGTGCACACTTGTGCGCACACACATATACATACATGCATACATACGTTATCAATGGTATACGCACGCATGTACATAATGTGCCGATCGACAGAAAGATTATTGCCTTTAAAATCAGCATTCGAGAGTCTGGTCTGCATCATAGTTGATTAATGATGTTGAAAGAAACCTTATACAGTTTTCACTCAGCAAATAATCGTCGAGATTGTCATGGGGCCGGGAATTTCGAAGACAGATCGATAAAAAATGCACACGGCAGATATAATATTCAATCAATTGTGCCTTTAAAAAATACTGATTGATTATTTAGCTGTCGGAATTCTTTTCTGAAAGCGAAATGAAATCATTTATAATGAGAGTGTTTCATTCAGAACTGCCATAATTTTTTTCCAACAATTCTCCCAGGGCGATAAAGCTACTAAGACGCAAATAATTACTGATGGTGAAAAAAATTTAAGAAAAATATTATTGAGGAGAAAATATGATAAAAAAAAATAGGATTCAAGGAGACAGAAGATATCGATTGATATTGTGCGTAAATTTGGAATGGTCTTAGTTGAAAGGAACGCAAGCAGCTGGAAGTCAGTTCTACAAGTGAGAAGAGAAGGTATCATTAGCATAGAATTTATGCTTACATTTAGCAGTTTCAATCGTAAAATAATGAAACCTAACTGCCAATCTAGTACTGTATTTGAATTTGTAAAGTTCAGGTACCAGAGAGGAAAGCTCATCAGATCAAGAACCACGAAAAGTTTTATAGAAAAGGCACTTGGAAGCTATGTTATGGTGTTAAAAAATTAAGTGATTGAAGCTGAGTTGCCAAGACAGGACTGATAACAGTGTAATTCTTCTTTGATTACAGCAAGTACAAGAAGAAAAAAGTAATTCTTTAATTTTGCAAATTTTTTTTATTCATTTCACCTCAAGCAGGGCGATGAAGCCACTAAGATGCAATGGGTTACTGTGAGTGAAAGAATCTGAGACAAATATTATTGAGGAGAGAGAACAATAAAAACATGATTCAAGGAGACAGAAGGTGACGATTGACGTTAAATTTGTGAAGATATCGTAGTTGACAGGATAACAAAAGACCGAAAGCGAGTAAGAGAATGCCGTGGGTAAGAAGTTTAAGAGAAGAAACTGTTAGCATAGAAACATAAACATATCATAAACTAGCAGTATAGCCCGGCGTTGCTCGGGTGTAATGAAAGCTTTAAAACAAATCCATGATCCTGGAGCTCAGACTCAGTCTAAAGAATATGTGTGAAGTTTGGTGAGAATCGGATAAAAATTGTGGATTTGTTTAAAGGACATACAGACAGATAAACAGACACACACACAAACATCTTGCTTTATATATATTATCGATTTTCTGCACTATTGTAAAAACTGCAACCTTGAAACTTCTGAATATTGTTTCTTATGTTTTTGTCTATGAGTGTATCAAATTTGATTAAAATCGGACCACTCCTATAATCAGATTTTTCGATTATCGATTTTCGATATTTATTGGGGGTACGTCAACACAAAACCTAGCTAAGAACACTCGCAGACGCTTATAGTAAAAACTGTAAATTTTCAAGAAAATCGGTTCAGCCGTTTCGGAATCTATAGGTAACGGACACGCACACGCGCATACATACACACACAGACAAAGTTCCATTTATAAATAAGTTTAGATTAGAGCCAGGTACTTGATAATGTATCTTTCTCTCTTTCAAATGAACAATAATTATAGGCTAAATTTGCTATACGAAGAATCATTAAACACTATATTTCTGCCGAAATTTCAGCAAAAAAAAAACATGTAAAACTATATAGAAAATGGAAAACCGAAAAATTACACAAAAACGTCTTGAAATAAAATCGCCATTAACTTCAACCACGGACTCCAGGCGACTTCGGAATCTCCTGCATCTCTTCTGGACGGTCTCCTTGCTTAAATCGGCGAATGTTGCCATAATGTTTACCTTTAGTTAATATTTGGTGTTACAAGGAGTGTGGTTGGTCTGTCGCTCAACTGCACCCCACACATAATAATGCAGGGGGAGGTTGCAGTTTGGGGAGTTAGGTGGCCAGGTGTAAGGGGTGATGTGGTCGCAGAAATTGCCATAACTAGGTTGTCCTGCTTGTTTGGCATGTTGCAGTGTCCTGTTGTCAGACATAGACTCTTCCAGCAGCCACCCTCTTGACCCAGTGCAGCAGTACCTCCTCAAGGCACTTTAAGTAAGACTTCGTGTGGTGTCTAAGACCCTGTGGGAAGAGGAATGAAGGTATAACGTCGCCATCATTATTGATTACTCCAAACACCTTCGTAATCACCATTAGACTCATTCAACTGTTTCCGAATTCTCTGCACTGTCCTCACATTGCCATTCAAACACTGAAACTTACAGCATTTCTTGTCTAAATTTCTAGCAAAGTGAATTGTGTCATGTCGCTCTTTTTCTCACATTCGGTACCCAACTGAACTTATAATTTGTAGCTAACAAAAAACAAAAAGTCAAAAAATAAACATCACGTGTATGCGAAGTTAAAAACATTAAATGGCGATAATTTACCCATCGCATTCTGTATATATATATATATATATATATATATATATATATATATATATATACTATAGTCATCCTCAGACATATCTGTTTCGCTGTATTACAGCTCATCAGTACGGCTTAGACTTCGTCCACTTCCTAACCCAGGATCGAAAGCCGACCAAATCGGCGTCAGTCGGCGATTCTACCCCTAGGCCACGAGCGTTCGAGCGTCCGGTAGAAGAAGGTAGGTTTTTTAGCGCGTATAAACACGCCCAATAGCTAGAGTGCTCCAATTCATTATCAAATGAGTGATGCGTATATATATATATATATATATATATATATATACAGAGAGAGAGAGAGAGAGAGAGAGAGAGAGGAGGGAGATTGATTTCATAATTAATATTAAGTGATCAGGGTTTTTTTAAACCTTCCAAAACCCTAATTTATGAATTTTTGGCTTCCAGTTTTCGTTCAAATTATTAATGCTTCTTAGATGCTCAATAAGGAATATGGTCTTTCAGTTATCAATTTGCTTAAATCCTGAGAGTGACGTGCCCACTGAAGTACCTTTGCATTGTTCAGAACAAACAATGTCCATTTCACTTTGACTCAAGGCTTCGAGTCGTTATCTTATTTCGAAGTTCCACCCATTTTCAAACTCCTGCTATTTCACCAAAGCACAATATTAGTTCCAAAATATGCGTTGTGGTGCAGTAGATATCGACTCGGAACGACAAATCGGCGAGCCGAGTTCGAATTCCAGTTGAATTCATTGCATTCATTTACGCACGAATTGCCTTGGGAAAGGTATTAATCCATCTCTTCCCTCCAATTATGAGTTAAATAACAGGACAGATTGGGTTCTATAGCCTTGGCTGGCAACCAGTCTACCGCAGAATGCAATGGCAACCTACTGCGGGATAATCTTCTGCCCAGTCAGTCATGTTTCTTTCGAGACATGATCGACCAAGCGTGTGTCACGTATGGCACTTAACTGACCGACTGAATATAATATTAAGGCTTCTACAGGGCATAAAGTGGGGGATCAATTTTATATTGTTATGAAGTAATAAACTGATCCCCGCTAATTACTACTTAATATAATGCATCTCTTCCCCCTCCTCTAGCTATGTGTCAAATGGGACAGATTGGGTTCTATAGCGTTGGCTGTCAACCAGTCTAGCGCAGAAAGTAATGGCAACCTACTGCGGGATAATCTTTTGCCCAGTCAGTCATGTCTCGAAAGAGACATGATCGCTTAAAGCGTGTATTACGTATGGCACTTAACTGATTGACTGACCATTGTAAAAGAAACTCCGCTCTTTACAAAGAAAATTAACTATCCCTCTTATACATTACTTTTCAGACGTTGTTTTCTTTTTCGATCCTAGGCGCCGCCATTTTGTATGCTGAGATGCTTCGTGGCGAAAAACTGGATTTCTCTTTCTTTTGATTAATGAATGCTCTTCCAAATGTAATTAACATTTTTAAATATTCACTGATAAACCTCAGCCGATAAACATGCTACTTTCTTGTTCAAAATATATATTTCTCGTTCGGATTTTAACCCATCCATGTGTAGTTCATTTGTAATAATTCTGTTGAGAGCCAATGTTTCAGCTCCATTCTTTGCCTTTTTCGAGTTGGGTTTGAAGAAGAAATTCTACGAAGCTTTCGATGAAAAATTTTGTGTTGTCAAACATTTTTCACTTCAAAATAATCGATTCAGGATAACAGACTAATAATAGTTCGGGTGATCGTGAACTTTTACGTTAATCGTGAACGCCTTGTTGTATGTGGGAAGTAGTGAATGACGACTGCTATGTCATCATACCCGAATGAAAAACTACAGGGGGATTCCAAAAGTTTACAGAAATTTCTTAACATGATGAATTATATATGTGTGTATATATATATATATATATATATATATATATATATATATATATATAAACTTATTTATAAATGGAAAATTGTCTCTGTGTGTGTGTGTGTGTGTCCGTTACCTATAGACTCCGAAACGGCTAAACCGATTTTCTTGAAAATTTACACAGTTGTACTATAAGCGTCTGCGAGTGTTCTTAGCTAGGTTTTGTGTCGAGGTACCCCCGATAAATATCGAAAATCGATAATCGAAAAAATCGGGTTATAGAAGGAGTGGTCCGATTTTAATCAAATTTGATACACTCATAGACAAAGACATAAGAAACGATATTCAGAAGTTTCAAGGTTGCAGTTCGTACAATAGTGCAGAAAATTTTATATCGATACCAGGAAATTAAAATTTAACTTACATCCATTCATTTTTCTTTCAGTCTACGGTTTCGCTTTAACTGGAAACTACTATTGCTTTTTAGTCTTTGTGCCAACGTCCAAAGAGTCTGAGCTCCAGGACCATGGATTAGTTTTAAAGCTTTCATTACACCCGAGCAACGTCATAATGTCATAAATCCGAAGAAAACAGCTTGGAGGTAAATTCCAAAGATCCTATTAATATTAAGCATTAACACTGATGTAGTCAGAGGGCTCAATGTTATTAAATTTACTTATTTACATACTAAATATTCAAATTTTCTAACATCGGATAGCCATTTCAATAAGTAAATTTAACAAAGTAAGGGCAAGGAAAAAGAAAAAAGAAAAAAGAAAAAGAAGAATGGCGTAGATCATTGCTGTTGGGACCTGTAAGTTGGTGACAAAAGCGAAAAGAGGTACAATAAAATAAAAATAAAAATACAAAAGAAATGAATTCTGACAAAACAACATGGCCCGACACAGTGACCCCCACCTTCCTAGCAGTAGAAGCAGCTATGGATTCAATGTAAACATTCCATTTAAGGACATTTGATAGAGTGAGACCAAGAAGGTGCATTGTGTTGCTCTCTAGGAGACTAGTGTCATCCATTCTGGTGGTAGGTAGGAATGTTTCTCTATGGAGAGCAGCTTTGTTTTGGAGGCATCAAAATTTTTTAAACATTTCCTACTCCATTCAATCATAGATTGGAGGTCATTTTGAAGTGCATCAGCCAGGTTTACTTTGTGAGCCTTGGCAGATTTTTTACAGAGACGGGCCTAAATGGCGTGTTATCAAATAGGCGTCAACTTGGGAATTGATTACATCAGGAAAATCATTGATGAAAATCAGAAAAGGCGTAGGGCCTAGTTTCCGACAGAGCATAGTCGCTGTAAGTCTCAACGAGAATTCTGTGTGCTTCAGCTGCAGATTTCTTTTGAATAACGTAGTGCAGTAAAATTCCCCCAAAATATTTTTTCTTTGTCATGAAATCCGACATGTTTAACGCTATGAAAAACAATGTTGTTTACATTTCGGCGAAACGACATACACTGAGTTTAAAGCTTGATTATAGTACTTTATTACAGATGCGTTACGACCTGAAATTAAACGTACGCAGTTCTGGGAACGGCATCTGTTTAAAAACACCGAGAATTTATTTAAGATCCTAATATATATATATACTCTTTTTCCAGCGTTACCTTTTTCGTTCTTAAATGTCTATTCCATTTTTTAAAATTATATACAAGCCTGTCACGACACTCGCACAATTAAACAAACAGGTCTTTCTAGTAGAGTGGCGTTCATGGGAGTCTGTATCTGATTTCTCTAGTGTCATCTCATATAACTGGCTAAGCCAGCCGCTGAGAGGGTGACTTTTCAACAAATACTGCAACTGTGTTGGTGTCCTAGTAAATATATATATATATATATATATATATATATATATATATATATATGATTTCAGCTGTGTATTTGTTCATATCTACTCGTCGACCAGATACCCTATTCATTAAGCGATACAATCTATGTGTGCCTCAACATGTGTTGTTTGCAAAACCATTACAAACTAGAGCAATAACTGCAGAAGAAACTTTTAATTGAAATAATTTAAATTTTTAATTTTGGAATTAATCTTAAGAAAAAATGCATACAATTAAACATGTAGTAAGTATACAGCATTCGTTAAAAATATACGATTTGATGAAAATTAACTAATTCTAGTTAATTTTATATTAAAGCAAAATATCTCTTAGAGAATATAAACATACATGTAATTCAGAGAGAGAGAGAGAGAGAGAGAGAGAGAGAGAGAGAGTGAGAGAGAGAGAGAGAACGTGCTTTCAATAGGAATATTGCAAACGGCTTCAGTTTGACTATAGAAACAAATGTATTAATTTAAAGTGAGTGTCTTGTCACGTAAACATTTTTCTGATTTCAAGTTTCAAACGGATTTAGCTTATCGATTCCAGGAAGCCAAGACGCCAGGACACCAGGGGGCGAGGAAGCGAGAAGGCGAGGACACCAGGAAGTCAGTGGGCGAGCACGCCAATGTGTGAAAATGCAAGGGGCCAAGATGCCAGGGGCGAGGAAGCCAGTGGATGAGGAGGCGAGGAGGGTAAGTTTGGTCACCGTGAACAAAGACAAGAAATTTTGTCCAAAGGTGAACGTCGTTGTTCGAACAGATTTTCGGTGGAAACTGAAAGAGAAGGAAAATAAATACATCCAATATTTTTCTAATGTTTAGAAAAAATATGAAGATAACTGTTGTACCCATAATAATTGCAGCACTTGGCGTGGTTCTCAGAACTTGGGGAAGATGAAGAAATTAAACATCTGATTGCAGGATTACTGAAATTGACAATATTATTGGAGAGATCGCTTGTAAGTATTAAGGAGACTGACTGTCACTTGAAGTCTCCTTACCAGCGCTACAGACTCCGCAGAAAGCAATGGCAACCTACTGCGGGATAATCTTCTGCCCAGTCAGTCACGCCTCTTTCGAGACATGATCGCCCAAAGCGTGTATCACGTATGGCACTTAACTGACTGAATGTCATTCGGGATGTGCGTTGTGGTGTAACGACAAATCGGAGAGCCGAGTTCGAATTCCAGTTGAATTCCTTACATTCACTTATGCACAAATACCCTTGGGAAAGGTATTAATCCGTCACTTCTCTCTAATTATGGGTTAAATAATAGAACAGATTGGGTTCTATAACTTTGGCTGGCAACCAGTCTAACGCGAAAGCAATGGCAACCTACTGCAGGATTATCTTCTGCCCAGTCAGTCACGCCTCTTTCGAGACATGATCGCCCAAAGCGTGTATCACGTATGGCACTTAACTGACTGACTGTCACTTGATTCGTAGAAACAGCAAATAATAATAATAATAATAATAATAATAATAATAATAATAATAACCGGAAGTTCTATATTAAGAAAATAGAAATAAAATCACTTCAGATGTTTACTTTGCTTGGCACTATAAATATTCTGTGAAAAGTGCAATCTGTCTGAGGCCCTCGTACGACTCGATGTAAAACATCCATCATGGAAGCTTTCCAGTTGAAATGCGAATGAAGAGTGAATAATGATGATGATGATGTCGACGACGATGATGGTGATGATAGGTATCTTCTAGAAACGCGCTCTGTGGCCAATTAATTTCTTTATTATTGAACCTTTAAGATAAGAATCGTTCCGAAGGGTTTGTTCTGTTTGTGGATTTCAAAGACTCACGACCATGTGCTTGAGTTCATTCTTTACCAGCCGCAATAGCAATCTCCCCTCCCGTACCCCTGTTCAATGTCCCGAAACATCAATAGACATTTTCAGCGCTTACACGCCCGGAGGACAAATCTTTAAAGTGTTTGCTAAACGCCTTTTGTTATTTTTTTCGTTTTGACACGTTTTCATTCTGTTTTCTTTTTTTTTCCACTGGTTTTTACTTACATCGCTTCATTTTTTGACAATTTCTCGTTTTGTGACGTGTTAACAATGACGAACAAGGCAGAACAAGGCCGTCACAAAAATTCGACATGTCGTGTTAAGAATTGCATTGACACATTCGTCATTTAGACTGGTTTAAAAAAAAAGCGGAAAATAATCATGAAGTCTTGTTTATCTTTCATTGTCTGGAATGTTTTATATTCTGAGGGTCTAAATATAAGTGGAAAGCGGGTGCCTAATGTACCCGTTTTGTCGTAATGCACAAATACAGTAACGAATAAACGAATGCAAATAAAGAAATAAAATATAATAAGCGGGGACATCCGGTTGGGCGCAGGAAAATTTGTCTTAAACTCAAACAAGACTAATCCATTAAAATACGCACACACACATACACACAGAAAAGAGTGCATTTATTATATAACCAATGTTTCAAGAAACAAAAATTAGGTCAGATTTCAATATATTTCGATGTAGACTTGCATCATCATCAGAGATGTTGAGCTCGATCAAACATTCGTAACATTTTTCAATAGGTGATGAACAGGTGATTTAGTTTGAACATGCAACTTAGTTTGAACAGCTGATTTATTTTGAACATGTGAATTAGTTTGAACACGTGATTTAGTTTGAAAATAAGACTTAGTTTTACACATGGTTGAATTTCATAACATATTTACATATTTTGAAAAGTGACATTTCAACGTATCTTATTAAACGACTCATGTGTGGATTTTGAATTTCAAATGTTTTTATGTTAAACGTGAAATTGAAAGAAAATGAAATATATTTTCGTTATTTAAGGCTCTTTTATAGGGAGAGAAAAAATAGGCTGAAGAAGCAGCAAAAAAGATAAGTGCCATTTATGTGGAAGGTGGCATAGCTACTGAAGAAGCTGTTTGAAAGTAGTTCGCTATATTCAGAAGAAAAAAATTTGATCTGAAAGACCGGTTATGGCCAAATTGAAAGGCAGATGAAAAATAATTCAGATAATCCAGGTCACACGGGACATCGCAGAGATACTTCATATATCTCATATGAGCATTGTAAGAAATTTGAACACATTTATAGTGTGCAACAAAACCGACATTTTTTTGTTCTATAGAAAGATCCCAAGAGATGAAATATGGGTGCTTTACAACAATATGGAGCGAACAAGTAATGGAAAAACGAAATGCCGGTTTGCATAAAAAGCAGTTTAAGTTGCATATCTGGTGAGATTAACAGGGCGTTGTGTATTAATGGCTTCTTATACTAAATCAGAAGTTTAATTCAGATAAGTACTCAGCCTAACTGGACAGTTGAAACGATGGAAAGCGTCCCGAATTAGCCAATAGGAATAATGGCATCTCTCATATAAAAAAACGCCATACTTCATATATACTTTGCAGAAATTGTTAGAGTTTGGCTGAGATGTCTGACACACACCCTTTACACACCCCACCGAAAATACCCCACCTTACACACCCCATCATACACACCCCGGCGTACACACGCCACCGTATACACATCACCCTACTCATCTCACCGTACACACCCCACCGTACATATCCCGCCTTACACACCCCATCATACACACCTCGCCGTACACACACCGCCATACACACCCCGCCGTATACACCCTGCCGTACACACTGTACACACCCCGCCTTACACACCCAATCGTACACACCCCACCGTACGCACTCCACCTTATACACTCCACCGTGACCACTCCAACTTACACACCCCATCGTACACACTACGTCCTACACATCCCACTGTAGACACATCACCCTACTTATGCCACCGGACATATCCTACCGTACACATCCGATCGTACACACCCCACCGTACACACCCACCCTACTCACCTCACCGTACACACCCCACCCTACTCACCCCACCGTACACACCCCACCCTACTCACCCCACACATCCGATCGTACACACCCCACCGTACACACCCACCCTACTCACCCCACCATACACACCCCACCCTACTCACCCCACCGTACACACCCCACCCTACACACCCCACCGTACACACCCCACCCTACTCACCCCACCGTACACACCCCACCCTACTCACTCCACCGTACACACCCCACCCTACACACCCCACCGTACACACCCCACCCTACTCACCCCACCGTACACACCCCACCCTACTCACTCCACCGTACACATCCCATTATACACTTGAAACCTTCGGATTACTGCTTATTTCGATCCATACAAAATTCTCCAGAAACCCGTAAAAATTATTTAGACTAATCCCTCGCCCCGAAAGGTGCTAAATTTTCTGAGGATGGAATAATGAAGTTGCAAAAACGTAGCGGAAAAGAAAATGAAATTATATGGTCAAAAAAACCTGTATACAAATCTATAAATGTTTCTTTGAAATACATTTAAACACGCTATGTACTTTGTTTCGCTTTAATAAATGAAATCAGTCAGTCATTTTAGTGTCATACGTGATACACGCCTTGGGCGATCATGTCTCGAAAGAGACATGATTGACTGGGCAGAAGATTATCCCGCAGTAGGTTGCCATTGCTTTCTGCGTTAGACTGATTGCCAGCCAAGGCTATAGAACACAATCTGTCCTATTATTTAACCTATAACTGGAGGGAAAAGACGGATTAATACCTTTCCCATAGGTATTTGTGTGTAAGTAAATGCAAGGAATTCAACTGGAATTTGAAGTCGGCTCCCCGATCCACTGCACCACAACGCACATCCATAGATACTAGGAAGAATATTAAAAACTGCTTGCAAAAGAAGACTTTCTTATCAAATTGAAAAAAAAATATTTATGGTTTGTAAAAAGGTCCCCGCGCTCTTATGAGAAATGCGGCTGTCGTGGAAACTGGTTCTTCGCTTGCCGCACCTAATGTTAGTGTTTATAATAATATAAATATGAACAGACCGGAGAGAGTCTTCAGTAATCCGATTCTGTCCAATCAGTCATGTCTCGAAAGAGACATGATCACCCAAGCGTGTATCAGTATGGCACTTAAATGACTGACTGAATATAAAAGTTGAAAACATGATTAAAGCTTCTACTGGACATAAAGTGGGGGATCAGTTTTATATTGTTATAAAGTAATAGACAGATCCCGCACTAATTACTACTGAATAATATAACACATCTTTTCCCCTTCTAGCTATGGGTTAAAGAACAGGACGGATTGGGTTCTATAGCCTTGGCAGGCAACCAGTCTACAGCAGAACGCAATGGCAATCTACTGCAGAATAATCTTCTGCCCAGTCAGTCATGTCTCTTTTGAGACATGATCGCCCAAGTCGTGTATCACGGATGACACTTAACTGACTGATTAAATATATCATTTGAAACCATGATTAAGGCTTCTATTGGGCCATAAAATGGGGGATCAGTTTTATATTGTTATGAAGTAATAAACAGATTCCCCCACTAATTACTACGGAATAATATAATACATCTCTTCCCCTTATAGCTATGAGTCAAATAATAGGACAGATTGGGCTCTATAGCCTTGGCAGGCAACCAGTCTACCGCAGAAAGTAATGGCAACCTACTGCGGGATAATCTTCTGTCCAGTCAGTCATGTCTCTTTTGAGACATGATCGCCCAAAATGTGTATCATGTATGGCACTTAACTGACTGACAAGTATCTCTCTCACCCAATGCGTCATATAATCAGTCTATTGGCGCACTTGTAAAATTTGTCCGATTCAGAATAGTATAGCTTAAAGGAACAAACTGACAGGTAAACATTATTTGCACATATTATAATCAGCCGATAACATTTTAGACCTAAACCGACCAGTTTGTGGCATGTGGCACGCCATTCTTCAGTCGAGGGGCAGTGTTTGTTTGAAGGGTAATGTTGATGGTAAAAATCCGCCCGTCTTTTTACGTGCGAAATATCCCTGAAATGAAAGTTACTCCAGAAGGTAACATGTACGTGAGGAATTTTAGATGCTCCCGGTTTTCGGCTGTCACATCTTTGTGTATCGTTGTTAACACCGCCTGGCCCACCGGGAAAGGGTCAGGGATCAACAGATGTCGTCACTGCGGGAAAGACGTACAAATTCCTCATCTTTGTTCCACTTGTTCTTCTCGGCGGCACGTATGTTTCACCATTGGTTATCGGTTTCTTTATCTCACAGACATTGGATTTCTCAGCTTTATCGACAGAAGAAATTTGGAACGAAATATGAGCAACTTTTCTCTGTGGGTTCTTGAGATGCAAACTGTGACCTTTGGGGTGGATGCTTTCTAAGAATCAAAAGATATCGGGGTGTCAAGTTTTCTTAAGAGATCTTCGAAGTCGGTTCTGTTCATAACAGTTTTTAAAAAAGTACTTAAGTCAGGGAAAACAAACAAACAAAAAAAATAAACAAAAAATGGGTTGATAAACCTACAAACCTAACTTTAGAAAAGATGCTTACAGAAGCCAGAAAGCCTCCACAAATTGTAATTCCGACTAGATTTCTGATGTACTTAACAAGCTAGTCTTACGCGTAGAGTGTTCTATTATTGGAGCCTTTTGCCACAAAGACTTAGAGTTTAACTTTTAAGGGGGGTGTTTTATTTAAAAAAGAAACATGCTACTCCCCTTTTACTACAATATTTATCATAATGGGTGTGGCCTGAAAAACTGAACAAAAGTTTTTCATTATGTGCATCGTTATTCACTGTTTTTGATTGAGCAAAACTCTTTTTTATGTAATGCTGTATTAAGCGCATGCGCGATAAATTACTAAACCGATTTCACCTGAAAAATTTTAATCCTCACCTTAATCTCTGTTTCTCTTGGAAATCATAAAGATGTAAATCTTCAATAGACACGGGCAAATATTAGCTAACAAAAGGTTAATATTTTATACATTAGACCCTAAAGAAATTTTTGACAGTTCTATAAATTGTAAAATGAGATAATAAAGAAAAAAATTCAGTTGCAAGCGATCTTCGTAACTCACGTGAAAAAACCCCTTTTGGATTGCAAAAAGATTGCAATCTATCAAAATAGATTTAATCCCTGTTAAGAGTTTTTGTTTTCAGTGATACTCATGGGGATTAGCAAAAGTCTTTTTCCATCCCAAAGTGAAAGAATATTCGCCATTAATATCAATCTGTTATGGCTGAATTTGCACATTGATTCGCTACAATTTATGAGAATTATTGCGCGCCAAATATGGTCGATCAAAATATATTTATGTATATGTAATCAAATATTGATTCTATACAATCTTTGCAAATTGTCTCGCGTCAACAAAAATATACTTGACTATGTCTTTCAGCAGATTTTTCAACTTTGATTTTCATTTCAGTATATAGTCACTTCTACTTAATATCAGGAAGAAAAGACAGGCCAAGATTCTCGGGTACATAATGAGGAAAGAGGACTTAGAAAAACTGGTACTCACAAGACAAGTTGAAGGCAAGAGGGTCAAAGGAAAACAACGCATAACCTAGTTGGTAAATGGAAGGCGGAACAAAGTTTACCAGAGATAGCAACAACAAACATTGTTAGGAGCTATAAAATGAAGAGAAAATTGTAGAGAGCCATGATTGTTTAGGCCCTGAACAGACAGACAGACAAACAGAAGAAGAAGAAGAAGAAGAAGAAGTCATGAACTGGATATATGTTTGCAAGAGAAAAATTTTAAAATAATCTACACTTATTTATAAATGGAACTTTTTCTCTGTGTGTGTATGTGTGTGCGCGTGTCTCTCTGTGTGTGTGTCCGTTACCTATAGACTCCGAAACGGCTGAACCAATTTTCTTGAAAATTTACAGAGTTGTACTATAAGCGTCTGCAAGTGTTCTTAGCTAGGTTTTGTGGCGATAAATATTGAAAATCGAAAATCGAAAAAATCGGGTTATAGAAGGAGTAGTCCGATTTTAACCAAATTTGATACACTCATAGACAAAGATATAAGAAACGATATTCAGAAGTTTCAAGGTTGTAGTTCTTACAATAGTGCAGAAAATCGATAATATATATATATATATATATATATATATATATATATATATATATATATTAAAGGCAAGATGTTTGTGTGTATGTCTGTTTATTTGCCTGTATGTCTGTATTTTTTCAGCCCTTTTATTTCATTTTTTGATTCGGGTTTGGCTCTAAGTAGGTATAATTGTAGTTCTTAGTCTCAGCCATCATACCATTTACTCAGAGGACTTATTTAGCCTTCAAAATTCAGTTTACGACGAAAAATCTTATTTGATATCGATACCAGGAAATCAAAATTTGACTTACATCCATTCATTTTTCTTTCAGTCTACGGTTTCACTTTAACTGGAAACAACTATTGCTTTTTGGTCTTTTGTGCCAACGTCCAAAGAGTCTGAGCTCCAGAACCATGGATTAGTTTTAAAGCTTTCATTACACCCGAGCAACGCCGGGCTATACTGCTAGTTAAAACAATAAAAAGATTATAAAGAATTTCTCACACACCCAGATACCCTGCCACCTTTACACGGGTGGCTATTAAAAAGCAAAAATTATTTTTCTTAAGAATAAAAAGAAAATTCATGTGCGATCCGGTAAAAGATTTGTAAACGAGGAAGGAAGGCTTGGAGAACCTAATACTCACGGGACGGATGGAGGGGAAGAGAGACAAGGGAAATGAACGCATGGCATACTTCATAGACTTGAGAAGGTGGATGATGGAGCAGGGATTGAGTGGAACAACAGGAAAAGAGATATTACGAGCAAAATGAGATAGGGAAATGTGGAGAGCCATGATCACCTACGTCATGATGGGACATGACATATAGAAAAAGAAAAATGTTCCTTGTTTTTATTGCACAGTTTATCTTTTCACACACATTTGCTCTAACATCGGGCATCATCGGTGCTTTGAGACACTGAGCACATTATTGCCTGGAGCTTCTGGCACTGAACCCACGACAGTAGAGTTTCATTCAGTCCACCATATCAAATGACCTGGGGAGACACTGACCACAATATTGTTTATCTATCTATCTATCTATCTATCTATCTATCTATCTATCTATCTATCTATCTATCTATCTATCTAGCTGATTAGTGCCATTCAATCCACCGTATCAAATGACCTGGGGTGACACTGACCACAATATTATCTATCTATCTATCTATCTATCTATCTATCTATCTATCTATCTATCTATCTAGCCAGCTAGCTGATTATATGAAGGTTGGTCGAAGATAATTGTTTGAAAACAATTATTCGAATTGTAAATTGTGTAAATGAAAATTATGTGTGTGTGTGTGTGTGTGTGTGTGTGTGTGTGTGTGTGTGTGTGCGCGCGTGTATACCCGTTTCGTTATATACGTTTGAGAGGGTCAATCAGTTAGAATTATTTGTAATGAAAGATTCTTTATTGCAATAAAAATGTAAACATTAAAAGAGGAAATACACAAATTTATAATTCTTCAAAATAAAAGTATCGTTAATAAAACAATTTGGTAAGAATAAAGTCCTTATAACTTCAAGTTATATGATCCTCCACGCAAATAGTCAACTCCTGAGGAGTAATCGTTAAAGGATGCCACTAATTTTTAAGTTTTGCATTTACTTTCGCGATATTTCTTGTCGCTCTTGTTATTTTGGCAACTTGTTCTTAATTTTGCAAAATGAATTTCTTGCAAGTCCTATTCTCTTTTAAGAGCGTCTAAAAATTTATAAATTGTGGAACGACGGTATTCCATTCTTCAAGGGCGTTATTAGTTCTAGGCAAATCAGCATTGCCTCTCTCAAAGCAAGAGCACATACGTATTTCAAACATAGGTATTTCGAATAATTATCAGTTTTTAGTATAATTGTCACTCAAACATTACAAATAAGTGGTTTTTGAATAATTGCTTTTCGAGCAATCGTATTCGAACAGTTTTCTTGATAGGATCTATCTATCCAAATATGCTCATTATCTATCTATCTATCTATCTATCTATCTATCTATCTATCTATCTATCTATCTATCTGTATCGAGAAAATTATTCGAAAAAAAAAAGCGTTTGGGTATACAAATCATTCAAACAATTTAACCTCAGTTGTGGCGCAGTGGATATCGGCTCGGAACGAGAAATCGGAGAGCCGAGTTCGAATTCCAGTTGAATTCATTGCATTCACTTACGCGCAAAAACCCTTGGGAAAGGTATTAATCCGTCTATTCCTTCCAGTTATGGGTTAAATAACAGGACAGATTGGGTTCTATAGCCTTGGCTGGCAACCAGTCTACTGCAGAAAGCAATGGCAATCTACTATGGGATAATCTTCTGCCCAGTCAATCATGTCTCGAAAGAGACATGATCGCCCAAGCGTGTATCACGTATGACACTTAACTAACTGACTGACCCTCTCAAACGTATATAACGAAACGGGCACACACACACACACATACACACATATATTTATTAGTCATCCACATACAAGCCTGTTTTGCTATATCACAGCTCATCAGTGTTGCTAGACACACCTACTTGCTTCTGGCTGGGATCAAAACTCGACCGATTCGGTGTCGGTTGGAGCTGCTACCCACTACTTACTGAGCCATGGGCGCATTGAATCAGAGAAGGGACATTTTAATATGTTGTATATAAGCAGCGTATACACACGCCTGTCACCGAAAGAACTCGATTAATTTCTCGAGAGTAATGCAGCAACCTTTCTTTTAAACAGCGTTCATTAAATTTTATTTAGTTTTTACAATGTTCTTACATTTTCCCGCTTGGTGCGATTGACGGAGTATATAAAAAACTGTCCATATGGCCGATTGTCCCAAGCGCTTTCGATCACTTCTTTAGCCATTTTCAAGGGGGTCGTTTGTTACTGTTGTAATATATTTTGATGTTTTCGACCTTTTGAGACGTATTATTCATGAATTATAGTCGGGGCATTATTCAGAGTCATCGTCTGTTGGGCGTGGCTGTAATTCGAGAGAATGATTTTCTTTGATGCAAATGGAAACAAAGTGTAAGAACTTTGGAAAAGCTAAATAGCAAATAAATAAAATTTTCCTTATCAGTCATTTTCGACGACACACACACACACACACACGCACACACACACACACACACACACACACACACACACACACACACACACATATATATATAGTCATCCGCATATTAAGAATATTTATACAGTTGTACCTCACCATCTGTTGCAACTCTGAGTTACATGCACGTGTTTATCGTCAGACACAAATTGAAAACTGACTTGTTATATTTCAATATTCATAAAGAACTCTTAATATGGTGAACATAGATTAAGTGGCATGTATGCATATTAAATGTAAAGCTAGTCTGACACTTTCATTCAAGGAAATTTTAATTAAGTTTGGTTCATATTTTCCATTGATATTTTTATTGATTCATTTTTATATAAACATTTTATAATGCGAGGAATTAAGAGTGCTATCTTTTATTGTTACTGTATAATCTAACCTAAGGACATACACGGCATGACATCTGATAATACAGCTAGAGTCTTACGAACGAACGGCTGGGCGGCCTTGAAAATGGGTTTATAAATTCACATAGGCTGGGAATCATGTAACTATCTTAGCCACAAGTTTAAACAAGGGTAATGGTGATAATGTGGATGTGCGTTGTGGTGCATTGGATATCGGCTCGGAACGAGAAATCGGGGAGCCGAGTTCGAATTCCAGTTGAATTCATTGCATTACAGCACCTGGTATTCCCAAGCGGTCACCCATCTAAGTACTGACCAGGCTTAACTTCGGTGATCGAGCGAGAACCGGTGTATTCAACGTGATGGGCCGTAAGCCTAAAGAATATACCCTTCGAAGCAAGATTGGCTTCAAAGGAAAAAAGTATTGCCGAAAGCGCCAATTTATAGGAAATTTAGGTAAGCTATGGTCGTCCACGTCTTGAAGGGACATTACGGAAATGCAGAGAGAGAGAGAGAGAGAGAGAGAGAGAGAGAGAGAGAGAGAGAGAATAAACAAGTCAAGCCTTTTCGTGCAATCGTAAGGCGGAGAAGCCTTAGACAAAGTAAATGTACACCTTATCTCAGAATGATAGAACAATTTTCTTTTATGCGTCGTGTCCCTTCAGGACATAGGCGATCGTAGTCCTTCACATTTCCTGTCCTTTGTAGGCCTTGTAAAGTTCGTTTATCCCAAATTCTGTTCTGCCATTCATCTGCTCAAGCCCATCAAGTATGTTAAGTGCTAGTTTCCACTGCCTTTCCTACCCTCTATCCGCCATGTGAGCATCAGATTCTCCAAGCCCTCCTTCCTCGTTACGTGTACCATACATTTCAACTGCATCTTTCTGATGTTAAGTATAGGTTTCCATATCGTTTCCATTTTGTTCAAAGCATCGTCGTTGCTGACATGTTCGGCCGATGTTATCCTCAGCATCCTTCTGTAGAACCATATTTCTTTCGCTTCAAGTCTCTTTTTCAGCTTTGAGGAGATTTTCCAGAATCCGTTGCCATACAGGATGATAGATACCATGTAACAGCTCAGTACTCTTTTCATTGTTTACAAAGAAGTTTTCCTCTCTTAATACTCTGCTTAGCTTTTGGAATACGCTTTTGGATGTCAGAGTCTCACTTTCTATACTCTGTTAGAACGCTTCCGAGGTATTTAAATTTCCGCACCTGCTGGATTTTAGTCACCTTGACTTTCATTTGGTGTTTTGGGCTCCTCTTTTTGCTGATGACCAGGCATTTAGTTTTCTTGTCGTTTATACTTAGTTCGTTCTTCTCGCTATTCTTCGTTATATTCTGCAGGAGGTTTTGTAGTTACCTTTCCGTGTTTGCTATCAGCACAGTGTACCATCTTCATATCTTATATTTTTAAGATTGTGGCCGCCAATGATGAATACCGACAGGATTTCTAGTTCTCTCAGAATTGACTCGCTGTCTAGGTTGAATAAATCCGGCGAGAAGACATCTTTTTCTTATACCACTTTCTGTTTTTGTATATCTGTTGAACACATTTTCTGCCCGTAGGTGGTTTGCTGCCGGTATAACTTCTTGATTATTTTAATGTCTTTCCCGAATATGTCAACGTTGCTAAGCAGCTCAACTAGATCTTCATGGTATACTTTGTCGAACGTCTTTGTGTAGAACACAAGTACACGTCCATCTGAATTTGTATTGCTCTTTCAGATAGAATTCTGAGCATAAATATCGCATTCCTTGTTCTGGTGTCTTTGACGAACCCTCATTGTTCTTTTCCTATCTTTGGCCTAATTCTAATGCTCGCTCTATTCATCGGAATTCGCATGATGAGTTTTTTGTTGTGGCTCATTAGGCTGATTGTTCGGTGGAGTCCACCTTTATTTGCGACTGGTTTCTTATTCGATTCTAGCCGAGAGGAACATTTTATTTAAGAAGATTTTCTGGGTCTACGCCAGTGGATATTAATTTAGCTGTTTAACAGAAAAAAACAAAACCAAAAAATCGAGAATGTGTGCACAAAACATAAATAATAATAATAATAATAATAATAATAATAATAATAATAATAATAATAATGGCAGCCCATTTAGGAGAAGGAAAACTCCGAACAACAACCCGCAACTCAAGGTGTTAATCGTGCCGAGGAGTGAATGGCTACTGCCAAACGATTCCCTACAGGCTTCGGGACCCTGTTTGTAAAAGACCGTTACCCAACGTGCCGGGCAACTTTGGGTGGACTTTTGGACCCGTGCGTCACTCGTGGGAAAAACATGAAAAATACAAATAGAAATAAAAAGTCCAGTATGGCTCTTCCAGTGGATAAACAGGGAGCCCGTCCTTCAGGAGGGAACCTACCTGAGGTCGAAAAATCTGCCATAGGAACAAACTCCTACACAAAGAATGTATCTTCAGGTCCCCACAACCAGGATAATCCTAATGATGGTCCTGAAAATTCACCAGCTAGATCTACAACCGTATATTTAAAGAAAGAAAAAATAAAATGGTCTCGTGAGGAGTACAAAGTCGTTATGACTGCATTTCATGAAGCGTTACTCAAACCTCAAAAAAACATGACTCGCCAAACATATGACATTTGGCGTGAAAAAGTTGGTCAAGCAAATAGAAAGTATATTGACGAAAATAAATTGGCCAATGTACGTAGGTACATTATTCGTAATAACCGACTGACAGAGGCTGAAATTCATGAAATTAAAAGAATTGTAACAAGAAGAGTCGAATCAACAAAATATGAAAAGGAACCGGAACCAGAAATAAAAAGTAATAACATCAAACAAATCACAGGTCATAATGTAGAAACCGTGAAACACGCAAATCACTGCGAAGATAATGATGTAAGTCTAAAAGTGCTGGAAAGGTGTGATCTGAGTCTGAGTCAGTTAAAAGACAAAAATAAAACGAGTTCAGAACACATCGAAGATAATTATTTGACGGAAAATAAGAACAATATACAGGAAGCCAAGATAGAAATAAAAAACCATCTAAGTCAAATACAAAGTATTACAATGGAGGAACGTGAACAGCTCCCAAAATTCCAACCAACAAAACAAAACCTCCGAACTATTAAACTGTACAATGCAGCACTGAAATCAATACTGGATGAAGACCCTCATACAAATCTTAACGAAGTAATATATGCATCAGCAACAGCAGCAACAAAAAATTTAAATATCAAAATAAAAACAAGGCAGTCTCGCAGACGTGAAGATCCACCTTGGAAAAGAAAAATTGAAAAAGAAATCGAACAACTAAGAAGTGAACTGTCAGTACTGGATGAACTGAGTAGAGGAATAAATGTAAGAACTAGGAAAAGAAGAAGAGCCGAAAAAAAATATAACATCAGGAATGAAAATGACGTCTTATCAAATAAAGAAAAAATAAAGCAAAAAATCCAACTGAAGGCTCAAAGAATAAGACGCTATGAAAAAAGAGCAAAATTTTACAGACAAAACAAGATCTTTCAGACTGATACAAAGTGATTTTACTGGGAAATAGGTAAAAAAAGAATTGAAGTGACAGTACCCCCCAGAATGGAAGAAGTCACAAAGTTCTGGGAAAAGATATGGGCTTGCCCTAAAGAACTTAGCAAGGAAGTACATTGGATTACGCAGGAGATAGAATGAATGAAAAATAAACCCGAACAGACATGGTCTGGAATTACAGAAGATGATGTTAAATTTGCACTAAAAAAAGCACACAATTGGAAATTCCCAGGTATAGATAAAATTCCTAACTTTTGGCTATATTATTTAAATGCAGCACATAAAAAACTAGCCAAAGAACTTCAAGAAATGGTTGACGATCCCACTAAAATTCCTGCATGGATGACCAAAGGAATTACACAAACAACCCGAAAAACTACAGACCAATTACATGTCTCCCGACAACATATAAACTACTAACATCTATTTTAACAAAACAGACATATTTATTCTTAGAAAGAAATGACATGATACCGCGTGAACAAAAAGGGTGCAAACGTGGCTGTTATGGTTGTAAAGACCAATTGCTAATTAACAAAATGATCCTGGAAAACTGCTACAGTACATAGAAAATTCTTAGTACTGCCTGGATAGACTACCGAAAGGCATTCGATAGTGTGCCACATTACTGGATTTTAAAGACTTTAAATATATACAAGATATCGCCCGTCATCATCAATTTCATCAAACAGTGCATGTCTATATGGAAAACAACCCTTTACCTCAATCATATAAATGGAACCTATAAGTCTGATGAAATAAACATCAAAAGAGGTATATTTCAAGGTGATTCTTTATCTCCCTTACTATTCTGCATATCATTAATAGCACTAACCAGTCAACTTAATAAGACAGAATGTGGTTATAAAATAGGCCAAAAGAAAATAAGCCATCTATTTTACACGGATGACTTAAAATTATATGCTAAGAATGATAATGAGCTGGAAGGTCTTCTGCAAACTGTAAAATGCTTCAGCGAAGACATTGGAATGAAATTTAATTTGAATAAATGTGCTAAAGCTACAGTTTTACGTGGATCAATACAAGAAACATCCTCAATTAGCCTAGACCCTGCTGTAACAATAAAAGAATTGAAACCAGAAGAAGCTTATAAATACCTAGGTGTAAATGAGAGCGAAAACATTCACCATAAAAAAATGAAAGAAATAGTGCGTAAAGAGTACTATAGAAGGCTACGAATGATATTAAAAACTGAATTAAATTCACAGAACAGAGTTATGGCCATTAATAGCCTTGCAATCCCAGTTGTCCAATATAGCTTCAACATCTTAAACTGGACTCTAAACGACATCAGGCGAATGGATGCTAAAACAAGAAAGCTTCTTTCTAAGCATAAAATGCATCATCCAAAGGCTGATGTAGACCGTCTATACATACCCTGTAAAGAAGGTGGAAGGGGTCTTATTCAGCTGGAATTGTCATACAAGACAACAACTATTGGCTTACTAACATACATAGAAACAACAAAGGATTGGATGATACAATTAGTAAGACAACATGAAGAAAGAAAGAAAAAATATTCAATAATAAAAGAAGGCAGTAAATACAAACAAGATTTACAGTTAGAAGATTCTGTAGAAAAGCAAAACAGAAGCCAAGAACCAACTATTGCGGCAAAAAATATGAAAATGAAAGCCAAAGATAAAGCTCTTGAAAAGATGAAACAGCGCTGGCAAGACAAACCTCTGCATGGCCAATATCCAGTACGTGCCAATAAATCCAATGTTGACAAAGTTAATACTCATCGATGGTTACGTGCATCTGGATTAAAGTCTGAAACTGAAGGATTTATACTTGCAGCACAAGACCAAAGTCTTTTCACGAGAAACTTTCAGGCAAATATTATGCATAATAATATGGATCCAAAATGCAGGTTTTGTGATAAACACCAAGAAACAATAGACCACCTAATCTCAGGCTGTTCTGTGCTTGCCCCAAACGAATATAAAAATCGCCATGATAGAGTTGGGCAATATTTACATTGGACAATGTGCAAACATTATGGAAAAGCTGTAAACAAACACTGGTATGAACATCATCCAGCACCGGTTACAGAAATAGAAGATGTAACCATTCTATGGGATTACACCATCTACACAGACAGAAAAATTGAAGCAAACAGGCCAGACATTATTGTTAAAAACCAGAAGGAGAAAACTTGTCTATTAATTGATATGGCTTGTCCAGCGGATTCTAACATAGCAATCAAGGAATTTGAAAAACTGTCAAAATATAAAGACCTGGAAATTGAAATAGAAAAAATGTGGAAATTGAAAACAAAAGTTGTGCCAGTGATAGTAGGTGCACTTGGAATGATAAAAAATGGAACAAAACAACACATTGAAAGAATCCCTGGAAACCCCAGCTTAAGAGATATACAAAAAATTGTCTTATTAAGTACAGCCCACACACTAAGGAAAACTTTATCTATGTAATGCTGGAGATGATAGAGAAGATAGAAAAACATGAAATGGAGCCATAACAACACGCCACTACCTGCCTTAGGTCTCCCCGCAGACTTGGTTGGTAGTGAGACCAAAGCAGAAATCGAAATATGATGAAAAATGACATAATAATAATAAAATTTATTATTAAAAACCAGAAAGAGAAAACTTGTCTATTAATTGATATGGCTTGTCCAGCGGATTGTAACATAGCAACCAAGGAATTTGAAAAACTGTCAAAATATAAAGACCTGGAAATTGAAATAGAAAAAATGTGGAAATTGAAAACAAGAGTTGTGCCAGTGATAGTAGGTGCACTTGGAATGATAAAAAATAGAACAAAACAACACATTGAAAGAATCCCTGGAAATCTTAAGAGATATACAAAAAATTGTCTTATTAAGTACAGCCCACACACTAAGGAAAACTTTATCTATGTAATGCTAGGGATGATAGGGAAGATAGAAAAACATGAAATGGAGTCATAACAACACGCCACGACCTGCCTTAGGTCTCCCCGCAGACTTGGTTGGTAGTGAGACCAAAGCAGAAATCGAAATATGATGAAAAATGACACAATAATAATAATGTCCTGCAAATTGTAATGTAAATTTGAATATCTTAAAAAAAACTCTCAAAATACAAGGACCTTGAAGGTTCCGATAGACTCATTGATGAGATTTCTGGTAGCCCATGCCTTAAAAATGGAAAAAACAAAAAACAAAATAACTATCAAAATACAAATCAAAATCTTGAAGTGGAGATTTAAAAAATGTGGTACATGAGGACATCAATAATTCCTGTTGTAGTTGGAGCCCTCGGATTAATGGAAAAAAAGTAAGATAGAATCATTGAAGAGATTTCTGGTTGCTCATGTTTTAAAGAAATAGAAAAAGAAATGTATTCCCAAGTACAGCTCACATTTTACGAAGAGATTTTTCTATGTGAAATATGTTTACTCTTTGTTTTTTGCTGTCTTTTTTCTTCAAAAAATGCTCAGTAAATATGCCATGATGCCATTTCTGATCTCAGGTCTCTGGTTGGAGCCTGAAAGGAAATGAGTGTACAATAGAAATCAAAGGATATAATAATAATAATAATAATATATAGATTCTGCAGAGATGTCTGTACTTTTGCGAAAATTTAACTTTGCCTAAAATTAGTGTGTTGGTGTCATTGTGTGTCCATGTGTCCGTATTTGCGTGTCCCCATGTATGCGTACATACATATGTATGTGTGCGGATATGTGTAATATGTGTGCGTGCATGCCTGTTTCCCACTGGCAATATCATTGGCCGTTATCTCACACTACCGATAATTCTATAGAGGCGATAATCCCAGGGGTGGAAACTGCCGTGGCCCCAAAAACCATTATCAGCTCTCGACTCTCCACATCCAATGGCCATTCCCAGGCTTATCAAAGTTTTACCTCTTTCTCATTTTGTTTTAGGCATTTACAACTCCCTGCTCGTTACTCGTAACAAAGCCCTGATGATAAACATTTATAATGAAAAAAAAAAAAAAAATGAAAAAGAAAAGACAAAATGTTTGCAGGAAAAGCGATCATCGCCATCTTGAATTTCGGCAAGAAGTCGAGAAATAGCACGAAAAGGTTTGAGAAAAAGGGAAGAAAGATATAGACGAAAAGAAAAAAAAGAAGAGAAAGATATAGACGAAAAGAAAGAGAAGAAGAGAAGAAAGATATAGACGAAAAGAAAAAGAAAAGAGAAGAAAGATATAGACGGAGAGAAAGAGAAGAGAAGAAAGATATAGACGAAGAGAAAGAGAAGAAATATATAAACAAAGAGAAAGAGAAGAAGAGAAGAAAGATATAGACGAAAAGAAAAAGAAGAGAAGAAAGATATAGACGAAAAGAAAAAGAAGAGAAGAAAGATATAGACGAAAAGAAAAAGAAGAGAAGAAAGATATAGACAAATAAAAAGAGAAGAGAAGAAAGATATGGACAAAGAGAAAGAGAAGAGAAGAAAGATATAGACAAAGAGAAAGAGAAGAGAAGAAAGATATAGACGAAAAGAAAGAAAAGAAGAGAAGAAAAATATAGACGAAAAGAAAAAGAAGAGAAGAAATATACAGACGAAGAGAAAGAGAAGAAATATATAGACAAAGAGAAAGAGAAGAAGAGAAGAAAGATATAGACAAAGAGAAAGAGAAGAGAAGAAAGATATTGACGAAGTGAAAGAGAAGAGAAGAAAGATATAGACGAAGAGAAAGAGAAGAGAAGAAAAATATAGACAAAGAGAAAAAGAAGAGAAGAAAGATATAGACGAAAAGAAAGAGAAGAGAAGAAAGATATAGACGAAAGGAAAGAGTAGAGAAGAAAGATATAGACGAAAGGAAAGAGAAGAGAAGAACGATATAGATAAAGAGAAAGAGAAGAAGAGAAGAAAGATATAGACGAAAAGAAAGAGAAGAGAAGAATGATATAGACGAAGAGAAAGAGAAGGGAAGAACGATATAAACGAAGAGAAAGATTAGGAACATATAATGAAAGAGAAAATGGATGAAGTAGATTTATATGAGAAGAAGAAGAAGAAGAAGAAGAAGAAGAAGAAGAAGAAGAAGAAGAAGAAAATAAATTTGTATTGAAAATTTTTCCTTGGCATAATATTAATGAATAAAAAGATTAATGAATATATATATATATATATATATATATATATATATATATCGGTATGTGCGTTAAATTTTCGTTTCATATTCTAATCTCACTTTTTGGGTGTGGTAGTTCGGTAGGTGCCACACAATCTCTCGCTTCAATGTACCTGTATTTGGGTTGAACAAATGTTTATTTTAGAATACCTTTTGTGAACCCAGGGCCTCAAAATTTAAAATTACGCCACTTGCAAGATGAGTAACGTTTACAATAATTTATTTTTTCTTCGACTGGAAACAAATCCAGTTATAATTGCACTCGACCTTCAAATGTCAGTCAATTCTGCCAACCACCCGCCAATTTATAAACACAAGTATAGAAATCTATAACAATTTACAAATATTTTTGTGCCGATAAAAATACGAGAAAATTGTTGAAGATAGAAATGTTAGACGGAAGTGGATATTATAAATATGATTATTGGAATTTGCCAAGTGACTGAGATGACTGCCTATTTTCCAGCGAAGACAGGTGTCAACGTTCGAGGCTCAAAAGTGACTTTTTTGGATCTCCAGTGTTGATTTTATAGATCCTGCACATAATTTGATTTTGTGCCAGACGAAACACAGTTTTTCGATTATTGATAATCCAAAGAATTAAGACATTCGATATGCGTGGGTGGTGCCGTGGATATCGGCTCGAAACGAGAAACCAGAGAACCAAGTTTGAATTCCAGTTGAATTCGTTACATTCACTGATGCGCAAATACTCTTGGGAAAGGTATTAATCCGTCTCTTCCCTCTAGCTATGGGTCAAATAACAGAGCATATATAGCCTTGGTTCGCAACGATTCTACCTTAGAAAGTAATGGCAACCGACTGCAGGAAAATCTTATGCTCAGCCACTCATGTCTCTTTCGAGACATGATCGCCCAAGGAGCTATTACATATGGCACTTAACTGACTGATGTTGTCCTCAAATAATTTGCAAGAAAATTTAAAACAGAAATCTAAAGTTGATTGGACACAGTATAAAGAACGAAGATGGTAAAAATGCTGGGTCCTATTTGTCTGTATAGCGGTGTTGTCGTTCGAGTGAGTCATTCTATTCAGCATCTGAAGCGTCCAAGACAAGTATCCAAAAAAAAAAAAAAAAAAAAAATGGCGCCTAAGTAGAAGATAACAAACCACAAAAGGTTTGCTTAATGCATTCCGGAATTTCCCGCCTAAACGTTATCATTATTATTGTTATTTTTATTATTATTATTATTATTGTCTACATGAATGTTTCTGGGAAATCAGATATCTACATTAATGTTTCTAAACTCTTTTTTCTGCATATACTTAATAACACTAATGTTCAAATTTTGTTCATTTTCAAAAGAAGTCGCTGCTAATTACACTGAAACTCTTCTTTGTATAGTCAAATATTAGATATATTTAAACACTGCTAAAATCGATGATATACCACAATAAAAAATAAGTACAACGAAGAGCAACAATAATATTAACAGTAATAATAGTAATAAAAACAATAATAATAACTTCGCTGTAACAATGGGTAGCTATGACAACGCAAGGTATGCGAACACATAGGCATATACAAAATAAACTAACAATTATTATTAACAAAAAATGATATAGGTTTATACAGAGACGCCGGTCTATTAATCCTACACAAAAATGAGAAATCAAGTCACAAAATCCTCCAAACCCTCGGATTTGTAATAGATACAAAATACAATAAAAAATAGTAAATTTCTTAGACATAACATTCAACCTAAAGAACAGAACCTATAACTCGTACAGAAAAACAAATAACAATCGTATATATATATATATATATATATATATATATATATATATATATATGTATTGTTATGATTTTAACATGACAAAATAAAACGGTAATGGAAAAATGATACACTCGCCGAGTATTAGAAATAACAAGGGAATTTATTATTGTAGAAACATGAGTACAGCGAACAGTTGTGGATGTTGAATAACGATGTGGTTATAGAGAGCGTGGCAAAGTTCTGCCTGCCATGTTTGCTGGCTTCAACCGGAAGTTCCATCTTCTTGTCTCCCAGCATGCACCTATTAGCTGGGGAACGGACTCCTTTGAATGGTCCAGGGGAGATAACTCTTGAACCGTTTTTATGGTGATTCTAATATATATATATATATATATATATATATATATATATATATAAACTAAAGCTCCAACCACTTCTTAACGCATTCAAACAAATACCCATACCTATAAATAAAGGAATCTCAACAAATTCTGAATATGACCAGTGAATTAGTTAAATTATTATTGATGAGATCTCTTATTAAAGTGTTTTTCGATTTATTTTTAATTTTCTTGTCCTTCGATTGGTTGGCTTGTGTAGCAGTTCTTAATAAATTGCACATAATTTTAGAACTTCCTGACTTATTTTACGTAATTCAGTTTTTGTTGGGTTGATAAGTCGGTAAGAGGGGTTTATTCGGAAAATCATCCTTATAATCCTTTATGTCAGAAATGCTTGTTTACCGTTGAATATTTAGTCCCTGCCACTTATGCCCACTTTGGCTGTGATGTTTTTCGCCTCGTCATTTATATTTTCAATGTAGAAGTCTGGTGCCTTTTTGTAACATTTGATGACTTCTTCGTTTAATTGTTTCTTCGTAATCCTCCGAGCTTATTGTGTAAATATTACTTGCTTTAATGTAGTTATTTTGTGTTTTTTATTTTATTTTATTTTATTTTATTTTTAGTTCGGAAACATTGGCTCAGACAAACGAATCAAGGATTACGAAAAAAAAAAAGAAAAAAAAAAGAAAACAAAAGAAGACGTCACTAAATGTTACAAAAAGGCGCCAGACGTCTACATTGAGACTATAAATATAAATAAAGTCGCGTGCATTTCTTGGTTCCAGAAAATTAGGAATAAAGAAAAAAGAACTTTCATAAAATATAACTTAACAAAATCTGAAAATGAGTGGATGGAAGATTTGAATTTTGATAAGCGGTTCATAAATATACCATTGGAACCTATAAACTAAGTACCTCTACTGGAGTTCAGTCATTTTTCTATACCTAAATTTAAATTGGAATTTTAAAATTAAATAAGTTATCTTCAAGCTTTAAAATTAGCTTTAATTGAAAGCCAAGAGATTAAATTTAATAATTCTAGCAAGCAAAACATACTGGTGTATTTTTAACCGAAATTATATTGATTGAAATCTAAAATTATAAAAGTTTTTGTTAAAAATACCGCCATTGTTGATTGATTGGCTCATTACGTAAACAGTAGCCAAATTTCTGTTTTAAGAACATCTTGCAAAAATAAAATATACCACGCTGGCACGTTATTTAAGTCAAATTTTAATATTAAAACTTACCTTTATCTGTTTTCAATCAATTAATAATTGCTTACTCCCAGAAATTTACAATAACAAAAAAATTAAATACGGTAGCCACTTTTTTTGTGATGTAAGTCATAGAGGTGTTAACAGATGACTGCTACCGGATGTTGACAGACACGCAATATCTGGTGATCAATCGTGATAAAAGATTTTAATTTTTTTGGTAAGGGGGTTTTAATTAAATAGTGAAATTAAAAATTTAACATAATAATTTCAGCACTTATGTAATATTTTATAGAATTTTAGTTTAGATTTATAGCCAGACATTTTGAATATGCTTTCTGAATAAATAAAAATTTTAGAAACGTAGATAATAAAATTAAAATATCGTAAGATTGAAAGTGCGTTCTTCTGTTTTGCTAACGGGTAATAACCCAGAACGCTTGTTAACTTATAAAATCATTTTGACCCATATGGAACACCGTACTTTATAAATTTTAACATCGTACCGTATTTACACAAATAATTTAATTTATTTTTTTCTTTTTAAAAATATACGTGGTGAAAAATTTTTATTAATTTTTTTTTATAGGAAGTATAATCATCAATTCTTAACTAATAATAAAAAAAACGATTCAGTTCTTTAAAAGATTTTTAAATATTTTTAAAAATTTATGAATTATTTATAATAAAAAAAAATGAAAACAATTCTTTTAAAATTTTATTAGTAATCAAAAATTTTTTTTCTTCAGACTATAATGTCCTTAATTTTTATTATTTATTCCAGCAATAAATGAATCATAATTTTAAATAAAAAATACATGATTTATATTTCCCGATGAGTTCTGCGTTTAACTAATATAAAAGAAAATACCAGAAAATTAAAATTTATTAAAATTTCATTAATTTACTTGAAGTGTGTGTGTGTGGGGGGGGGGGGTAACAGAGTTAAAACTTTTTTTTCATCAATATTTTAAAAAAGTAATAGTTTCAAAAATAATTTTATTCATTTGTGAATGAGTACTGACAGTTTCATTAAAATCTGACAATTATTTGATTTTTGCGAGATTTTCCAAATTAAATGTGTTTGTCATCGAAAAAGTGAGTGACGTAAAAAAAATTACGTAATCAATTGTAAAATAGTCGTAATATTTTCGACAACGCCAAATCAAAACAAAATTTTCTGCCAAAATTTCGAACATGTTAAAAGGGATTAAAAAATTTTATAAAATAAATAAAATTTACTTTGATCTTTCCTCTTCATAATATTATAAACATTTTGATAGAAAAAGTTCGTTTTATTAAGTTTTGATTCACCTTTTTAAATCATACTGGACTTTTTGTTATGTAATGAAGGTACCTACTATGAACATAATTGCACATTGCCGTAAAGCCATACAATTTCACAACAGCATAGTGTAAATTAAAAAAATAGAAAAAAGATTCGTTTGACGGAGCCGAGGTCTCCAAACTAAAACGTCGAGGTCTTATAAATAAGATCAACAAAATACTTCATAGACAACCACGGATTATAGAGATGACTGGTTAATGATAATAACGGACAAGACAAGATAAGAAAAATGCTTTCCAAACTTTTCAAGGGCCTCGATTTTGAAATAGAGGTCGAAATGAATAAAAAAATATGTCCAATATTTGTGTGTACAATTTAATCTGCAATCTGGTAGTGTTTTCCCGTATATGAAACCCAACAGAAATTTGGGTTGTATGAACATTGAATGTGCGTTGTGGTACAGTGTATATCGGCTCGGAACGAGAAACCGGGGAGCCGAGTTCGAATTCTAGTTGAATCCATTGTATTCACTTACGCGCAAATACCGTTGGGAAAGGTATTAATCCGTTTATTCCTTTCAGTTATGGGTTAAATAGCAGGACAGATTGGGTTCTATAGCCTTGGTCGGCAACCAGTCTACCGCAGAAAGCAATGGCAACCTACTGCGGGATAATCTTCTGCCCAGTCAGTCATGTCTCTTTCGAGACATGATCGCCCAAGCGTGTATCACGTATGGTACTTAACTGAGTGAACATTGAATCTACCCATTCTGCTAACATATTCAAACATATCCGTAAAGAAATAAAACACATATTATCTAAAAGTTCATCTCACAAAACAATTTTCGATTAAAGAAAAAAGATTATGAAAAGGTTTTGAAATGAAAATGGCCATAAAAATAAATTAAAAATAAACCCGAAATAAACAAGCAAATTTATTTATAAATGAAACTTTGTGTCTGTGTGTGTGTGTCTGTGTGTGTATGTGTGTGTGTGTGTCCGTTACCTATAAACTCCGAAACGGCTGAAACGATTTTCTTGAAAATTTAAACAGTTGTACTATAAGCGTCTGCGAGTGTTCTTAGCTAGGTTTTGTGTCGAGGTAAAGTTTTTAAGGCTTTCTCGTTTGAATGTAGATTTGTGATTATACCATCGTTTTTTTTTAATTCCCTTCAGTACATCCTACATATATTTTTCTCTCTTCTTTTGTGTCTTGTATTTCTGCTTTGTAAATAACTCTTTTTTTACAAACTACGTCAAGTGGACATTTCATCTTTTATTTCTGAAGTTACATTTTTCATTAACAATATTATCTTGCACATTGTTTATTAAATTTTTGGAGTTTTGCATCTTTATGTAATTTTATAAATTGAAAATGCAGCTGTAACTTAATTTAACTGTATTTCTATTGAACATTTTCTATAATTCCGAAATTTTAAGAAAGTCTTTATCAATCACTATTTTGGACTTTACTTCAAAATTAAAAGGTGCGTTGAACCAAATAACGTTTCGTTTCTTCGCATTATTTATAGCCCGGCATTGCTCGGGTGTAATGAACGCTTTAAAACTAATCCATGGTCCTGGAGCTCAGATTCTTTGGATGTTGGCACGAAAGACCAAAAAGCAATAGTTGTTTCCAGTTAAAGCGAAACCGTAGACTGAAAGAAAAATGAATGGATGTAAGTCAAATTTTGATTTCCTGGTATCGATATCAAATAAGTATTTTTCGTCGTAAACTGAATTTTGAAGGCTAAATAAGTCCTCTGAGTAAATGGTATGATGGCTGAGACTAAGAACTACAATTATGCCTACTTAGAGCCAAACCCGAAGCAAAAACTAAAATAAAAGGGCTGAAAAAATACAGACATACAGGCAGATAAACACACACACACACACACACACACACACACACACACACACACACACACACACACACACACACACATCTTGCCTTTTATATACATATTATCGATCTTCTGCATTATTGTAAGAACTGCAATCTTGAAACTTCTGAATATCGTTTCTTATGTCTTTGTCTCTGAGTGTATCAAGTTTGATTAAAATCGGACCACTCCTTCTATAACCCGATTTTTCGATTATCGATTTTCGATATTTATCCGGGGTACCTCGACAAAAAACCTAGCTAAGAACACTCGCAGACGCTTATCGTATAACTGTGTAAATTTTCAAGAAAATCGGTTCAGCCGTTTCGAAATCTATAGGCAACGGACACACACACACGCACACACACACACATACACACACACACACACACACACACACAGAGACAAAGTTCCATTTATAAATAACTTTAGATATGCTTTTACATGTTTTTACATATATTAACCCCTCGGAAAACTGGATTATTTAAAACAGAATTCAGTGTTCTGGATTTGTTTTTATTTTGGGTTCGGTCACCATTCGACAGAGGGTAATGTGCTAACAAACAAATTGGCATTCAATACGATTCTTAACATTTCTCATAAATAAGCATATCTTTTTATTTGTCTTTTGTGTACAGATCTCTTCGTAGAGCAATAATCATTGGACAATTGTACAAATCACACGTTTCACACGTAGAAGTCATTAATCATCGCTTATTTAATCAGTGTCTCTCACGTGTCTGTGTCAATGCGTCTGTGTGTCCTTGTCAATGCGTCTGTGTGTCCTTGTCTATGCGTCTGTGTGTCAGTGTGTGCGCGTCTGTGTATTCGTGTGTGTGCATTTACACACAAACTTTCTTATCTAACGAGGAGAAATTCTGTGCTTAAAAGAAGTGTTACGGAATGTCATGATGGTTATTTATAATAGACGCAACGAACTGTGACATGCCAGAAACGAGTCCAGTGGGGGTGACGGTTTTTGTTGAATGTCAGAAGCAGTTGAAGAAAATGGTGGATGAATTTCGGGTTTGCGTACACAGAAATAGATTAGCAACAAAGAAAAATATTGACTCAGAACCAGATGGAGGATTTCAAGGGGAGGGGAAAATAAAAAAAATAAAGTTCGGCTCTAAACTAGAATAACATTCGTCAGCGCCCAACTGCAAAACCATTACAGCTGCGACCAAGTGGCATATGGTAAGTAAATATGGAGGCGCATATGTGGATGCTGTTTGGTCGAAGACGCAGACAAAGTTCTTTTGTTTTTGTTTTTGTCGATATGGCAATCATCACGCATTTCGTCAGTGTGAGGAGTTCGAATCTCACTAGGTGCCAATGTTCATGGCCTTCTCTTAAGATTCTTAAATAACTGAAATGCAAATAATTTCAAGCAAGTCAGATAATTTATTTCTATCAGAATGGCTTTCTCTTTTCAAATCTTCTCACTTTGTTTTTTTTTTCAATTGGAGTAGATAGATCCATCTATCGCCCGGTTCACACTCCACCCACGTCTATTGAACAGGTTAAGAGGCTCATCCCTTGTTCCCTGTTTAGGATGTGGTTTCCGGCTTTCTCTTTTCAAATCTTCTCACTTTTTTTTTTCAATTGGAGTAGATAGAGCTATCTATCGCCCGGTTCACACTCCACCCACGTCTATTAAACAGGTTAAGAGGCTCATCCCTTGTTCCCTGTTTAGGATGTGGTTTCCGGCTTTCTCTTTTCAAATCTTCTCACTTTTTTTTTCAATTGGAGTAGATAGATCTATCTATCGCCCGGTTCACACTCCACCCACGTCTATTGAACAGGTTAAGAGGCTCATCCCTTGTTCCCTGTTTAGGATGTGGTTTCCGGCTTTCTCTTTTCCAATCTTTTCACTATTACGTAGCCCCCTGCACATCAGTGGCGTCACCGCCTTGCTCGGGGTGATACGATTAAAAAAAAAAAAATTAGGGCGAAATTACTAGAAATGTTAAATGACTTACAAATAAACGATCTGAATTTAAGTTTAAAATTGAAGTGAAATAGAACGAAAATGATGGTAATTTAAAACGTCCTGGAAAATATACTAAAAATAAAAGATGTAGAACTGGAAGAAGTCTAGGAATAAAATTATCAGAAGAAGGAATAAAACAATTTAAAGATGATTGGTTGGTTGTTTTGTTTTTATGGCATATCAACCTCGGCGGGTCATTTATTGCCATCTAAATTTTATTTATTTATTGCTGGTAATACCTTTTTCTTTCAACAATTTATTGTTGTTTTTTTTATATAAGTTTTATGTGTAGTAATACTTTTTTCTTTTCGAGTATCAAGATTAATTGGGATTTGTTTTTAAGGACAGGGTCCCCAAGTTCTACCCTTGTTATTTAACCCATAACTGGAGGGAAGGGACGGATTATTACCTTTTTCAAGGGTACCAGTGCTTAAGTGAATGCAGGGTATTCAACTGGAATTCGATCTCGGCTCACCGATTTCTCTTTCCGAGCCGATATCCACTGCACCACAACGCACATCCGTCACTAAACGCTTACAGCACCTGGTATTCCCAAGCGGTCACCCATCTAAGTACTGACCAGGCTCAACGTTGCTTAATTTCGGTGATCGAGCGAGAACCGGTGTATTCAACGTGATATGGCCCTAAGCCATTTAAGGATGAACATAAAAATGAAATAAAATGAAGTATAACGATGAGGTGAAAACCATTTTTTAAAAATAATCATATCGCTCTAATCTAATCACTGTTTGCAAGGGTTACATAGGAGGAAATTTATGAGAAAAAGTGACAGGTTATAGGGGGTGTCAGGAAGTGGGTAAGAGAAGGATGACTGTGGCCATAAAGTGAGGGATCAATTTATATATTAATTGCAATATAAAATTAATCCCCTACTTTATATTTGCATAATAAATTCTTGTCTGTTGATAAGCCATACAAAACGAATCAATCAGTCAATGAAATACTGATTAGCTACACATGCATGTGTTTTAGATTTATTTACATTTTCTGGAATATAAATGTATAGAATTTTATTTTATAATCATATCGCCCCAAGCAAGGCATTTTACTGCCACTGTTTGCAGTGGGTTACATACGAGGAAAGTTATGAGAAAGAGTGACAGGTTATAGGGAGTGTCAGGAAGTGGGTAAGAGAAGGATGAGAATACTGATGAGAGTGGAGTGGACGGAGAAAGGAGCATGAGAGAGGATGATGCAGGTTAGTGAGATAGGAGATGACTATTGACTTTACATTTAAATTCTTGGAGATTATACCTGTCGAGAAAGCAAGTAAAAGTGTGAGAAAAGAAGCTGGTCAAGTAGAATTTGCGTTTACATTTTATTGGTTTCACAGTAAAAGGGTGGGACCTAGTTGCTAATCTTGTGGCTCTAGTAAATTCATATATAGGGGGCACCAGTGAGCTAAGTTTATCGGAGCAGAAACCGTGAAAGTATTTGTAGAAGAAACACAAGGAAGCCACATTCCGCCGGTGAGAAAGTGACTGTATCTGAGCTGCCAAGTCGGAATCGATCACATTACAGATTCTCCGTTGAATTTTGTCAAGGACACCTAGGTGGATAGCAGGAGTACCCGACCAGATATGGCAGCAAAATTTAGTAAAAATTGAAATATAATGATTAGAGACTTGCCATTATGCTTCATACGTGGAGTGTTTTAGGAATATAAATATACATTGATTAATGTCAGCTATGTTGTCAGTAGTGGGAAGGAACAAAATCAGTTGACACCAAATTCCAAAAATCACAAAGATCAATGGGCAAAACTAATGTAAGGGATTTAAATCTAAATGAAAGAAAAAAATCAAGATGGATGAAAGACAAAACCAAGAGAAGAGATATCATAGAAGTGACAAAAATAGACATAGAAAGAAGAGAAGATAACAGATGGAGTAAAAGGTTGCCTGATAGTGACCAATGGGCATAAAACACGGAACGAAAAGGCCACGTAGACGACGACGAAAGGAAAACGAGGGAATCACTGATAAGACGGAGAACATGATGGCCACGATTGTGTAATCACCGTCATCATGGTGAATGTTTTTCATCCTGAAGTGGGCATGCAATGACGTGGGCCATTAATATATATATATATATATATATATATGAATAAAATGACAAAAAAAAACTCTTTTCTTGGTCGACCGATAAGTTTCGTTTTCTGAGTGATTTTATTGTTGGAAAAGTCCCTCAGATTACTTTTGCCCTGACAAAGTCCCGCAGAGGACAAAACGGGTCGAACAAAAATTATACTTCCTCTTGTCTTTTTATTCAATTATAATCTTTTTACTGATACACTCTATCTGAAAATAATAATAATAATAACAATAATATATATATATATATATATATATATATATATATATATATATATATATCAGCATGTGGTGTAGATGAGAAGAATCCAAAGGGGTATCTTTTACATACAGTGGTAGGATAACTCTCTAAGAGAGCTCTAAATATATATGTATAGAAACACATATAGAGCAAATATAAGAAAAATTAAGGCAGACACATTATTTCATGGTAAATCGGAATTATAGGCCTATTTCAGGCGAACCATCATCAGCTTCCGTCTTTATTATACAAAGGATTTTACACGAAATCCTTCTGAAGAGACATTGAACTTTCAATGTCGAAACAAATGTACCTTTGCAACGGATATTTATAAAAAATTATGTACATGTTCTAAAATATAATTTATAATTAATATTCAAAGCTCTGTATATTATATATCGAGCACTGTTTAAATTAATGTTTTGAACGTTTATTCTTTCTCCGTTCTACATACAATCGGATATATATATATATATATATATATATATATATATATATAAACTATCGCCCGGTTCACACTCCACCCACGTCTATTGAACAGGTGCTGAGGCTTATTCCTTGTTCCCTGTTTAGGATGTGGTTTCAGGCTTTCTCTTTTTCAATCTATTCATTCTTACGTAACCCCCTGCACACCAGTGGCCTTAGCGCCTTGCTCGGGGTGATATGATTAAAAAAGAAAAAAAATATATATACATATAGTCATTCGCAGACAGATCTGTTTCGCAGCTCATCAGTACGCTTAGACAGCCGATTGCTTTTTACGCAGGATTGAAAACCGACCGAATTGTCGTCAGTCGGCGATTCTACCTCTAAGCTACGGGCGCTCGGTAGAAGGAGGCAGACGTTTTAGCGTGTATATTATCATTTTATTAGGGAACATGAAGATCAGAACGATGTTAAGAAAAAGTTTAAATAAGAAAAAACTTTTTATTTTAAAACGTCAAAGAACATTTTACGAAGCCAAAAAAGGATATAAAAGTTAAATTATATAATTCCAAAATATAAAGTTCAATAAACTTATTTTGATAAAGTTATAAGAATAATTATATAACATTTGAAAAACATAGATGATCAAAAACATCAGAACGATTAAATAAATCCATAAAATTTAATAATTATTTTGTGTTATTAAAAATTTTTATGGTAAGAACATAAAATTGGGTATTTTACTAAATTACACCGGCTCTTTACTGGCTCTTGCATTGTAAACATGGCGAAAAAATCTGTGACGTCATTGGAACTTAGAAAACTGATAGTCAAGTTACATAATTAAGATGAACTCTCGATTGGGGATATTTCAAAGAGTGTGGGAAATCTAAATTTGTTATTCATAATACTTTAAGAAAACTTGAGGAAACTGGGTCATGTGAAGTCAAGAAACCACCTGGCAGGCCTAGGAAAACTACTGCAAGGGAAGATAGATGGATTGATAAAGAATAAAAAAAGAATCGATTTGCAACAGCAACGGCTATCTCTAAAAGAGCTAATGCCAACCTAAATATTAAAATATCAAGGTACACTATTTCCCGAAGACTTAATGAAATAAATCTGAACAGTCGAGTAACCTCTACGAAGCCTTACATTTCTAAAAAAGAATTCAATGAGCCGATTGAAATTTGTCATGGAACACCTCATATGGACAGAAGAACAGTGGGATTGTGTTCATTTCATCGATGAGTCAAAGTTTAACCTGTTCGGTTGTGACGGGAGAAGGTTCGTTCGACACAGTTCTAAGGAACGATATTTGCCTCAGTGCACGAAAAGCAGCGTTAAATTTGGAGGAGGAAGTGTGATGGTGTTTGGCATGATTTCTGTCGCTGGTACGGGATCTCTTGTTAGGCTACACGGCAAAATTAACGCAACTGTATACAAAGAGATATTGAACAAACATTTTGTACCTAATTTGAGAACTGCAATTAATCAACCAGCTGTATTTATGCATGATACCGCGCCATGTCACACAGCAAAGTCTGTTAAGACATTTCTTTCTGAGGAGGATGTTACTGTTATGGAGTGGCCTGCTCAAGGCCCAGACATGAATTCTATTGAGAATGTTTGGAAGTTACTAAATGAAAGAGCTAAGGAAAAGAATCCAACAAACGTCGAAGAACTATGGACTAATTTGAAAGTTAGAACGGGAGAAAATATCCGTTAATGAATGGAAGACATTAATTCGTTCCTGTAGCAAAAGATGTCAATCTGTTATTGAAAGTAAAGGTTTTTCACATCAAATACTAATGAATTATGAATGGTATTTTCATTTGGATATGATGTATCCATAATAATAGTATGATGTTTCTTAATCGTTCTGATATTTTTGATCATCTATTTTTTTGAATGTTATATAATTATTCTTATAACTTTATGAAAATAAGTTTATTGAGCATTATATTTTGGAATTATATAATCTAGCTTAATATCCTTATTTTTTCCCTGTTTAAATGTTCTGTGAAGCTTTAAAATAAAAAAGTATTTTCACATTTAGACTTTTTCTTAACATCGTTATGAACTTTATGCTCGCTACTATATATATATATATATATATATATATATATATATATATATATAGTGTATCGAGGCAGCAGATAATTTTCTAAACATATACTGTTAAATATAAGTGAAAATGAATGTCTATTTTGTTTAATCATGAAAGGTTCTAAACATCGTATTTTGGCTTTAATTTCAGGTGAAAATAAAGACAAAAATTCTCCAACATTTGGATAATTTTTTATTAAGTTGGTTCTAAGCTTTCGGCTCGGATGAACCATCTTCAGAGAGGTTACAAGGACGTTAACATAAACACATCCACCATCAGCAATTTTATCTTGTGTTGACAAAAAACTTTGCTAAGCAGCAATGACAGTTACCAAAAATAGCAAACGCAGTTCGTAAATTTGTAATGTGAGCCGAAATATGGAGACTGTGTTGACAATTTCGTCATCAAGAGATACTATACTGTTCACCTTACTTCCCAGATATCTAAATGGGTAAACATACCTAAGATTTTTATCGACCGTTTATAATGGAAAAATAATCATTCACCGGAAGATCACTTAAAAATATTAGAAAAGGAAAAAAATAAGAAAGTAAAGTGGGAGGGGGGAATTAAAAAAGAGAGAGAAGATTATATTAAAAGAAATGAAAGATAAATGTTTCACAGGAACGAAAAAGAGGGGAAAAAAGAAAAGGGAACAGCAATTGAAGGGAAAAGGAAAGACGAACAAAGGGGAGATAGGGAAAAGTTATAGGAGAGAGGGGGAGAAAAAAAAAGAAATGCAAAAGAGAGAAAGAGGGAAAGAGAGTCAAATTGTTAGCCAAGGAGAGTGGAAAGAAAGGGACAAATACATAAAAAAGGGGGAAAAAATAAAAGGAGAAAAAAGAAATAGCGAAAATAAATAACATGACATAATATTCGGCTTTGTTAAAAGTTTTTCAAACCTTTTTTTACGTTTAAAATAATATGGTCTGACTATTTTTGAGATCAAATTAGTTTACGTTAAAATCTACCACAGGAATAAAAAGGAAGAACGTAATTATATTACTAGAGGAATATATATATATATATATATATAATGCAGAGAAATGAACTGTTATAGGGAATCCAAAAGATATTGATGGTTGTAATGTAGATTACAGTTACTTTGAATGGGCTCTAATATGTCAGTAAACCATATGATATTAGTGAAGTACTAAATCGGCGATTTAAAAATTCTATCTAAAAATACATACAAATATATATATATATATATATATATATATATATATATATATATATATACACCTATATACAAACACATATATATATATATATACACCTATATATAAACACATATATATAAATATATATACGCACAAATAAATATCTATATATACAAAACAAATATGTAAATAAAATATATTTAAAATTAGATCATGAAAAATTATACAAATATAATAATGTATCATATATCATATAAAATACACACGTAATCATATAACATTACATACATCCACACATCTACACCCAATACCATACACATACATACGTATATACCCATATGCCTGCACACACACACACACACACACACACACACACACACACACATACACACACACACACACACACATATATATATATACATACATACACACATACATACAATTTTACATCCCCACACACATATGCATACACCCATAAAATATTTTCCAACTCACATATCTATATATGTGCATATATAGCAATAAACAAAAATAAAAGATTATTGATGATAAGAGAAGAAGCATTTTCGGCTGAGAAATTCGGAAATTTAAAAATTAATATTTTAATGTAAGGATTATAATTAAAATTAATATTAAAGATTTACAAAATATAAATAAATAATGAATAATATATATAATTTAGCAAATATATATATATCCAGGTAAAAAAGGACCCAAAGTTTTACGATTTTGAGTTCCCTGGCGTTTATTTTTTTTATAAATAGTGCTCAATACAATAAATATTGTAAAGCATAACGTAATCATATAATTATGAATTAAAAGTACATTGCGACACTGAAATTTCTATGTTTCGAGATAGAATCTTGTCATCAGGCAATACTGGATGTTGGTTGTGAAAATGATTTACACTCTAACATTGCCTGATGACGAGATTCTATCTCGAAAAATAGAAATTACGTGTCGCAATGTACTTTTAACTCATAATTATATGATTATATATATATATATATATATATATATATATATATATATATATATATATATACCTAGGTACATACACCCATGTCCTATCAGACATTCCCACATACATTTACACAAACATACATAACATACATTTACGGACACATGCACATGGACGTATACACCCACACATGCATACACATATATACATATACGTACATATTTATAGATAACGAAATGTGTTAATATTGGTTAATACGTAATAAATCATGAACTAGGAGGAGAAGGTTTAAGGTTTTAATAAAAGAAGCTTAAAATATTAGACCTTTGAGAGTCAGGAGGTATTAAGTAGTAAAAAAATTATTAGGGCAAATAATTTGGGAATTAGAAAATAAAATTTAGAATCTAGTCAAATTATTGGATCAGAAAAAGGAAGGAATAAAATAGTTTGATTGTCAATTTAGTACTTCACTAATATCATTTGCTTTACCGACATATTGAGCCCGCTTAAAGGTCTACATTACAACCATCTTTTATGATGCCCTATAACAATAAATTTCTCTGTCGTAGCTATATGTATATATATACAGTATTTATGTTATACAGACTATTGTCCTCATCTTTGTTGGCATTTGTACGACGTTTCGGCTGTTGTACGCTCCGACCTTCATTAAGTGCTAGGAATTTCGAACAGAACCCTTTATTACAATCACCGGCGTATATAATTCTCATTCCTTGCTTAAAGCCTCGATTGGAAGTCATGAGTTATCTCCCTCTAACTCTGTAAGTTACCATTGCTGTAGCCTGGTATTGAACTCACAAACTCACAACTCTAAGAGTCAAGTCAGGAACTAAATACTACCTCATCTCAGAAATATAGACAAATATATATATCGCTCTGGATAACATCCATCGAGCTCTCTATATAGATTTACCACATGATATTTTATATTAAGGTAATCTTGTTGGATTATCCTCACTGTTTACGGACTGGGCACCTATATATATATATATATAGGAAAAACTACTAAAAAGTTGTAAGTTTAAAAATGTATTTTTTGACAGTATTTATTTATTTCTATTATTATATTTGATATTTCAGACCGGCCTCGGCCCTTCATCAGAAACAAATGATTTTAAAATTTAAATTAGAAACGTATTTCGCGAGAGCGTTCGTGGAGAGAGTTTGTTTACATCACGTGACGCAGAAAGCGACAGATTTAAAAAAAAAATATTTGTAAACGTAAACCTATCTTTAATAATACTTATAAATTTTGTTTTAGAGAAATTTTTTTTAATTGTATCTAAAAAATGTTTAGCTATTGAAATATTTATAAAGATTCAAAACACCTAAGTCCCTATTTAACCCTAGCTTGTGTGTATTTAATTTTAAAATCCAGTATTTTTCTTTCTTTCTGCGTGTGTGTGTGTGTCGAACTAAAATCGGATTCTATTAGTAAACATTTGCAATTTTCTAAAGTGTGACCCGGTTGATTGAAGTGAACTGCTATGGCGGAATATTAGTTGTTCTGTTGTATGTTAAGTTTGTGATTATTGAAACGAAATCTAAAGCTATTACCAGATTCACCAATATATGCACTATTTGGACATATTGAACAGAAGAGAAAATATATAATGTTTTGGCTGTCACAGGTGAGGCGTGGTGGGTGCAATTTGATTTTGGTGTTGGGTAGAGAGAATATTGCGTCGTTTACTAAATGTTTACAAATTAAACACCGGGGTTTCTGACATTTGAAATTCCCTGATAGGTTTGTATTTTTTAGATATTTGGTAGAAGTGAGGATAGCTGATAGGTTGGGTGTTTGTTTCATTGCATTTTTGGGTGGTTTATCGAAAATGTCTTTGATTTTTTTGTTTGATTTGAGGTTCTTGTAATCGTTTTTTAAATTTTTGATAAGTGTGTGGGAATATTGATTGTGGTTAAAAACCATGGGAATTCGGTTGTTGTTTTTTCTTTTCTTGTATGTGAGAAGTGTGTTACGATTTATGTGGATGGTTTTATTTAGTGCTTCTTTTATTATTTTTATTGGGTATTTACATTTTAGAAGTTGCTTTGTTAGGTTGTTAATGTTGTTTAGAAAATCTGGATAGTCTGAGCATATGCGTTTGATTCTTAGAAATGAGCTGTATACGAAAGATTTTTTTAATTTAAGGGGATGACAACTGTTAAAGTGTAGGAATTTATGTTGGTTTGTGGGTTTGCTGTATAGACTGGTGGAAAGTGTATGTTATATATATATATATATATATATATATATATATATATATATATGTGTGTGTGTGTGTGTGTGTGCGTGTGTGTGTGTGTGTGTGTGTGTGAAAAGTGTATGTATATAATTATAAATATCAGTATATATATATATATATGCAATTTGTTATATATATATATTATTTATATATTATATATGCGCGGGACTTATTTGAAAGCGCTCAATATCAGAGATAAAGCTGACATATTCATATAGATAGGTGTGAGTTTGTAATCCTGGGTTTCACGCTCTTGCGATCGAAGACAAACTGATTAATTAAAAAAAAATGGCTATATGTAGGGTTGCGTATATTCGTGTATTTGTTTGGAAGTGGGGGAAAATCTGTCGTCATGACAGACATACGCAACCCTACATATAGCAATTTTTTTAAAAACATTAATCAGTTTGTCTGACGATCGCAAGAGCGTGGAACCCAGGGTTACAAACTCACATCTATCTATCTATCTATCTATCTATCTATCTATCTATCTATCTATCTATCTATCTATCTTCTTCTCTTCTATCCTCTTCTCACATTTTAAAGTAAATAGATTTGATCTCAACAATAGTCAGACCTGAATATCCAGCTATTCTGTCTCCTTATTGGTGAATGCTGCCACCATCTTTGGTGCTACAAGGAGTTTTGTTTTGGTCTCTCGTTCAACTGCGCTCCACACATAATAATGCAGGAGGTTGCAGTCTTTGGAGTTAGGTGGCCAGATGTAAGGGGTGATTTGGTTGTTGCAGAAATTGTCTGACTGCCATGACTGGGTTCTCCTATTTGTGTGGCATGGTGCAGAGTCCTCAAGCCAGACATAAGATCTTTCAGAAGCCACACCTTTGACACAGGGCAGTACTAACTACTCAATGCTCATGATGTAAGCCTCCGTATTGAATCTGAGGGCCTGTGGTAAGATGAATAGAGGCATAACGTAATCGTCACTAGTGATCACTCCAAGCACCATGATGTTGATTGGATATATCATCAAATCCTTCCCGAATCCATGCACTGTCCTCAAACTGACACCCAAACACTCTTAAAGTTTAGTATTGGAGCTTACGGCACGAATGCCAAGAAGTACAGCAAATTGTTTCCAAATTTCTGGCAGAGTGAATTGCGTTATTAGTGCTCTTTTATCACAGACTGTGCCCAACTGACCCTACTATACTGCGCTGTTGATAAAATAAAAAACAACGCAAACGCAAGAAATAATCAAGGGGGAAACAGTCTTTGGAGTTAGGTGGCCAGATGTAAGGGTTGATGTGGTTGCAGAAATTGTCTGACATCCATGACTGGGTTCTCCTGTCTGTGTAGCATGGTTCAGGGTTCTGTTGCTAAACATAGAGACTTCCAACAGTCATCCTCTTGACCCATTATCTCCTTAAGGCATTCGGTGTAGGCCTTGAGTCTGACGCTCTGTGGGAATATAAATACAAGCCTTTTGGTTATTTCTCACTGACGAGGAAATTGAACAATGACTATAAAATGCTATACAATTTGAAGAACTTACTTAAAAATTATTAATAAAATATGTAATTAGTAATGAAGGTTTTTAATTTCAGATTTTCGAAACAACAATTTCGATCACAGTTCTTTTATTCTTTACGTCAATAGCCAAAATACAGTTCTGCATAGAGAAGTTCATTCGTCATAATTTTATACTGAAAAATGTCTTCGGTTTCAAAAGAGAGCAAAATATTATTTTAAAATAACTTGCAAAGAATCATCTAATTGATATTTTTAGGAATAAGAAGATTGACTAATAAAACTTTTATGTAAGAAATAGTGTTTACCTAAAACTTTTCTTGTTACAGTTAATTTATTTACTTTAGATTGTTCTCGGATGATTCCGTTAAATTTTTTTTTGAAGAATCGTGATTTGAAAAACAAGAAGCGACATCTTTGTAATATGTAAGGATAATTGTTTTTTTTAGCAGCAACATAAAATTTCCTTTTTAAAACGAAATGATTCGAAAAAAAAAAAAAGGAAAAACGAAAGTAACATTTGATACAGAAGTAAAAGACAAGGATCTTGGAAGAAAGAAATATTTACTGAAAAGGGCAGTTTGTTTTCTTACAGATTAGCGTTATTAAATGTACTTATAAATTCTTAACAGGATGAAATTTTGTAAAACGCTTTTGATCTCAGTTAGGATTCTCTCTCTCTCTCTCTCTCTCTCACTCTCTCTCTCTCTCTCTCTCTCTCTCTCTAAAAAAAACAAAAAAAAACAACGAGAGAGTTTAGGGAGAAATGCTTTTAGGGCGTATCATGAAACTGAATATTTGTTCAAAATGTGAAATTAAATTTCGACGTAGGATCAGATTCATCAGATTTCAGTGATACTAATAACATTTATTCTCTTTTCTATGGTCATTTAAGCGTCACGATTTGTATCAATCGTCTGGTCCGGATTCGTTTATAAACAAAAGATATACATGCTACGCCAATCAAAAAACTTCGTAAGAATTTGTTTCTTATCCAAAATGTAAATGGAACAGTTAAACGATAAGAAGTGACAGAAAAAAATTGATGAACCGGCATTTGTTTATATTTCTGAGATGAGGTAGTATTTACACTATTTACATTATTCGGACTATTGTCCTCATCTTTGTTGCCATTTGTACGACGTTTAATAATAGATCATTCTATTTGTCTATATTTATGAAATGAGGTAGTATTTACAGTATTTACATTATTCGGACTCTTGTCCTCATCTTTGTTGCCATTTGTACGACGTTTAATAATAGAGCATTCTATTTGTCTATATTTCTGAGATGAGGTAGTATTTACAGTATTTACATTATTCGGACTATTGTCTTCTTCAGGAATTGCTAGGAATTTCAAACCGAACCCTTTATTACAAAGATATATAATCTTCATTCCTTGCGTAATGCATCGATTGGAAGCCATGAGTTATCTCCCTCTAACCCTGCAATTACTTATTGACGAGTGCTGTAGCCTGGTATTGATCTCACAACTCCCAGAGTCAAGTCAGGAACTAACCAACGTCTGTATCTATATAAGGACACCTGACCCAGTGGATACAGACGTTGGTTCTAAAAAATAAATTTTTGGGACTTATAAAGCATTTGCTTCCTAGTGACTTTATTGTCTGGTTTGGGCTGAAATGACCAATATATATATATATATATATATATTTATATATACACCGCAGGCCATAATTATTAGGCAACCGCAGTTTTAAAATAATGATGCATTTCATACTATTTTTAATATTTATTACCAAGTGGATAATTCTAAATGAAAATAGAATGGTTCTTTTGTTATTTTTACTTTGCAAAATTTTACAAGGCAGTCAGGAAGCCAAAACGAAGAAGAGACTAGAATGGGGAAGAGAGCACAAAACCTCGACACCAGAACAGTTCATTTGATGCACATGTTGTTGTGCAGTATTAATGTTACAAGGCAGCCAGGAAGACTTTGCTTCGGCCAGCCAAAACGAAGAAGAGACTAGAATGGGGAAGAGAGCACAAAACCTGGACACCAGGACAGTTCATTTGATGCACATGTTGTTGTGCAGTATTAATGTTACAAGGCAGCCAGGAAGACTTTGCTTCGGCCAGCCAAAACGAAGAAGAGAATAGAATGGGGAAGAGAGCACAAAACCTGGACACCAGAACAGTTCATTTGATGCACATGTTGTTGTGCAGTATTAATGTTACAAGGCAGCCAGGAAGACTTTGCTTCGGCCAGCCAAAACGAAGAAGAGACTAGAATGGGGAAGAGAGCACAAAACCTGGACACCAGGACAGTTCATTTGATGCACATGTTGTTGTGCAGTATTAATGTTACAAGGCAGCCAGGAAGACTTTGCTTCGGCCAGCCAAAACGAAGAAGAGACTAGAATGGGGAAGAGAGCACAAAACCTGGACACCAGAACAGTTCATTTGATGCACATGTTGTTGTGCAGTATTAATGTTACAAGGCAGCCAGGAAGACTTTGCTTCGGCCAGCCAAAACGAAGAAGAGACTAGAATGGGGAAGAGAGCACAAAACCTGGACACCAGAACAGTTCATTTGATGCACATGTTGTTGTGCAGTATTAATGTTACATGGCAGCCAGGAAGACTTTGCTTCCAGCCAAAAAGCCAAGAAGAGACTAGAATGGGGAAGAGAGCACAAAACCTGGACACCAGAACAGTTCATTTGATGCACATGTTGTTGTGCAGTATTAATGTTACATGGCAGCCAGGAAGACTTTGCTTCGGCCAGCCAAAAAGAAGAAGAGACTAGAATGGGGAAGAGAGCACAAAACCTGGACACCAGAACAGTTCATTTGATGCACATGTTGTTGTGCAGTATTAATGTTACATGGCAGCCAGGAAGACTTTGCTTCGGCCAGCCAAAAAGAAGAAGAGACTAGAATGGGGAAGAGAGCACAAAACCTGGACACCAGAACAGTTCATTTGATGCACATGTTGTTGTGCAGTATTAATGTTACATGGCAGCCAGGAAGACTTTGCTTCGGCCAGCCAAAAAGAAGAAGAGACTAGAATGGGGAAGAGAGCACAAAACCTGGACACCAGAACAGTTCATTTGATGCACATGTTGTTGTGCAGTATTAATGTTACATGGCAGCCAGGAAGACTTTGCTTCGGCCAGCCAAAAAGAAGAAGACTAGGAATGGGAAGGCACAAATCTGGACACCAGAACAGTTCATTTGATGCACATGTTGTTGTGCAGTATTAATGTTACATGGCAGCCAGGAAGACTTTGCTTCGGCCAGCCAAAAGAAGAAGAGACTAGAATGGGGAAGAGAGCACAAAATCTGGACACCAGAACAGTTCATTTGATGCACATGTTGTTGTGCAGTATTAATGTTACATGGCAGCCAGGAAGACTTTGCTTCGGCCAGCCAAAAAGAAGAGACTAGAATGGGGAAGAGAGCACAAAACCTGGACACCAGAACAGTTCATTTGATGCACATGTTGTTGTGCAGTATTAATGTTACATGGCAGCCAGGAAGACTTTGCTTCGGCCAGCCAAAAAGAAGAAGAGACTAGAATGGGGAAGAGAGCACAAAACCTGGACCCCAGGACAGTTCATTTGATGCACATGTTGTTGTGCAGTATTAATGTTACAAGGCAGCCAGGAAGACTTTGCTTCGGCCAGCCAAAACGAAGAAGAGACTAGAATGGGGAAGAGAGCACAAAACCTGGACACCAGAACAGTTCATTTGATGCACATGTTGTTGTGCAGTATTTACAAAAGAGCCATTATGTTTTCGTTTACAATTATCCACTTGGCAATAAATACTAAAAATAATATGAAATACATAATTTATTTTTAAAATCTAAGATGGCCTAATATTTCTGGCATAATTTTAATTTTTGGCAAATCTGATATTCGCCAAAAAACGACCAAAATAAAAGAATACGATTTAAAAATACGATTATTTACAAAAAAAGGTCAGTGTTTCTGATATTTTACGCGCACCCCCCCCCCCACACACACACATACACGCACACACACATAAGTACATATATATATATATATATATATATATATATATATATATATATAGTATGAAATTGTAATGATGTCTAATGACAAAATTGCTGGGATTTTTTTTCAGTAGTTTACTGCAAGCAGATTATTTTGTTATAAAATGCTCAGTGTCAAGATAAGGATAAACCGTTAATAAAATTAATGTGGAGAAGGTTGTCACCTACTTTATGCCTCAATATGGTGTAATTAAGCAGACATACAATTAGAGACGCTTAAAATCAATTAACCACCTATCAAGTTCATTAAGCGAAATTCACTCACACACAAAGATAGCAAATTACACTGAACTTCATATAAATCCGTAAAAACTGGGAAACAGAAACAGAAAAGGAACTTCACCCTGAAGAGTGAAAACATTACAACAAATACCTTCAGGAAATTTTGAAGTCGACATGAGTGAAATATGACTGCTCAGCTAAGTGACAAATTTCTCCACATTAATTATATATATATATATGATATGTCCCTGAAAGGGATATATATCAATACGAGGTTGTTAAGTAGTTTAGGCAAATGTAACCGGGTAGGTTAATCTAGTACCTAGATGTAATCGTCGTATGCAGTATCCTGAGACGTATTCATAGTCAGTAGACGAAGTAGAGTGGAAGATCTCTCTCTCTCTCTCTCTCTCTCTCTCTCTCTCTTACACTCGCGATATTTACTCTTCTCCCTCACTTGAAAGAGATGTGACACAAGGTCTTTTTTTAACGTGGAGACCTTGAGCGCGTACGCCCAGGTAAACTGGTAAAAATTTTACCCACCCCCGCTCACGCGGTAGCTGGGTTCAAAACCGGTCTTAAATTGGTCTTATCTGGTCCTAAGTGGTTTGAAGTGGTCATTAGCCTCCCAGCCAAAAGACCGGGAATCTCTCTCACTCACTCACTGCGGACGTTCTTGACTTCGTCTGTATTTATGGCTGACACCAGCCAATTACATTCCAGTGAGATGGAACCAAGGTGTATACATATTCATTACCTATTCATTACATCAATATATATATATATATATATATATATATATAGAGAGAGAGAGAGAGAGAGAGAAAGAGGGAGAGAGAGGATGAGCAGAGGGATCAACACCGCATGATGACTGTTGGTTTTCTTATTCAATGCTCCAAACCTTCAAATCTATCCGAAGTTTGTATTGAAATGCAGTGTTCATTCATATGTGCCTATAATCTCTGCCTATAATCTCTGCCTATAAACACTCGATCTCCTGTGCTGAACATTCTCCCCTTATAAATATAGCAAATAAACACACCCTCTTTTTCTCATCCAAACTGTTCAAGGTCACTGAGTTCTTTTCCTCCCGACCGCTAGAGATTCGGCTTCTTTCTTTCGGCCCTCGCATAATACCCACGTCTCACCATTTGCAAAGATAAACAGGAAAAGATAACACATTATACAAACAGCGGTAATTTGAAATCCACGCGCGTCTTTCTTCATTTTATATTTTACCAACGAGCCATATCAGAGACCTGACCCCCGCCATTCTCCGGCAATTTCCGCCTTTCGCCGTAGTATCGCGCGGCGGTTACGTCTTTGAGCCTATCAATCAAAGCGACAAATCAGTCAGCAAAGAGAATTGTGTCTCGCATTAAAATTACACAGATTTTTGGGAAGATTTTTATTGCCAAGTAAAATACTTGGCTTGTCTTGAAAAGCATAGATCGAGGTTTCGAGTTTTACAGCAGACTTCCTAAGTCTACCCTTATTCTCTGGGTGTTTATACGCAACTGATACCCTCTGCTTAAAGTAACAGTTTAAACATCTAATCGACGGCTTATGGAGATTGTATAAGCATAGCTTAAAAGTGACACAAGGCCAAAAGTGTGGAGCATCCAGTTAGAATCGAACTCACTGTTCAGTCGTAAGTGAAGCTTGTTAACCATTACACTACGTCAAAGTGTTCAATCGATTATTTATGAATTCGATTTTCACCCAGTGAAAATTTATGCTAAAGATGGTTTGAAATCCATGCGCTAAATATTTGTCGTATTTAGATTATTCGGACTATTATCCTCATCTTTGTTGCCATTTTTACGACGTTTTGGCCGTTGTACGCTCCAGCTTTCTTCAAGAATTGCTAGGATCACCGCCCCTTACGGGATGAAGTTGAAATAATAGATCCAGAACGCCTCTGGAAACTACGTAAACTTGAGGAATCAGCACATATGCTAGGCTTCAAAAATCTAAGCCGACCAAGTATGGAGATGAACACAATATGGGAACCAATTATACGGACTGCCAGAGAAAATCATTAGTGTCAAAATTGCAGTATGAGCGCTAGTAAAAAATAATAGCGAAAACCATTATCATCAAAAATACTAGAGAAGACCATTAACAAAAAACTTCAAAACAATTGCAATATGAACTCTGGTAAAAATGGGTTACTAGACATTAAAAAAAAGGGTTACTAGACTTGGTAATAAATACTAAAAATATTATGAATTTAATACTGCACAATAACATTTGCATCAAATGAACTGTTCTGGTGTCCAGTTTTTGTGCTCTCTTCCCGATGGTAGTTTCTTTTTCTTATTGGCTGGCCGAAGTAAAGGCTTCCTGGCTGCCTTGTAAAATTTTGCAAAGTAAAAATAACAAAAGAACCATTCTATTTTCATTTAGAATTATTCACTTGGCAATAAATACTAAAACCAGTATGAAATACATCATTTTTTTTTTTAAAACTTGGGTGGCCTAATAATTATGGCCGGTGGTGCGTGTATATATATATTAGTCATTTCACCCCAAACAAGGCAATAAAGTCACAAGAATGCAAATGATTACTGAGTGTTAGAGAATATGGCAAAATACTATTGAGAAGTGAAAACAATAAAAGTAGGAGAATTAAGATGATTGATGTTGCATTTAAATTTTTAAAGATCAAAATTGAGTAGGATAGAGGAAAATGTTAGCACAGAACTGTAGCCATTACAATTCTGAAATGATGAGGCTTTCGGGCCAACCCAGTACTGCACTTAAATTTGTAAAGTTTAGGTATCATAGAGGAAATTTAATCAGAACAATTACCATGAAAGTACTCGTTACGATGGTTGAAAAAGAATTAAAACCGAGATGCCAGATCAAGACCCTTAACACTGAAGATTATTCTATGAATCGTATCAATAATTTATAAAGATGTAACAGGAAAACCAAACCAAATGTGTCAGCAATATTAGAAGCATGAACGAATGACTTATAAATATGTAAGATAGATTCTGGCGTGAAGAATTGTCTAGCATGACATAATGAAACAACTTTCTTAGCTGCAGACTTAATGATTGATTCAATGTATTATTTCCACTTCATGTCAGAGGTAAACGTTAGTTCGAGAAGGCGCAATGAGTCAAACTACTGAAGGTTAGCATTCACTATGCCGATTGAAGGCGAAAAACTTCTCATATTAAAAAGAGAGCTGTTTCGTTTTGAAACGTTACCATTAACAAGCTACTCAGTACCCCATTTAACAACAGATTGTAGGTCATTTTTCAGATTAGCTGCCAATTTGACCTTATCGAACCAATTGAATTTACTATTAAGACAAGAGTAAATAAGAGAGTTTTGTAATTTGCTTGAAGCATTGTGTATATTAGGTGTATGGGTAGGTATTTGAAGTCTATCACAATGCGTTTAGTACAATAAAGGAAGCTAAAGAAGGTGTTGGGTATTACCTATTTATTATTCATTAATATTTCGAGATCAAAATCTCATCTTCAGAATGACAGGAGAGCTTGATCTCACGTTAACATATATATATATATATATATATATGTTAACGCGAGATCAAGCTCTCCTATCATTCTGAAGATGAGATATTCAAATACCCACCTATACATTTGAAGACTATCACAATGCATTTAGTAAAATAAAGGAAGGTAAAGAAGGTGTTGGGTATTATCTATTTATTATTCATTAATATTTCGAGATCAAAATCTCATCTTCAGAATGATAGGAGAGCTTGATCTCACGTTAACACACACACACACACACACACACACACACACACACACACACACACACACATATATATATATATATATATATATATATATGTTAACGCGAGATCAAGCTCTCCTATCATTCTGAAGATGAGATATTCAAATACCCACCTATACATGTGTTTAGTATAATAAAGGAAGGCAAAGAAGGTGCTGGGTGTTACCTATTTATTATTCATTAATATTTCGAGATCAGAATCTCATTTTCAGAATGATAGGAGAGCTTCATTTTGCGTCCGTTGGTGGACCGTGCCTTTAAACTAATTATCATCTTTCGCTGCTACTGCTGTCGTTTATTGGAGTGAGTATGTGTGTGTGTGTACCTGTAAATGTGATAGTGCATATATGTATGTGCGTGTTTATGATTTATATAAGTGTGCCCGATAGTAAGATTTTTGCATCTTAGTTAAAGTGATAGCGGGCGCCGTTGATATATCTCTCTGCTCTAATGATTTAATATGTGCTCGTTGGCCGGTGGTAGGGTTTGGCATTTTCGCATCTCTGTCAGAATGGTAGTATGTGCCGTTTTACGACCTGATGTCATGTTTATTTGTTTTAATTGGAGGTGTATTTATTGCTACATTTCCCCCCTCTGGTATTCGTTCTTCTGTGTTCTCGTGTGTGTGTGTGTGTGTGTGTGTGTGTGTGTGTGTGTGTGTGTGTGTGTGTGTGTGCGTGCGAATGTGTCATGTGTTTGTTTTTATGTGCGTATACTTCTTGTATTTTTTCTTTTTTCATAAGATGCGAAAACGCCAAATCCTACTATCGTGCACACTTATATAAACCATAAATACACATACATGCACTATCACACTTACAGGCACACACACACATGCACACATGCACACACACACACACACAGACGCACGCACACACACAGACGCACACACACACACATACTCAGTACACTTAACGAAAGCAGTAGCAGTGAAAGAGGACAATTCGTTCAAAGGCACGGTCCACTAACGGACTTAAAATGAAGCTCTCCTATCATTCTGATGATGAGGTTCTGAAATATTAATAAATAATAAGTACATAATACCCAACATCTTTTTACCTTCCTTATTTTACTAAACACATTATGATAGCCTTCATATACCTACCCATACACAAGAGTAAATATTTGTGTCATTAGTAGAGATACCGAATTGAGAACTGATTATATCATTTTGGTCATTTTTTGGTCTGTATTTATGCAAAAAGATCTAGAAGAGTATCCATTCAAAACAACTTCCATTTGACAATTTCACAAAAAAAGACTTAATCAGTTAAAAAATTTGCCCAGAAATAACCATAATCTTTCAGTTTGCGAAGAAGACCAGTATGCCAAACACTGTCAAGTGCCTTCGAGATATCCAAAGCAACAGCCCGAGCTTCACCATTCTTATTTAAACCTTGGTAGACACTTTCAGCAGTAATCATTAACACATCAGCAGTTGACCCAGAGAAGTGAAAGCCATATTGCTGGTCTGATAGAAAGTCCCTTCAATGTGAGATGCTTAATTGATTCAGTGTGTATCAGTGCCTTTAGTACTTTTCAGAAAAGAGGTAGAAAGTTCTTAAAACTAGGACAACAGGATTTCCAACAAACAGGAAAGCAAGTCATTTATTGCAGAGTTTAGTGAGAATATGTGACATTTCAGTCGTATATTCTTTAATAGATGCTATCAAGTCCATGTGATTTGTGGGGATCCAGTTTAGACAAGATGGTTGATACTCATATCACTCAATCGAGACTCATTTCTGAGTGCAGAGTGAGCCAAATATATTCTAGATGAGTCAAGAATAGAATTTGAAGAGAATTAACGAGCAAAACCTTTTGCTTTACCAGCAGAAGATGATAACACCTCAAAATGAGTAAAGAGAGGAGAAATAAAAGACTTTCTCTTATTTAACACAGTCTTACAGAGCCGCCGGTAGTCATGAGAGCAAAACTTTTTAGAAGAAGGTATACGGTGTCTAATTCTATCAGAAAATACGTAGCCTCTTTGAGGACACGGTTACAATTATTTCGTGCAGTCACAAATTGGCGGCGGTTGTGATCAGAATTATCACGTTGGTACACTTGGAAAAAGATATTCCTGTGGGTTATAGCGGCTGAATAAACCAAGAAGAATGTTGTGGTTTCACCTGATATTTGGGAGAATGTACGAAAGAACTGTAGATTTTAATGCCATCTCTTCAAAGTATTCCATGTATATGTTAGCCAGTGATGGTGATAATAAAAAATATTAGAGAAAACCATTAAAAAGAATGCAATATGGACTCTGGTAAAAAAGGGTTACTGGACATTTAAGTCCCCCAAATTCAGTTGTTCTTGTCTTTAAGGACATATGGCCTAGTGGATATTGTTACGAGGATTCATTTATATGTAATAATAATAATAATAATAATAATAATAATAATAATAAACAATAGACCACCTAATCTCAGGCTGTTCTGTGCTTGCCCCAAACGAATATAAAAATCGCCACAATTGGGCAATGTGCAAACATTATGGAAAAGCTGTAAACAAACACTGGTATGAACATCACCCAGCACCGGTTACAGAAATAGAAGATGTGACCATTCTATGGGATTACACCATCTACACAGACAGAAAAATTGAAGCAAACAGGCCAGACATTATTGTTAAAAACCAGAAGGAGAAAACTTGTCTATTAATAGATATGGCTTGTCCAGCGGATTGTAACATAGCAATCAAGGAATTTGAAAAACTGTCAAAATATAAAGACCTGGAAATTGAAATAGGAAAAATGTGGAAATTGAAAACAAGAGTTGTGCCAGTGATAGTAGGTGCACTTGGAATGATAAAAAATGGAACAAAACAACACATTGAAAGAATCCCTGGAAACCCCAGCTTAAGAGATATAAAAAAAATTGTCTTATTAAGTACAGCCCACACACTAAGGAAAACTTTATCTATGTAATGCTGGAGATGATAGGGAAGATAGAAAAACATGAAATGGAGCCATAACAACACGCCACTACCTGCCTTAGGTCTCCCCGCAGACTTGGTTGGTAGTGAGACCAAAGCAGAAATCGAAATATGATGAAAAATGACATAATAATAATAATAATTTCTAAAAAGTTGTAGTGAGGGATTCTATTGAGTCCTACTTGTTAGGAAAAAGTTTTAATTAAAAAAGTAGTATACTCATTTAAGGATTTCTAAAATGTACAGCATTAATTTATTCGCCAACTTAACTGGGTAAAGATATTTGACACCTAACCTTCCCCTTCTCTCTTCGCTTACGACCATATCACGTTGAATACACCGGTTCTCGCTCGATCACCGAAGTTAAGCAACGTTGAGCCTGGTTAGTACTTAGATGGGTGACCGCTTGGGAATACCAGCTGCTGTAAGCGTTATTGATGGATATGCGTTGCGGATGCAGTGGATATCGTCTCGGAGGGGGAAATCGGTGAGCCGAGTTCGAATTCCAGTTGAATACCATGCATTCACTTAAGTACTGGTACCCTTAGGAAAGGTATTAATCCGTCCATTCCCTCCAGTTATGGATCAAATAACAGCGTAGGGCTTGAGGATCCTGCCCTTAAAAACAAATTCTTATGAATCTTGATACTCAAAAAGAAAAAAGTATTACTAGGCTAAAAACTTATATAAAAAACAACAATAAGTTGTTGAAAGAAAAAGGTATTACCAGCAATAAATAAATAAAAACTTTAGTTGGCAATAAATGACCCGCCGAGGTTGATATGCCATAAAAACAAAACAACCAACAAACCTTCTCTATTCGTAACACTCACCAGTAGTAAACTATGTTTCTTGTTTTAAATGCGACAAAAATTATATATTTGTAAATATTTTATTTGGTGTGTTTTGTAAATTATATATTTGCTTGTGATTTATCTATGAGTTTTGGTCAATCATTATTTTTTCTTTTGTTACACTTAAACGTAACAATATAGACTTTGGTTAGTTCCTGCGACTTGACCCAAAGAGTTGTGAGTTCAATAGCAGGCTACAGCAGTAGTGAACAAGTACTTACAGGGCTAGAGAGAGATAACTCATGACTTCCAAAAGAGGCACTACTATGCAAGGAATGGAGTTCATATACCCCAGTGATTGTAATAAAGGGTTCGGTTCGAAATTCCTAGCATCTGAAGATAGCCGGAGCCTGCAACGGCCGAAACGTCGTACAAATGGAAACAAAGATGAGAACAATAGTCCGAATAATGTAAATACTGAAATCTTAGAATATAAAATAAACTGAGGGCTCAATTCCGCCTGATGATTGGCATTGAAAACTCTGAGTTTCAGATTTGTTATTGAATATATATATATATATATATATATATATATATATAAAGGCAAGATGTTTGTGTGTCTGTTTGTCTGTATGTCCTTTATATAAATTCACAATTTTTATCCGATTCTCAACAAACTTCACGCAAATATTCTTTAGGCTTTTGGTCAAGTCATGGGCTACATATTTTTTCCGATTTCCCCAAATACCGGAAATCGATAACTCAATATCTCATCAGGTCTGATCAAGATCAGGATTTCAGTTCTTTTATCGTGGTTCTTGCTGCAGAATTTGCTCTCACTTGGTAAAATTATAGTTTTTAGGCTCAAACATTAGTAGATCTTCTAAGACGACTCATTTCCCCGATATCGGAAATCGATACCCCGATATTCTATCGAATGTGATAAAAACAGATATTCAGACATTAATATGGCCCATTTTCTCCAATTTTACTCCTGATAGGTACGATACGTTTTCAGGGACTTACTTAAGTTAGTTTATCCTTGTATGACTTATTTAACTTCGATATTAAAAATCGATACCTCGATATCCTATCGGGTCTGAATCAAAATCAGGATTTCAGGCCTTTTATTTGGTTTTGGCTTCGGTTTTGCTCTAAGTCGGTATAATTGTAGTTATTAGTCTTAACAACCTACGTTTTTCGTGCAAAGAGTCTGAGCTCCAGAACCATGGATTAGTTTTAAGGCTTTCATTACAACCGAGCAACTCCGGGCTCTACTGCTAATATATATATATATATATAACAATATTCTTCTTATTAGAGTTTATAATAAAAACATTTTCACTACTCAAGAGCTGTCGTGTTTCGGTGCTCTATTCAGCACATCATCAGGCGATATCAGCTGGTGAGTTGCTAAATATATTAGTTATATTAAATTCAATCGACATTTTTTATTTTATTTTTTCCAATTTTCTGATAAAATATTGTACATCGGAATGAAAGTTGTAGGTAAACTGTCAAGTGTTCATGTTGTAACTGATAAATGTAAAATGTTTATTGGGATACTTAATTGATGTGTGTATCGGATATTTAGATCTTTTTCATCCTGTTTATAAATAAATAAATTTTTTTAAGATAGAATAAGTTAACAACTGGTTTATTTTTATTCATATCAGTGTAATTCTATGTTGTATTTAAAAAAATGTCGTCAAAGGAAATAATAATAATAATAATAATAATAATAATAATAATAATAATACGTGATACATGTTTCGTATCGTGTCATAAAAGTATATTATAAATCTTGCTCACTGTAATGAAACATGTATTTAAAAGGGGTTGCTACCAAAAACACACACACACACGTTTGTGAGCGTAAGATTGACTCATTGCATTCATTTATATCGCATACATATGCAGTCATCCGCAGATAGTCCTGTTTCGCTGTATCACAATCAATCATTACGGTTAGACATCCGATTGCTTCTAGCCATGATTGAAACCCGACCGAATCAGGCTACGATTCTAACCTCTAAGCTATAGACGCTCGGTGGAAGAGGGCGAATTTTAGCGTGTTATGTACACTATGTAAGCACACGCCAGTAGCCGATTTGTGAATGTGTGCTATTTTAATAATATAATATTAATATATCCTAGACTGATTTGCATGTAGTCATTATTTTCTAAACTTGTAAATCTTCTGTGACAGAAAAGTATAACAATAATGGTGGTACTATAGGGGGTTATATCTTCTCTTAGTTATCCTTTTTCTAGTAGTAGTAGGATTCCGTTTGTAGTGAAGGGTAATTGTATTCCATGCAGGTTAACGGAATTTGGCCTCGTGGGAAGATAGCCCACTATAATTCATAAAAATGATTATAAATCAAGAAAGGCAATTTGAGTATAAAATAACATTTATATATACACATTTCAATTAATGCTTTTACAATTAAAATAATACTTGAATATAAGTCCAACGGAGGTTAGAATGTTCATGGAAAATATGATGCTGAAGATAAAAGGCTTAGGAGTGTGCAAGCGTCTTGTAGGTAAAGGGATGTTCATTTTGAAGTTACCGCTTCTAAGGTCAGTATGTACTTTTGAGGAATGTCTTTGAAGAGGTCAGTAAGTACTTTTGAGACAGTGAGAAGGAAAGAGGTCAGCATAGTAGCCGCTCGACTTAGGTGAAGGGAGAAACTAATCAGCTCGTCTCCGCCGGTCTGTCTGTCTAACGATGCTTTGTCTCCGCTTTTTATATCTGCCTTTTGGATCAAACAACTTTTTCATACTTGAATTTGATTCTGGGTTTTCCACTGGCTGGTAAACAAAATTCGCGTAGGCTCGCAAAATGGAAATTTGATATTTGGTTAATTTTTATTTTTCAACCGGAACATCTGCGTAAATTCGGATGCGCAACGACGAGTTTTATTCAATCGCTTTCTGGTCGGCATAGAGCCAACATCCGGTCTCGCTTTTGCTCGGTCGGTATCACCACAGTACTATGTCAGACTCAGAATTACTTACATCCCAGATCAACCTGTATAGCATCGCTGTTCAGAAAACGCCCAATTATTCCCAACACACACACATTATATATATATATATATATATATATATATATATATATATATATATATATATATATAGTGCTGGACAAAAGTATTAGGACAAGAACTATTTTCTTTTATGAAGCATGAAAATAAAGTTCAAATCACCCTGTCCTAACACTTTTGCACACTATTAGGCAGGGATGATTTTCCTAAAAACCTCACTGAAATTCAAATACAGGGTGAAAAGTAAATTCCTAATAAATATTGATTATTTAAAACTAGGTGTAAAAGAAATGTCTTAAAAAGAAGTTATATTTCATTTTTCCTATTTTCTATTAAACAAGTTATTTTGAAACTACTCTATTGAACATTTATAAAATATTTTGGATAAAAAATTGATAAGTCTAATGTTACTTTGCAAGACACACTTTGGGAACAAGTACAAGCTGCTTGGCAGGAGATACCATGAGATACATTGAAGAAGCTTGTGATGTCAATGCCTGACAAAATGAAGGCTGTGATCAAAGCAAAAGGCTATTATACTAAATATTAAATTTATTTTGTAACAAATATTTTTTTCTTGTTGAAGCTTTTGTTGAGTAAATCAAATAAAATTACTTTAATTAAATTGCTTATTTTCTGTTAATATATGCCTCATAAAAGATATAATAGTTCGCACAGTAGTATATATATATATATATATATATATATATATATATATATATATATATATATACTACGTGCGATTGGTAAATTGTCGCAATATTTTATTATTTCAAAGCAAAAGGCTACTATACTAAATATTAGATTTATTTTGTAACAAGTATTTTTTTTTGTTGAAGCATTTGTTGAGTAAATCAAATAAAATTACTTTAATTTTTTTTTAAAATCATTTCACCCCGAGCAAGGCAGAAATGCTACTGATGAGATGGGGGCTACATCACTGTAAAAAGATTAATTAGAAAAGAGTGAGGAGTACAAACTAGTTAGAAAGGAGCTATAGAAAGCTGAGAATGCAGGTGCGATGACAGATACTTAGGTGGAGAGAAAGTGAAGGATATACGGGGGTGGGGAGAGAGCTAGAGTCCAGTGGTTAATAGATGAGTATTGACATTGCATTTAAATTTATGGATGTTGTAGCCGTCAGGAAAGCAAGAATATGGGAGGCGGGAAGTGCGAGAGAAGAAGCTGCAGGAGTAGAATTGTCGTCAGCATTTGAATAACCTGACTGTGAATGGGTGGGACCCAGTTGCCAGTCTGGTTGCACTAGTAAACACCTGTTGAGGAGGCACCAGTGACTTAAGTTCGTCCGAGCAGAAGCAGAAAGTATTTATAGAACAGACAAAGGGAGGCCACATTTCGACGGTGGGGAAGTGGCTGCAGTCGAGCCGCCAGATCAGTACCTATCACATTACAGACTCTCCTTTGGAGCCTGTCGAGAACACTGAGGAGAACGGCAGCGGCGCCTGACCATAAATGGCAGCAGTACTCCATGCACGGACGGATGGTTGACTTGTATATATGCAGGATGGATTCAGGCGGAAAAAACATCCTGGATCGACATAGTGACCCAACCTTCTTAGCAGTAGATTTTGCTATGGAATCAATATAGTGGTCCATTTGAGGTCTGAGGAGTTAAATTGATTATTTTCTGTCAATATGCCTCATAAAAAATAAAATAGTTATTGTCCTAATACTTTTGCACAGTACTATATATATATATATATATATATATATATATATATATATATATATATGGAGAGAGAGATAGAGAGAGAGAGATAGATATAGAGAATAAAATCGAGAACATCTGAAAATATAATAAGTTGTCGTGTAGAAGTGGGTAGCAACTACGACGACGGCCCCTCCATGCACATCCCATACCCAGCGTGGTTTTCTTTATGTAGACAAATACACGTATAAACATATAAAAAATCGACTAACACCTCTTACATTTAAGAGTTATCTAATTTCCCAGACAAATTATGAAAAATTTGACTTGAATGTTTTCATCTTTGAAAAGGATCTGCATTTTTTTCATTCATTCATTTTTTTGTTTTGTTAATGAGGAATGACAAATCTTACATAAGTATCCTGTAGGTTAATTTTTTTTTCTTCAGGCTTCAGTGATAATCAGAAGCGCCTCCCGGCGTTGGACGTCGTAGCGGAAGTGGCAGTAATACACGTGATTCCGTTTCCCAGTCCCGACCCCACTTACCAACCTACCACTGCCGAGCAAATCCAAGAACCCCACTCGCCCGTTCTTCACTTCGTACTAACGATGTTGATTCTTCTTATAAATAACACGAAATCTGACACTAAAGAAACTTTTGAAAAAGCAACTGGAATGGTTTTTACCAATGCCAATTACGATGCTCCAATGAAAGGCATCGTAATAATAAAAGCTCGTCTCGAAGAGGAAAGGTTCAGCGGTTGGCGTTGGCTGTGGAATCTTGTTCATGTTTGAAATAAATGCCAAAAGGCTGAGAAATATAAATTCAAAAGCTATAAGTATTTTGCTGCAACATGTTCTTCCTTACAAATCTCTCCAATTGGATGAGTACATGTGCGTTAGGTAATGATTAACGAGCTCGTCTGACTGAATTCGATCTTCTTTTGGTAAACTATACTTGTAATTTAAATTTTGTAAACAAAATAATGTCTGTTTTTACTGCTTTGCTCTCTTGAAAGCCGTTTACAATCAGTTTAATCAAAAATTTCAGTACCTGAGAAGTGTTCTAACAGAAGACGGAAAGTGCGATACAGAGATCCGAAGGCGAATTGACATGGCGAAGGACGCGTTCCAGAAGCTGAGTAGAGTATTAAGAGACAGGAAACTTTCACTAGAAACAAAGAAGAGTGCTGGATTGCTATGTGATGTCAGTTCTTCAGCATGACAGTGAATACTGGGTAATATAATCAAAGATGAAGGAAAAACTTGAAGCAGCTGAAATGTGGTTCTACAGAAGGATGCTGCGAATATCATGGACCGAGCGTGTGAGCAATGATGAGGTTTGCGAAAGGATGGAAACAGAAAGGAAATTAATACTGAGCATCAGAGAGAGGCAGCTAAAGTTCCTGGGACATGCAATGAGGAAGGAGGGCTTAGAGAACCTGATACTAACAGGGCCAGATAGAGGGAAAAAGAAACTGAGGAAAGCAACGGATATATTTGAAGGGCCAAAGCAGGCGGATGACAGAACGGGGGTTGCGAGGTGTTACAGGAGAAAGCGTGCTAAGAGCCATCAGGGATAGGGAGACGTGGAGGGCCATGATCGCCTACGTCCTGAAAGAACAAGGCACAAGAAGAAGAAGAAGAAGAAGAAGAAAGATTCAATCATCAGGTCAAATTTTGATGTAGCTTCTCTTGGTAATTAGTTCTAAGTCATTTTGTTTGTCGATTGCGATGTGTTCCTGGTACAATGGGTACATATTCGAATGAGACATCGGGGAGACAAATTAAGATTCCAGTTTGATTTCTTACATTCACTTACCTTTTGGAATGGTATGAATCTATTTACTTCTTCAGCTATGGATTAAACAGTAGGACCTTTTTCTTCTACAAATATTTTTATGGCATTTGTTCTGATAAATTCCTTTTGTTTATTGCCTTGACTGCCTGAAGTTTAGTAATACAACTAGATAAGCTACTTGGTTTCACCGTTTTACTTTTGACTTATCCGCATGCAACCGTCATTTCTATTTTAATAGTTTCTTTTCTCGAACTGTGGAACTTCTTGCTGATCTCTTGCTTTCCTGCCACCTACAGTCTTCAAATGTTTAAATAAAACGTCAATCGTCATCTTCTATCTTTTTGTCCTTTCCTTAATCCTCCACACTGAAGTTTTCTCATTCCCTTTCATTCACTTTCATTCCCTTTCACTCCCTTGCGTCCTAGCGGCATTATTGCCTTGCCTAGGGGTGAACTGATAGAAATTGAGTAAACAGTTGTGTAAGCAGGGAAAGAGTATCAAAATCCTTCCAAGGTATAAAATGAATCAGAAGTTTTTGCGTATACAAAATATTTTAAAGATTCAGAAAGAATTTATTAAGTTCACATTTGAATTATTCGTTAAAGTCTTAAGCTGTTCAAAGAAAAATGAAAAGATTCAAGATGGAGATGAATTTGAGGAAATAACCCGGAATTGGTCAGAAATGGGGTAATTAATTCAATTTTTAGACAGGCTCAGAAAAATGTCAAAGTGTAGAAATTTATCGAAATAAAGAAATAGTCAATTATGGTTTCATATAATGAATTTGGTAAAGCAACAATAAAAATTCCGGAATTTTTTTCGCCAAATATAAGATAAAGAATTTTCATTTTCTTTTCACACTACCCGATGGGACATTGTCCTTGCAATGTCGAAACAAAATGTACACTTTGTAGTAGATGATAATTTGTACATGTTCCACTTTATAATTTATAATATATATATATATATATATATATATATATATATATATATATATATATATATATATATCACATTATCACATCTAGCTCCGTCTCACTAAAACCACATGGAGGTGACGGTAGCAGATATTCCCCCCCATCTCTCTCTCTCTCTCTTTCTCGCATTTCATGAGTTATCTCCCTCTAACCCTGTAAGTTACTTGTTCACCACTGCTGTAGCCTGGTATTGAACTCACGACTCTTTGGGTCAAGTCCTCAATTGGAGTAGATAGACTAAACTATCGCCCGGTTCACACTCCACCCACGTCTATTGAACAGGTGTAGAGTCTCATCCCTTGTTCCCTGTTTAGGATGTGGTTTCCGGCTTTCTTTTTTCCAATCTTTTCATTTTTACGTAGCCCCCTGCACTTCAGTGGCATTACCGCCTTGCTTGGGGTGATATGATTAAAAAAAAAAAACAAAAAAAAACGTAAGTATTAAATATCCAACCGAATGCAAATTCATTGCAACATCTCGACACATTTAATCGCTACATTTCACCCGTCTATCCAAAAATGATGTGTACAGATTTTTCTTCCCACACACACATCGTCTTGCGGCCTTGGCCGAGATTGAACTCACTACACCCCTCCAGTATTCCCTGTGCATTTGGAACCCTGGTGCAGTTTGCAGCGAAATTGATAATCTTGTCAAATAGCTGAAATGCTTCGTCAGGGCTACCAAGGGTGTTTTTATTGTGACACTAACATTAGATGGGTTGTCTCCAGGCCCCATCCTGTTATTGAACCCATAACTGGAGGGAAGTGACGGATTAATACCTTTCCAAGGACACCAGTGCTGAAGTGAATGCAGGGTACTCAACTGGAATTCGAACTCGGCTCACCGATTTCTCTTTCCAAGCCGATATCCACTGCACCACAATGCACATCCGTCACTGAACGCTTACAGCACCTGGTATTCCCAAGTGATCTCCCATCTAAGTACTGACCAAACTTAACATTGTTTAACTTCGGTGATCGAACGAGAACCGGTGTATTCAACGTGATATGCTGTAAGCATCACGTTGAATACACCGGTTCTCTCTCTCTCTCTCTCTCTCTCTCTCTCACACACACACACATATTTACGAACGTTATCGTTTAACATACACTCAGACAGACAAGCATTTCTCTAAAAACACATACATGAGCACTCTAGAAGAATGGTAGACTTTGAAAAAACAGTAGCTACTCTAGCATCCATGCATCGTTCATTCAGTAATGAATTAGAGCATTCTCAGTTACTGGTGTGTGTTTACATGGTATATCACACGCTAAAAGTCTGCCTCCTTCTACTGAGCACCCATAGCTCACAGGTAGAATCGCCGACTGATGTCAATTCGGTCGGGTTTCCATCCTGGGTAAAAGCAATCGGATGTCTAACCGCACTGATGAGCTGTGAAACAGTTCTCACCTAGAACTGAGGCTCAACTGAATGACGTCCACATTACACCCTCGCTGGTCTCTAAGATAATCTCAAATCTTGACCCTCACAAAGCGAGCGGAGGGGACGGAATCCCAATCATAGTCTTAAAGAAATGTGCCCCTGTCCTTTCTAAGCTCTACAACTTCTGCTTATCTGCTTCCTGCTTTCCTGCCTGTTGGAAATCTTCCTCTGTAGTTCCTATATTGAAAAACACTGGAGAACCCTCGGATCCCGCAAATTACCGCCCTATCAGCCTTCTTCCGATCTTTGACAAAATGTTCGAAGCCATTATCAACGCCGAGGTGGTTCAGCATCTCACAGCACACAGGCTCCTCTCGGACAAGCAGTATGGTTTTCGCTTCACCAGGTCTACTGCTGATATGCTAACGCCCATCACCGAGTATATATACCAGGCACTCGACAAGAATGGCGAAGCCCGAACCGTTGCCTTGGATATCTCTAAAGCGTTCGACAGAGTTTGGCATGCTGGCCTTCTATGCAAACTGCGGAGCTATGGTATAACTGGACATTTGTTTGAACTAATCCAGTCTTTCCTCTCTAACCGCACATTGAAGGTGGTATTAAACGGACATGCCTCTCAGAACTACCACACGAACGCGGGTGTCCCTCAAGGCTCTATCCTAGGTCCTACACTCTTTCTGATCTACATTAATGATCTCTCTGATACCATAAGATCCCAAGTAGGTATGTACGCCGATGACACCACAGTTTACTCTCTCCTCGATGAAAAATCTGGTGTTGGCGACATAGCTAACCTTGCAGCCGAGCTTGATAAGGACCTCCAATCCATATTGGACTGGGGTAAGAAATGTCTCGTAAATTTTAATGCTTCTAAAACGAAGCTGCTATCAATTAACCATCATAGACAATCGCACCTACATCCCATTAGAATGGACCAGGCTCGCCTCCCAGAGAGTAAAACACTACGCCTCCTTGGTCTCACACTCTCAGCGGACCTCAAGTAGAATGACTATATCGAATCCATTGCTAAATCCGCTGCTAAGAAAGTAGGTTCTCTGTGCAGGGCCCGAAAGTTTTTTCCGTCTGAATCTATCCTGCACATATATAAATCTACCATACGCCCGTGCATTGAATACTGTTGCCATATCTGGTCGGGTGCCCCTACTATTCTCCTCGGGTTTCTTGACAAAGTACAACGGAGAGTCTGTAATGTAATCGATACCAGCTTGGCAGATCGCCTGCAGGCTTTCTCTCACCGGCGCGACGTGGCTTCCCTGTGTCTCTTCTATAAATACTTTCACGGCTTCTGCTCCGATGAACTTAGATCACTGGTGCCCCCTAAATACGAATTTGAACGAGATACTAGATTAGCAACTAGATCCCACCCTTTTACAGTGAAACCGATAAAATGCAACCGCAATTTCTACTCCAGCAGTTTCCTTTCTCACGCTTCCCGACTGTGGAATTCCCTTCCACATGATTGCTTCCCCGACGGCTACAATCTCCAGGAGTTTAAATAGACACCTCCTAACACACTAACTCGCCTCCATTCTTTCAAACAATCTTCCCATCTACCCAGCCTCCGTATTCTTACCCATCTATCATCCTCCTTTTGACATTTCCTTTATCCAACCACTCTCTCTCTTTACCTTCCCCTATGTAGCCCCATGCGTAATAGTGGCAGTGGAATGCCTTGCTTGGGGTGAAATGATTATAAAAAAAAAGATCTATCTGCGGCTGACTTTATACACTGTTATATACTTTACCGTTCAAAATATTCCATGCCCATATGCTAAAAAAGTACCTATTGTTTTAACACATGTGATACGTATCTAACTTATAAAAACCAACCCAAAACAGAACATACCAGTTTTCTGTGCCTGTGTTTTTCGTTGATTCCATATCTCTCTCGATTGCCGAAGAAGCTTTAATAAAAGTGAAACACGTTAGAATGAGATCAGTCAGTCAAGTACCATACGTAATACACGCTTTGGGCGATCATGTCTCGAAAGAGACATGACTGACTGGGCAGAAGATTATCCCACAGTAGATTGCCATTGCATTCTACAGTAGACTGGTAGCCAACCAAGGCTATAGAACCCAATCTGTCCTAATATTTAGCCCATAACTGGAGAGAAGGGACGGAATAATAACTTTCTCAAGGGTATTTGTGCGTAAGTGAATGCAAGGAATTCAAGTGGATTTCGAACTCAGCTCCTCGATTTCTCGTTCCGAGTCGTTATCCACTGCACCACAACGCACATCCTAGAATGTAATACGTTCCCTATTTATTCATACTTATTTTATCAACTTCTCGGATTCGGATGCATATATTCAACTCATATATATATATATATATATATATATATATATATATATATATATATATATATATTGGAATTTACACTAGAGCTGTTGTGTTTTGGTGGTACTTCTAGCATCTCATCAGGCGATATACATCAGGTATATTGCCTCATGTATATCATCAGGTATATTGCCTCATGTGCTGCTATAAATAGCACGAAAACTCAACAGCTGTAGCGAAAAATGTTTTTATTATAAATCCCAATAATAAAAATGTTACTACAAATATTACTCTATAACGTATCGAGCATTGATAAAAAGTGTTATTCCATTAGTTCTTACTACTACTACTACTATATATATATATATATATATATATATATATATATATATATATATTAATTCAGATACTTCAATCCAAGGGAAAAAAGCAGGAAGGTAAATTCCAAAAAACCGGTCCTAATTAATATTAAAAATTTATTTTAATATTAAAAAATGATACAGGAAGAGAGCTCCATGTAATAAAATATTACAGAATTAATCCTTTTTTAATATATATATATACTGAACAGTTATAGGTGAGATTTAAATTAAATTAGAACAGTAACCAGTTGTATTAGAAAGTGGTCAACACATGTTTGAACGAAGATGTAGGTTCAATATGTAGAGCGTTCAGATATTTAGGTAGGGTAGATCAGCTGGTTACACTACCATGGTTTCGCCCTTTTAGGTTCTGACAAATCGCCTGACGAAACCGAAAGGTCAGAACCATGGTAGCGTAACCAGCTGATCTTCCGTACTAACATATGTTTTATATATATTAGACAAGTGCACATTTGTATAAAAAGTGTTCAATACAATTATATTGTAGAACTTTTGAATATTCTTCATTTGTAAACGAGTTATTACGCGACGTAGGTTTCTGCCATGTTGTGCCTTCAGGCCATTTGCAATAACTGATTTTCCCGTTTTTTTAAGAACCCTCACGTAAAAAGGATTTTTTGAACGCTCGCGTGACGGTTAAATTTTGAACGCGCAATTTTTAAAATTAGAAGAAATTATAACGTTTTTATCCGTGGTTGTATGAACTTAATATTTTTTATTATGTTTACACTTAGTCATAATTTCTGTTCTTTCATTCAATCATTGATTTTTGTATTTGAATATCATAATCGCTAACTTTTCTTCCTGGCACAGTCTACATATTTTACCACCGTTGTAAGGCTTGGCTGTTTTTACTATACTCAACGTTATGTCTGGGTCTTTTCCATATTTTGGTTTTAATTTCCACACGAGGCTAGCCAATTTTGTGCAGTTTTTTAAGTTTTCTATTTTGAATGTAGACTTGTGATTAAACCACCTGGTCTTAAAGGTGTCTTTGGTTGATCCCAAATATATTTTAGTTTGACCATTTAAGTCATGTACATTTACCTTATAAATGACTTCTTTTGTTTTACAAATTCACCGCCAGGTGAGCGTTCTTAAAAAAAGGTAAACAGTAAAAACAGTTATTACAAATCGCATGAAGACACCACATGGTAGAAACCTAGGTCGCGTAATAGCTCTTTTACAAATGAAGAATATTCAAAAGTAATACAATATAATTGTATTGAACACTTTTTATTACAAATGTGCACTAGTCTAATTTTATTATAACCAAAAACGAAGTAATTAAGCAATCGCTCGTTCAGTAATGAATTAGAGCACTCTGGCTATTGGTGTATGATACATCATACGCTAAAAAACGTCTGCTTTCTTCTGCCGAGCACCCATAGCTCAGCGGTAGAATTGTCGACTGACGCTAATTCGGTCGGGTTTTAATCCTGGGTTAAAAAGCAACCGGATGTCTACCCGTACTGATGAGCTGTGATACCGCGAAACAGATATGTCTGCGGATAACTATATACATATTTTTTTAAAATATAAAATCTTTAATCCAAAAGGAAAAGCAAGATGGTAAATCCCAAAGACCCGATCGTAATTAATATTAATATTTTAATATTAAAAAAATGATCAAGGTGCAGGGCTCAATGTAATTAATATTTAAATTACAGAGCCAATTATAAAATAAAATAAAATAAATTTCGAAGTTCAATATTGAACTTCGAAATTTATTTTATTTTATATATATATATATATTCTTTGAGAGCAAAAGGTTTCTGAAGTCAATTGGATAGTTATTTCTTCTTGAGTTAATTTTATACTTTGTTTTTTTTTTTTAATGTTTAACCAACCATTAAGGAGGGAGTAAAGGTTTTCCTTTCCTTTTAATCCTGTTTATAATTTGGCTTCAAATTATCAAATCTCTAACTCTGTATATCTGAATTAGGTTTATTATTACATTTTATTCAACATTTAAGCCGAAATGAAGTCTCACCACAATCCAAGTTTATGATTCTGCGCCGAGTGAAAGAGAATCTTGGAATCGAATTTAAAATGTTCCACCCAACGTCGTGTCCTTTCTTTTAATCCTAGGGAGGTTTCAACTCCCGCCCCATTGAACGATGGATAATGGAAACAATAGGCAGTGGCAGGTCAGCTTAGCTTCATTTGTCCTTTAAAACGCCCGTAAATCCCGCACTTGTCAAAAAAGTTGATAAATCACGATTTGCAATTAAGCTAAACTTAATTTGTATTTTCTATATCATTTTCTAAACATTTCAAAAGAACTGAACGCCGATACGAAACTTTATGCAAATTACAAGAAAACAAAAATGGCACTCATTGGTAATAATTCTTTCTCGCCCTTTAACTGACCTTATTTTTTCTCGCATTTTTTTCGTCGTCATTAAACATAATTAACCGGAATTCGACATGTAAAAGTAGACATTCTTTCTTCACCGCAGGACATTCATCAAATTGCCAAGGGTAGAGACAACAACAGCAACAACAGCAACAATACTATACACTAGAATGGCAGAAATAATAATATTAATAATAATAATTAGAAGAAGAAGAAGAAGAAGAAGAAAATAATCTCCAGAAGCCCTTTTTGCCAAAAGGTTAAAAAAACAACGCTTTGTAAAACTGACTATTTATTCAGGAGAATATTATTAAGGTAAATAAAATATAAACACTGCCTATGTTGAGTATCATTCAACATAAGAATATGTGGAAGCAAAGTTCATAGATTCACTGCTTGCTTCAGCTTAGGTCTTGGAGGGATTCTACAAAACCGAATAATAGAAATTACAGAATGATCAAACGTAATCGCCCAGACATGGCAGAACCTGAAGATCTTCAAAAACTATCAGAAATGTAGTATATTTTTTTTTATAATCATATTGCCCCAAGCAAGGCATTTTAATGACACTGTTTTGCAGGGGGTTACATAGGAGGAAAGTTATGAGAAAGAGTGACAGATTATAAGGGGTTTTCAGGAAGTGGGTAAGAGAAGGGTGATTGTGACCATAAAGTGAGGGATCAGTTTATATATTAATTATAATGTAGAACTGATCCCCTAGTTTATATCCACATTATAATAGTATAGATTTTTTTTCTTTTAAATAATCATATTGCCCCAAGCAAGGCATTTTACTGCCACTGTTTTGCAGGAGGTTACATAGGAGGAAAGTTATGAGAAAGAGTGACAGGTTATAGGGGATATCAGGAAGTGAATAAAAGGAGAGTGATTGTGGCCATAAAGTGAGGGATCAATTTATATATTGATTGTAATATAAAATTGATCACAGAAGAGGATGTTAAATGTGCACTGAAAAAAAGCACACAATTGAAAATTTCCATGAATAGTTAAAATTCCTAACTTTTGGCTATGTTATTTAAACACAGCACATAAAAAACTAGCCAAAGAACTTCAAGAAATGGTTAACGATCCCACTAAAATTCCTGCATGGATGACCAAAGGAATTACATTTCTTCTACCCAAGAACAGTGACACAAATAACCTGAAAAATTACAGACCAATTATATGCCTTCCGACAACATACAAACTATTAACATCTGTTATAACAAAACAGACATATTTCTTCTTGGAAAGAAATGACATGCTACCGCTTGAACAAAAAGGGTGCAAACGTGGCTGTTACGGATGTAAAGACTAATTACTTATTAACAGAATGATCCTGGAAAACTGCTACGATGCAAAGAAAAAATTTAGTACTGCCTGGATAGATTGTCGTAAGGCATTCGATAGTGTAAGACATTACTGGATCTTAAAAACTCTAAATATATACAAAGTATCACCCGTCATCATCAAGTTCATCAAACAATGTATATCGATATGGAAAACGACCCTTTACCTCAATCATATAAATGGAACCTATAAGTCTGGTGAAATAAACATCAAAAGAGGTATATTTCAAGGTGACTCTTTGCCTCCGTTATTGTTTTGCATATCACTAATGACATTAACCAGTCAACTTAACAAGACAGAATGCGGTTATAAAATAGCTCAAAAGAAAATAAGTCAGCTATTTTATATGGATGATTTAAAGTTGTATGCTAAGAATGATAATGAGCTGGACGTTTTTCTGCAAGCTGTAAAATGCTTCAGTGAAGACATTGGAATGAAATTCAATTTGAATAAATGTGCTAAAGCTAAAGTTATACGAGGATCGCTACAACAAACATCCTCAATTAACTTAGACCCTCCTGTAACAACAAAAGAAATAAAGCCAGAAGAAACTTATAAATACCTAGGTGTAAATGAGAGTGAAAACATTCACCATAAAAAATGAAAGAAATAGTGCGTAAAGTGTACTATAGAAGGCTACGAATGATATTAAAAACTGAATTGAATTCTCAGAACAGAATTATGACCATTATTAGCCTTGCTATTCCAGTGGTCCAATATAGTTGCAATATCTTGAACTGAACTCTAAACGACATCAGACGAATGGATTCTAAAACAAGAAAGCTTCTTTCTAAGCATAAGATACATCATCCAAAGGCCGATGTAGACCGTCTATACATACCCCGTAAATAAGGTGGAAGAGGTTTTATTCAGCTAGAATTGTCATACAAGACAACAACTATTGGCTTACTAACATACATAGAAACAACAAAGGACTGGATGATACAATTAGTCAAACCACATGAAAACAGAAAGAAAAAATATATTTAATAATGAAAGAAGGCAGTAAATACAAACAAGATTTACAGTTAGTAGATTCTGTAGAAAAGCAAAACAAAAGCCAAGAACCAACTATTGCAGCAAAAAATATGAAAAAGAAAGTCAAGGATAAAGCTCTTGAACCGATGAATCAACGTTGGCAAGACAAACCCCTGCATGGCCAATATCCAGAACGTGCCAATAAATCCAATGTTGATAAAGTTAATACTCATCGATGGTTACGTGCATCTGGATTAAAGTCTGAGACTGATGACATTATTCTTGCAGCGCAGGACCAAAGTCTTTTCACAAGGAACTTTCAGACAAATATTATACATAATAATGTGGATCCAAAATGCAGGTTCTGCGATAAATACCAAGAAACAATCGACCATCTAATCTCAGGATGTTTTGTACTTACCCCAAATGAATATAAAAATCGACATGATAGAGTGGGGCAATATTAATATTGGACAATATGCAAACACTATCGAAAATATGTAAACAAAGACTGGTATGAACATCACTTAGCACCGGTTAAAGAAATAGAAGATGTCACCATTCTATGGGATTACACCATCTACACAGACAGAAAAATTGAAGCAAATAGGCCGGACATTATTGTTAAAAACCAAAAAGAAAAAACTTTCCTATGAGTTGAAATGACTTGTTCAGCGTATTGTAAAATAGCAACCAAGGAATTCGAAAAACTGTCAAAATATAAAGACCTGAAAATTGAAATAGAAAAAAATGTGGAAATTGAAAACAAGAATCGTGCCAGTGATCGTAGGTGCACTTGGAATGATAAAAAATGAAACAAAACAACACACTAATAAAATTCCTAGAAATCCCAGCTTAAAATAGATATAAAAGAGATATACAAAAAATTGTCTTGTTAAGTACAGCCCACACACTAAGGAGAATTTTGTCTATGTAACGCTAGGGATGTTAGGTGAGATAGAAAAAACATGAAATGGAGCCATGACAACACACCACAATCTGTCTTAGGTCTTCCTGCAGACTTGGTAGGTAGTGTGAACATAGCAGAAATCGATTTATAATGATAAATAATAATTACAAATGAAAATTATTAAAATAAAATGAAGATCTTTCCCTGAAAGCTAATTGATAATTTATAGAGCCTTGCTATCACTTGATCCTCGCTGACGCCTAATTATAAGATGCTTATAAATTATGAATATTAATAATAATAAAGTCATAACATAAGAAAAAAAATTGAAGAGCCGTATAAGCTATGAGCATTGTAAATAGAATCGGCGGACCAAATATGAATTTAGTCCGAAACAGTTTACTATAACTTGGTTCTAATAATCTTCGCAAAGGCATGTACCCAATTCACCCTTTAGCTATGGGTAAGTAACCTGATGGAAAATAAAATTTCAATCGCCTTATTCTGTTTCAATTAATCCGAGATTAAATGTACACGTAACAGAATTGGATTAACAATCAAATATACAGATCAATACGCGCACTTGTTCCAACATAAGGAATTAGATTAGTCAGACCTAATATTAATACACTTTATATCCTCTTTGGGAATCAAGACATGCCCCTTGAAGCTGTTGGTGCATTTAATCAAAAGTTATAGGCGGACTAACTGAATGAGTTAGGTGTCGTCTCATCATGTTCAATATATATTCAAATGAGGAGATCTAGTGGTCATTCAGAGACGAGTATGGGAATTGTGCGGTGGCTAATTTGCTGGAACACCACATCACATTCATGCTGCAAGAAAAGCGAATGATAAGTTGCCTCTTCCAACATGATGCCAGTGTTAGGCCTATGTGCCGTCGGCAAATATACTATAGAAGATTTCACTTCCAATTAATTGCAGTGACGCAGCACCTTCTCTTATCAAATTAAACTACAGGCCACCATTTGATCCCACTAAGGAACCCGACTAAGGACGTGCACATTGGTATTGCAGCACAAGAAGTGCATATACCCGTAGTCCTTCTGCAAGCAAACGATTCCAAATAGTCTGAGCTCATACTCTTAAGACAATATTTGCTTATATTTGTGATGTAGACGCCGTGCAGTTATCGCTGACTTTAGGATACGTCGACTTTTTCGAGCGTCAGCACAACGTGGCTGTTCAGAACCTGGTCCACAAGTGTAGAAATGTTTATTTGATCACTAGGAATAATAGTAAAAACGTTAAATCTTCATCAACACGTCACTTTCACCATGCACAGTAATTCGGTAAAGAGCATTCAGGCTCTCAAAGGTTATAATCCGACGTCCCTTCTCAAACGGCTTTAATTGAATAAAAGGAGAACGCACGCGTTTCCGAAACATGACACTTGCGTGAATTTGACTCTTTCAAGCACCTCTTGAAATTTATCACAGCTTGTCTCACTGATGAATGTAGTGATTTCGGCACATCTTCAACACCACCACCTTCCTCCACCACCTTTAAGTAAGAGACTGTTTTTTGAAACCTGAGATCCACTTCAGTCAAGTTAACACTCCCTAAAGCACCACTGAAAATAAGTCAACCTTCCCGTTCGTATTTTATGTGTTTTTTGTTTCTACAAATTAATAGGTGCTGACAGGCTCTCACCTATCTCCCGGATCACACTCCTTCCATGTCTACTGATTAAATGTAGAGGTTCATCATTTGTTCCCTGATCAGGATATAATTTACCGGTTCTTGATTTCTTCTACAAAGACCACCATGATTTAATTGTTTTAACCTTTTGGTGATCAGACTAACCATTGACCTTGACTTTTCATTGTGAGTGGACCGTATTGATAGTTTATTGAGTGCTGCTTCTGACTGGTCGTAGGAGCCTGAAATCTTTGTTTGCGCTTAGAGAGGCTGCTCTGATCTACAGTCGTATAATATAGGAGTATTTGTAGTGCCATGTTGCACATGTCTCTGCATATATTTCTAGAGGGCAACCCTGAGGTTACACTAGACTCAGCTCTTTGTCATACTCTCACTGGTTTGTATTACCATTGTCAACAGATAGTGACAATTATGGTGTTTGTTTGGTTTTCTCTCTCTCTCCTAAACATTTTCACGGAAATCCCAACAAAATGAAATACAACTAAACCCGAAAAAACACCTCCTCCCTACTCAACCTTTCATTAATATTCACTACAGCGTAGAATTTGGAACGGTCGCCCGGTATATTAGGCCCTTGTGAAACCAACTTGAATTCTTTCATTGCTACCAATGAATTGTTGCTACTCGGATATCTTCCCCCCTTTGAAAAGATTCTAATATTCACATACTCTCTTCTTCGTTTCTAGTGATATTTTCCTGTCTCTTAATACTTTACTCAGCTTCTGGAATGCGTCCTTTGCCATGCCAATTCGCCTTTGGATCTCTGTAAAACATTCTAAAGATGTTTTAGTTATTCAGGCATTAAATTTTTCCATTGTCCAATCTCTTACTCAATCGTAGACTTATCTACTTGTTTCCCTAGCAAAACCAAGCAACAGGTTTCTCGATTTATTTATTACCTCCTCGCCTCACTCTTGCCGAGTTTCGCAATGCTGCCCTCTTGGTAACTCTGACTTCTCTGTGGTATTTCGTTCCAGTCATCTATTAAACAGAAACCCAGTATCCATAAGACCACTTTCTGTTACCAGCTGATTGATTTTCTTCGTGTCTCTCCATGGACTGACATTTTCAACAAACCAGTTGAGAATTCAGCTCCTGAGGTTTCTTCTGGTGTCAAAGTCGGAATGAACGCTTTCTTCCATTCTTAGAAATACCAGGTGAAAACTTCAATCCTCTTCAATGTTTATACCATTGTTCTCGATCACTATAGCACACAGCAAACACGATTTTAGGGGTCCTGGGTATGACGTTAAACTGCATCCAGCAGCAAGGCCTTAGATTGGGAGGTTGTGAGGAGCATGGAACCATCTCTTAATTGCTGTTGTTCCTAGGTCCACCCTGACCCGGAGTGGTAGCAACTATTAGGGTCCCAGCTATGGGAAAATAATTAACCCCCAAACTGGAGTCAAAATTTGATGAAAATATAAAATACATTTATAGAAAAATATACATTTTTGAAGGAAAAATATTACCAACAATATATTTTTGAAGGAAAAAAATATAACCAGCAATATATATCTGAATACAAAACTAGAAAATATCATCAGTTTTCTAAAATAAAAAAAAATCGAAATCTGACTAAATCAACCTTTTCACTATAACCGAACGTTTAAAAAATACCTTAAAAGTCCACGTTTTTGGCATTGAATAACCCACAGAGGTTGATATGCCGCTAAACAAAAATCAAACTCAAACTATTTTAGGCTATACCATCGTGATGGCTCTTGTCACAACAGGCGTCTATTCATTGCTACTTGCAATAAACAGAAGCGAGTCCTCGAAGGAGCAAAGTCCATGATTTTCCGAGAGAATGAGACACTACAAAGCCTTTAACAACTTTGCCTCTCCTGACTACGGGTGGGTCTTTAATAAGGTGTAAAACGAGTGCAGAGTCTCTATTCTCTTTTTCAATCAATTTCAGGTGTTAACATCCTCTGCCGATAAAGCTGAACACTTTGCCCATAAATTCTCCTCAGACTCTACTCTTGATTCCCTCGGAATATCACTGGATAACCATCCATAACCCCTTCGAAGATTTCTATTATCATTCCTAATCTAGATGCCCACAAAGCATATGGACCCATGGTATCACTGTATTGTGCTCCCGAAATGGCTTCTGTTCTTTCTAAATTGTACAATAAATGCTTCACTGCTTCCATTTTTTCTTGCCTGCTGGAATTTATCATCTGTTGTTCCAGTTTTTAAGAACTTCGGTGAGCCTTTCGACCATTCCAATCATCGATCTCTCAGGTTGGTGCAAAAGCTTCTGCTGGTTTGTAAAACGGGCATTTTAAATCATTCGAATTTATTTTATGCATATTGTTATTACTGTCGTGGGCCCGGTAAAAGTTCCAGCAAAAGTAACACAGAACAACCAAAATAGGGAATAACGAATATATATTAAACACGGCAAAATACAACACTTGTACTAGTAGAACGATAATACGGGTTAGTGAGTAATACTATAATTCGACACTCGAACTGGGACTCGTAATGGTCGTTACGGTATCAGTGTTTGTAGACAACTCTCGGCTATGTTCAGGGCGTTTTCATCAGGCTATCTACTAGCTACTCACAAGCTACTCCCCATCACATCTTGTGAGGGGAGATATATGTCATGGTTGGAAGAGTTCATTCCGTTGTGGGTGATGCCGCCATGACAATTACTTGAACATATCATCATGATTAATTTATAACTTTTTCTTTTAGATTATTAAAGCATCATTCATATTTTTCCTGCAATATATTCTTTCCATCTAAAGAACACATTAGACATACTCCACTCTATGAGTTTCACGACACCTTCAGACACCATTTTTGGGTAGGCTTGTCACAGGTGACGAGAAGTCGATTCTTTACCATAACGTTAAACGTCTGCTATCGTGCATAAATCGAGGAAAAAGACCAGTTCAGCAACCGAGAGCAGGACTTCACCCCAAAACGACCATGTTGAGTTTATGGTGGGGTATTAAAGGGATCATCTATTACGAACTTTTAGACAACAGTCAAACCATTACTGCTAGTCTCTATTGTGATAAACTTCGTCATTTGAAAACTACTTTGACCGGAAACGACCTTCTTTAGTCAACAGAAAGGGAGTCATTTTCTATCACGATAATGCTCGTCCTCACACAGCACTACTGACCAAAGATCTCCTAGGAGAATTTGGTTGAGAAATCTTGCCCCATCCTGCATATTCTCCTGACCTAGTTCCCTCGGCTTATCACTTATTTCGAGAATTACAAAACCATTTAGATGACCTTAGGTTAACATCACGGGAGGAGATTGAACATGAGTTACTCATATTTCACATCAAAACCTAAAGAATTTTACAAGCGAGGCATTTATAAGCTCGTTGACAGATGGAATCAAGTCATAGAGAGCAAAGGTGGTTATTGTCATGAATAAATATTTTCAAAAACACACAGTTTTTCATTTTCAAGATGAAATTTAAAATATTAGCCTACTATCTATTTTCGGAAACTCTTAGAGGCCCTAATTAATGCCGAATTGGTTCACCATCTCTCATCTCAGGGTCTATTCCCAGATAAGCAATACACAGAAAATTTCCCCAGGTCAACTGTTGCCGAAAGTGTCTATCGAGCTCCAAATAAAAACGGTGAAACCCGGGCTGTAGTGTTAGACATCTCAAAGAGTCAAACATGCAGGTCTTCTCAACAAGCTGAAAAGTAACGGTGTCCTCGGACACATTTTTAATCAGCTCTAGTCTGTCGTGCGGATGTGCGTTTTGATGTAGTGGATATCGACTCGGATCGACAAATCGGGGTGCCGAGTTTGAATTCCAGTTAAATTCCACGCGTTCACTGACCCTCAAATGCCCTTGGGAGAGGTATTAATCCGTCTCTTTCCTCCAGTTATGGGTTAAATAATAGGACAGATTGGGTCCTATAGCCTTAGCTGGCAAACAGTCTACCGCAGAAAGCAATGGCAACCTATTGCGGGATGATCTTCTGCCCAGTTAGTCATGTCTCTTTCGAGACATGATCGCCCAAAGCATGTATCCCGTATGGCACTTAACTGACTGACTAGTCTGTAGTACTAAATCCTGAACGGCCAGTCGTCTAGTTCCTTTCATACTACAGCGGGTCTCCCCCACCATCCTTAGTCCTACATTGTTTTTATTTTTATTAACGACTTTCCCAATGACAGCATCTCTCCACTTGACATTTACAATGATGGAACAATCATTTACTCAAGCCTCAATATAAGGCTGATTAGTCCTACAAAGTCAAAATGGCAGCCGCTGTCCAAAACGACCTCAAACCCGAGGCAAAAGACGGCTTATCAATTTTAACGTCTTCAAAACTGAACTTCTCTCTATTCATCACCTGAGAGACTTCTCTCTGACTTTCATTATTAAGGCTGATGCTACCCTCCAGGAAAGTGACTCGTTACGCCTTCTTGGGATAACGTTACTCTTTTCTATTTCTGATCGTAATTAATTGTTTCTGTTTCTAGTTCTTCCACTACCCGTGACCCATAGCGCCTTATTGATTTTGATGCCTTGCCTCAGGTGATACCGATAAAAAAAAAAAATCAACTATCTCCAAGCATGAATATACTGCACCAAAGTCAAAGTTGGTAATATCCTTTAGGGTGATCCAATTTATTTTTCGTCTACTAGAAGATTCTAAGCCATTTTAGGCGAGAGAAAATAATGCTGAAAAATAAAACAAACAAAAAAAAATAAACAAATACGGTTTGGTAGTTGCCTAGTATGGGCCAAAGTTGGTTGAGTCCCAAATACCATTTGGCAGTTTAGCTGAGGCAATTTCAAGTCTGGTCGAGAAATGGGGAGAGCTGGATTTCAAGTTAACACTTTGGCTTTGTAAAAATTAACAATCCTACTGAAACAATGAACAAACGTTCAATGTATTAGTCTGTTATGGTTTATCTATACTGTCTTTAACAAAAAGATCTAAACTTATTTATAAATGGAACATTGTCTGTGTGTGTGTGTATGTGTCTGTCTGTGTGTGTGCGTCGTTACCTATAGACTCCGAAACGGCTGAACCGATTTTCTTGAAAATTTACACACTTGTACTATAAGCGTCTGCGAGTGTTCTTAGCTGGGTTTTGTGTCGAGGTACCCCCGATAAAATCGATAATCGAAAAAATCGGGTTATAGAAGGAGTGATCCGATTTTAATCAAATTTGATACATTCATAGACAAAGACATAAGAAACGATATTCAGAAGTTTCAAGGTTGCAGTTCTTACAATAGTGCAGAAAATCGATAATATATATATATAAGGCAAGATGTTTGTGTGTGTGTCTGTTTATCTGTCTGTATGTCCTTTATACAAATCTACAATTTTTATCCGATTCTCACCAAACTTCACACAAATATTCTTTAGGCTGAGTCTGAGCTCCAGTACCATGGATTAGTTTTAAAGCTTTTAATACACCTGAGCAACGCCGGGCGATACTGCTAGTAAATCATAAGAGACATCTATACTATGTTTTCGGATGTGCGTTGTGATGCAGTGGCTAGGAACGAGAACTTGGGGAGCCGAGTTCAAATTCCAGTTGAATTCCATGCATTCACTTATGCGCAAATATCCTTGGGAAAGGTATTAATCCGTCTCTTCCCACCAGTTATATGTTAAATATTAGGACAGATTGGGTACTATAGTCTTGGCTGGCAACCAGTCTACCGCAGAAAGCAATGGCAACCTAATGCGGGATGATCTTCTCTCTTTTGTGTCTTGCGCACTAGGGACTATTTTCAGGAATCTTTTCTGCCTCGCAGGATGCCTTGGAGACACCTGATATTGTTTGTGAGTACGCTGATGGTAGTGATGCTTAAAACTTGAGGAGATTTGGTAGAAAGAAGAGATATACCACTCATCATCAGGCCGAAGACTATAAGCCTTGGAGAGAATGTCAGTTCAAATAATAATAAACCAGACATAATCTTGCTGGACAAACAGAAAGGTTTTCTACCTGACGGAAATCACCTGTCCATTTGACTCGATGATTGAAAACAAAACAAATGAAAAAATCGACTATTATATTGAGTTAAAGTATAACGTTTTTAATATCTAGAAAGGACTAACAAAAAAAATTTGCAGTACCAGTAATCACTGGAGCACTGGGGTTTTGTACAAAACATAAAAATAACTTGTAAATATTGTTTTGTGATTTGAAAATTGTGTCAATGCGAAAGTTTTACGTGCTCGGAACTGTAAGGTTACTTCGAAAAATACTGGATACGTCCTATCGATAAAATGACCAGACGACCATTGTATTTTCTAAAATCCTGAGGGGTGACCAGTAAATGTACCCATCACCAGTAACCAGCATCAGATGCGATGCTGTATGTAGGCGAAATAATAATAATAATAATAATAATAATAATAATAATAATAATTAACAAAATGATCCTGGAAAACTGCTACAAGACAAAGAAAAATCTTAGTACTGCCTGGATAGACTATCGAAAGGCATTCGATAGTGTGCCACATGACTGGATTTTAAAGACTTTAAATATATACAAGATATCGCCCGTCATCATCAATTTCATCAAACAGTGCATGTCTATATGGAAAACAACCCTTTACCTCAATCATATAAATGGAACCTATAAGTCTGATGAAATAAACATCAAAAGAGGTATATTTCAAGGTGATTCTTTATCTCCCTTACTATTCTGCATATCATTAATAGCACTAACCAGTCAACTTAATAAGACAGAATGTGGTTATAAAATAGGCCAAAAGAAAATAAGCCATCTATTTTACATGGATGACTTAAAGTTATATGCTAAGAATGATAATGAGCTGGAAGGTCTTCTGCAAACTGTAAAATGCTTCAGCGAAGACATTGGAATGAAATTTAATTTGAATAAATGTGCTAAAGCTACAGTTTTACGTGGATCAATACAAGAAACATCCTCAATTAGCCTAGACCCTGCTGTAACTATAAAAGAATTGAAACCAGAAGAAGCTTATAAATACCTAGGTGTAAATGAGAGCGAAAACATTCACCATAAAAAAATGAAAGAAATAGTGCGTAAAGAGTACTATAGAAGGCTACGAATGATATTAAAAACTGAATTAAATTCACAGAATAGAGTTATGGCCATTAATAGCCTTGCAATCCCAGTTGTCCAATATAGCTTCAACATCTTAAAATGGACTCTAAACGACATCAGGCGAATGGATGCTAAAACAAGAAAGCTTCTTTCTAAGCATAGGATGCATCACCCAAAGGCTGATGTAGACCGTCTATACATACCCCGTAAAGAAGGTGGAAGGGGTCTTATTCAGCTGGAATTGTCATACAAGACAACAACTATTGGCTTACTAACATACATAGAAACAACAAAGGATTGGATGATACAATTAGTAAGGCAACATGAAGAAAGAAAGAAAAAATATTCAATAATAAAAGAAGGCAGTACATACAAACAAGAATTACAGTTAGTAGATTCTGTAGAAAAGCAAAACAGTAGCCAAGAACCAACTATTGCGGCAAAAAATATGAAAATGAAAGCCAAAGATAAAGCTCTTGAAAAGATGAAACAGCGCTAGCAAGACAAACCTCTGCATGGCCAATATCCAGTACGTGCCAATAAATCCAATGTTGACAAAGTTAATACTCATCGATGGTTACGTGCATCTGGATTAAAGTCTGAAACTGAAGGATTTATACTTGCAGCACAAGACCAAAGTCTTTTCACGAGAAACTTTCAGGCAAATATTATGCATAATAATATGGATCCAAAATGCAGGTTTTGTGATAAACACCAAGAAACAATAGACCACCTAATCTCAGGCTGTTCTATGCTTGCCCCAAACGAATATAAAAATCGCCACGATAGAGTTGGGCAATATTTACATTGGGCAATGTGCAAACATTATGGAAAAGCTGTAAACAAACACTGGTATGAACATCATCCAGCACCGGTTACAGAAATAGAAGATGTAACCATTCTATGGGATTACACCATCTACACAGACAGAAAAATTGAAGCAAACAGGCCAGACATTATTGTTAAAAACCAGAAGGAGAAAACTTGTCTATTAATTGATATGGCTTGTCCAGCGGATTGTAACATAGCAATGAAGGATTTTGAAAAACTGTCAAAATATAAAGACCTGGAAATTGAAATAGAAAAAATGTGGAAATTGAAAACAAGAGTTGTGTCAGTGATAGTAGGTGCACTTGGAATGATAAAAAATGGAACAAAACAACACATTGAAAGAATCCCTGGAAACCCCAGCTTAAGAGATATACAAAAAATTGTCTTATTAAGTACAGCCCACACACTAAGGAAAACGTTATCTATGTAATGCTGGGGATGATAGGGAAGATAGAAAAACATGAAATGGAGCCATAACAACACGCCACTACCTGCCTTAGGTCTCCCCACAGACTTGGTTGGTAGTGAGACCAAAGCAGAAATCGAAATATGATGAAAAATGACATAATAATAATAATAATAATAATTGAAGTATTCCTACGATTTCATTAGGTAAACAAGTTCTTTCTATAAAATGTGTGTCGGCCATGAAAACCGACGATAAAGTGACCCGAAGAAGGGGCTGTTAATTATGATAAGGATTTGCCATTTTGTGAGGCGAAAGATTTTTTTTTTTAGTTTGGTCGACGGCAAATGATGCCGTGCGGCAAGAGTTTGGTTCAGTAAGAGTATAGCAACGTGAATATGTATCAGTTGTTATCGGAGATTTACAAATGTACTTGTGTGAAAAATGCACCAACAATGTTTGCCCCTCTCTATCCCCTCACCCTCTTTATCTCCCCACACACATAGATGTAAATCTTTTGAAATTTATTTTTTTAAATGCCACTGATTCGTAGTTACTTATAAAAACGATTTTATCTTGAGAATTTTTCCTTGTGGTCCCGATTATGTACTTAGTCACATTAAAATAGCCCCTTCCAAAGCCGTTGTCATTTTAAAAAAACAGCCGACAACAGTAGATTCCATTCTGATTATTTAGGCAAGAATAATCTGAATGGAATATTCTGAGATCTATCCAAAAATATGAAAGAAAATTTCTAGTCAGTAGAAATTGTTACATTTTGTTTTACTAACAGTTCATTCAATACAATGCTCAAAACCCAATCAAGGTTAAGGATTACTGAATGAATTTGTTGCAGGATCGTAAGGGAGGCAAGTAAGAAGTGCAGATTATATACGAAAGATAAAAGTTACCTCGAGACTTGAAAATTGTAGAAATCAGGGAAGCATTCTCTCGGGAGTCTGTTCAGCAAAATAGCTATATTTGGGAGAAGAAACTATCCACATAGAACTGCCTTCTTACAAAATACGCACACGTCTACACACACTGTGTGTGGGTGGTGCAATGGATATCAGCTCGGAATGAAAATTCGGAGAGCCAATTTCGAATTCTTCTTGATTTCGTTGCATTCACTTTCTCACCGGCGCAATGAGGCTTCCCTGTATCTCTTCAACAAATACTTTCACGGCTTCTCCGACGAACTTAGCTTACTGGTGACCCCTATACATGGGTTTACTCGAGCCATAAGATTAGCAACAAGGTCCCAACCTTTAACTATGAAACCAATAAAATGTAAACGCAAATTCTACACTTACAGCTTCTTTTCTTGCACTTCCAGCCTGTGGAATTCCCTTCCGTTTACTTGCTTCCACAACAGCTACAATCTCCAAGAATTTAAATGTAAAGTCAATATTCATCTCCTATCTCACAAACCTGCATCCTCTCTCACATACTCCTTTCTCCGTCCACTCCCCTCTCATCAGTATTCTCATCCTTCTCTTATCCACTTCCTGACGCCCCCTATAACCTGTCACTCTTTCTCATAACTTTCATCCTATGTAACCCCCTGCAAAACAGTGGCAGTAAAATTCCTTGCTTGGGGCGATACGATTATAAAAAAAAATTAACTTACGCGCAAATACCCTTGGAAAGGGTATGAATCTCTCGCTCCTTTCAAGCTATGGGTTGAATAGCAGGACAAATTAGGTTCTATAGCCTTGGTTGGCAACCAGTCTACCGTAGAGAGAACTTGCAACCTACTGTGGGAAAATCTTCTGCCAAGTCAGTCATAGATCGAAAGGGACATGATTGCCCAAGCGTGTACCACGCATGGTACTTAATTAACCGACTGATGCACACATTATATTCATTAACCTTGTCTCTACACATGCACGACAACACACAAATATATATTGGTTTTCGTATTTATTAGATAAATATGTTTGAGTAGATATCATTTTTTTAAACAGTGTAATTCGACGTTCAGCGGCATGGATATTAGTGAAAATATATATAGAGAGGAACCTTCTAAAAGGTATATTTTCTTTATGAAGTCTCTCGGACGCCCAAACCGTAGGCGTTCAGTTACACTTCTGCTTAAAAAGAGATACGTCTACTCAAACACGTGCATCCATTAAATATAACATTTATAGGTATTAAAAAACAATATCGGATTGTAAATAAAGAATAATTAATTCTTTATTTATATATATATATATATATATATATATATATATATATATTTACCATGAAATAACGTGTCTACCTTAATTTTTTCTCATATTTGTTCTATATGTATTTATATACATATATATTTAAAGCTCTCTTAGAGAGTTATCCTACCACTGTATGTACAGGATACTCCTTTGGATTCTTCTATAACTATACCACATGCTGATATATATATATATATATATATATATATATATATATATATATATATATATATATATATTAGAAAAGATTTTTGATTTATTACGATTTCAATGGGTAATACAAATTTCAACGCATAATGATGTTATTGCGGCTCGTCAGACCCAAAAGGTACAACAATTGATTCTCAAAATATCCCCCCCCCCCCCAAATATTTTACACAGACGCTGACATGTCCATATTTAGAATAGATATTTGTAACGGTTATTTACAAAAAATTTCTCGCTTATTTAAAAAGAATTTCTCTTCTTTACATTAATCAATCGTCTACTTTTTCTTTATCCTTACTTTTTTCTATTCTTTGGGGTTCTTTTTAAGAGAAATTTTTCGTAAATAACCGTTACAAATGTCTGTTCTAAATATGGACATGTGAGCGTCTGTGTAAAGTAATTTTTGGGGGAGATATTTTGAGGAGCAACTGTTGCACCAGTTGGGTCTGACGCGCCGCAATAATAACATCATGATGCAGTGAAATATGTATTACCCATTGTAATAAATCAAAAATTTTTTCTAAATTATATTACTCTGTTAAATAAATGAATTTAACATTGAGTTCTTTTGAGTTCGTCTCTATCGGAATTTACCAGGATCGTATACCAATTGTGCTACGTTATATATATATATATATATATAAATTATAGTTCAGAACATGTACAAATTATCATCTACTACAAAGTGTACATTTTGTTTCTACATTGCAAGGACAATGTTTCATCAGGTAGTGTGAAAAGAAACTGGAAATTCTTTATCTTATATTGGCGAATTATGTGTGAGGGGCAGGTGGGGTGGAAAATGGGAAATTCGAGTTGTAAGTTGTAAGAATTTGAACGAAAAGAGGGAAGAGGTGGAGGATAGAGGTGATTAATGGACGCGTTGAAAATTTTATAGGCAGTTTTAACAGTAGAAGATAAAGTATGGTCCTTTACAACTTTTATGGCCAGTGCTTTGGGTCTAAAAAAGAGAAAAATAAGGATATGTATATGGGGCAGGGGGAGTAGGGGAAGATACGCTGAAAAGGGGATGGGAATTGTTATTTGGTAAACATATTCGCATTAGTGAATTATAAGACTACAAATATTTTTGTATTTTACTTTAGTTTTTAAAATTAATCTATTTTTGCTATATTTAACCTTAATTTGAAAATTAGGAAATCTCTTTTTTATATAAGACTTTAAATTAGATCACAGTTTGTAGGATGGAATAAAGGTAAAATTTGAGGTAAGAGTGTTGTTAATACTAAAAAGATTTATCGTTTCTAGAGATCTTAACTATAGCTTTTGTAATTTTAATATGATTGTAAGTTTAGTTCTTTAATGTGTTTCCAGTTTACTGTGGTTTCATGCCTCTGGTTTAATAATATGTTGCTCCTCATGTATTTAATGATTTCCGCTTTTTCTTGAAGACAAAGGAAACATGGTTCCTTTACCGATTTAGATGTTCTGGCCTGTTTGAGGATTAAATAGGTACAAACAGTGAAAACCAAGCACTAAAAAAATCAGAAACTATGTGAAATTGTTGCTTCGAAAATCACAATTATTAAATATTAATTTAACAATTTGTGCTATAATAAAAACGTGTTAAATATTAACCAGATGATGTATGCCAGAATACAATATATCGAATATTGACATGATAATGTTAGTTTGTCTTCATTCATATATATGCAGGTGTCTTTCTTTCTCACACACATTGTTCCGAGTACAGAATACAAATTCTATATCACCCAACAGTTAACTAAAATACACAAAGTAAAATTGCACACCCACAAAATCGGATCCAAACGACAAAAGCATTTTGGAAAACCCCAGGCCAAGTCAAATTTAACAAGTCAGTGTGAAAAGTAAAATTCTAGAACCTGATTTGATAGAAAATAGAAAATTGATATATGACGCTAGTCAAAATTTTTTTCACACCTAAGAATGAAAATGCCTGCTGGAGCCGGTCACATAATAAAATTTAACTACTTAAACCACGTTCCGCGACCGGTCAGGACAGTTAGAATCTGATAGCATCTTGTCGCAATGTAAGGAAGAAACTTCCAGCCGTGGTCATGTCGCGTCGACATATATTCATTCTACCTTTTCTTCCAAATTTTCTTTTCTTCGTTTTTACTTCATGCCGCCAAAGACAACAACAACAACAACAACAACAACAACAACAACAACAACAGGACACTCCAACTTTTGCGTTAAGTACAATTTCTTTATTTGTTTCACCTTCTTCCTCACCCTGTTGTCAATCTACCATAAAGGAAAAGGAAGACAAGACTATACATTATGCTACTATCAACCATGAACTCTACACTTCTGTGGGACATTTAAAATACTTACATTTCTCTTTGAACAATTTTAACTACAAAATTGCATGCATTTTTCAATGGAAATTTTTTTCTTCTCACAAATATGTTATAGTTTTCAGTTAACAAAATATCACTTATATTTTTCTTCTTACAATTGTGTTATTCTGCAAAATAAATCTTTATTTTAATGTTCAAACGAAGCATTTTATCCATCTCAGTATCTTTTCAACCTTCTGATATTTAAATTGTGGAGATTTAGGTCGTGTTTGACACAAAGCCAATTTACCAAGCATCACCGAGGCCCCTACACAAGTAGTTTGTAGAAGTCTTGCAGTTGTATTCAAAACTAAGTAAAATCTTTGCTGTGTTTTTATAATCCACATATATATAATATGGAAGATTACAGAAACAACAATATTAAATGGAAAATTTGATAAATATCATATTATCATTATTTCTGTAAAAATGTACTACGTCCTTTGATATGCTTTTCTTTTTCTTTATTAAACTGTTTTAAATCTAAATCACTTGTCTTCACTTGAGTTACTTCGAGATTTCACATTAATCAAAAACAACTCATAATAAACATACTTTAAGAAATCATCTTTTGTTTGCCTTTTATTGACAGGAGAGTTCCACTTCCGTTCGTATCGCAGATTTTAGAATATTCCATTAATTTGGCTTCCGGATATTCAAAAAATTTCGAAATGCTAATTTGGTCGAGGAAGGATGTGTGAAACAACGAACCGGAAATGTCTTATTCGTGGAATTAGACGAAATTTTCTTGAAAACGGAACTGTCGAAATGGTTCTATCAAGTGAGTGATGCCGCTTCAAATGCCACAAAAAATAGGTACAAATAATTTAGGCAAATATCTTTCACTCTAAGTTGTTGGCTTTCGCACAACCGGAACTAACGATTTCCTTTATTTCTTTAGAGGCGTAAGTAAATATTTTGAAATATTTATCAATTGGTTCCTAAGCAATGGACGATGAGAATAATATATGGAGCATTCTCTCCAAACTTTAACCTTATATGAGAATTACATTTGAACAAATCACCATTATTGTTATAAAAACGTTATAGGCTGTATGATCATCAGCATCATCATTACAATCACCATCTTTGGTCGTTAATTTCGTTTTTTTTAGATTATTTTCAACCTTACGAATGCGTATCAACTTTTTACGCACGTAATAATTCTATGTGCGTTGTGGTGCAGTGGATATCGACTCGGAACGGGAAATCGTAGTGGTGGTGGTGGTGGGGAGTTTGAATTCCAGTGGAATTCCTTGCTTTCACTTACGCGCAAATACCCTTGGGAAAGGTATTAATCCCTCTCTTCCTTCCAGTTATGGGTTAAATTACAGGACAGGTTCTATAGCCTTGGCTAGCAACCAGTCTACCGCAGAAAGTAATGACAACCTACTGCGGGTTAATCATCTGCCTAGTCAGTCATCTCTCTTTCGAGACATGATCGCCCAAGCGTGTATCACGTATGACACTTAACTGACTGACTGAATATAATAGTTGAAAACATGATTAAGGCTTCTACTGGTCATAAAGTGGGGGATCAGTTTTATATTACTATGAAGTAATAAACTGATCCCCCCACAAATTACTACTTTATAATATAATACATATCTTCCTCTAGCTATGAAACAAATAACAGGGCAGATTGGATTCTATAGCATTGGCTGGCAACCAGTCTACCGCAGAAAGCAATGGCAACCTATTGCGGGATAATCTTTTGCCCAGCCAGTCATGTCTCTTTCCGGACATGATCGCCCAAAGTGTGTATCACGTATGGCACTTTACTGACTGAATACTCCTATGAACAATTCAGAGGACAATTAATTTTACCAAAAGTAGGAGGCAGTGGTGGAGTAATGGACTGAGGAATCGGAGAGCCGAGTTCGAATTCATTACCCTTGGGAAAGGCATGAATCTATCGCTTTTCCCCACCAAGTTATGGAAAAATAGTAGGGTAGACCTTGGGAGGCAACCAGTCTACAAGTAAACTTTCAATTGAAAACTAGCTTGGATAGACTGGGTTATATAGCTTGGGTTGGTAACCAGTCCACCGTAGAAATCTACTGCGGGAAAATCTCCAAGCATTCTCTTCTAACATGTCTTAAGCTAGCATGGAAGAGTAGACTCAAAAAATAACATGAGTATAAAACCGCATGTTGGTTACGGCTATATCATGTTGAATACACCGGTTCTCGTCTGATCACCGAAGTTAAGTAACATCGAGTCTGGTCAGGACTTAGATGGGTGACCGTTTGGGAATACCAGGCGCTGTTAAAAACATAAGGACCAAGAATAGTCCTCCAGGTTTGGACAACAAACAACTCTACCCCATAAAAAACAGTTTGTTACGGAAACAGTAACAAAAAGTTACTGCGCTACACACCATTGGGTGTATAAAGGGTGAGATAGAAGATCTTATACACACCTTTGGGTGTATAAAGGGTGAGATAGAAGATCTTATGTTGATGTGCAATCCGCAACAATGCGGTGTAAGCGAATGATGATAAATTTAAAAAAAATATTTTTTGCAGGTAAATTTTTGAAACGAGTATCATCATGAAATTTTTATGCTGTTTTTTTTTTTTTTTTTTTTTGGCGACAAAGTGAAGGTACCTGGAATAAATCGTAAACCACATTTCTGGTAAATATGTCGAATGTGAAAAAAGCCTCCAAGCCAATCTGCAACAATTTTTGCCTGGCCAATAAAAAAAAACACGCGGTGTGTCTTTATCTCAACGGAACATTTTGTTTCCCTAATTCCGAACGAATGTTTTTGCTGATTGTTTTCGCTAATTGGCATAAGTGGGAGCAGTGTTATTCCATTGAACCGTTTGATTATTTGGAAGAAGCTAAATCCCTTCAAATCTCGCCATATACAAAAAACGTTGCCTTCTTTAGACAGAGGTTAGTTTTGGTACTGTTCTTGTTCTTTGTGCTGTGTTTCGTCAGAATGTGGTCGATCATGGCTCGCCACAACTTCCTGTACTTTGTAGCTCTTATTATTTTTTAAACTATTTCTCATAATCCCTGTTATGTCAATCATTACACAATCTGGTTCGTATATTCAGTTTTCCTCTTGTCTTTCTTGCCTTCGATATGAGTGTCGAATTCTTCAAACTCTCTTTCCTCAATATGTGCTCCAGAAGTTTCAATTGTCTCTTTTTGCTTCTAAATATAAGTGTTAAATTTGTTTCCATTTTCCTTAAAACATCGTTGTTACTCACGTGTTCAATACATTGTATTCTCACCATCCTTCTGTAGAACCATATTTATGTTACTTTCTTTTTTTTCTTCACCTGCGAGGAAATTGTCCAGCATTCACCGCCATATAAGAGGACCGATATTACATGACAATTTACCAATAGTGTTATCTTCTAATGCAATGTTTTTAAGGCTGTAGCCGCCAATAATAAAAGCTGATAGGATTTCTAATTCTCTCAGGGTTACCTCATTGTCAGGGTTGAATTAATGCGCCGAGAAACACATCCTTGTCTTACGCACCTTTCTATTTTTGTGTATTTTTTTAAATAATAATATCGCCTCAAGAAAGGGATTTTATTCCCACTGTTCTGTAGGGGGTTACATAGGAGGAAAGTTATGAGCAAAGTGACAGGTTATAGAGGGTGTCAGGAAGTGGGTAAGAGACAGCTGAGAATACTGATGAGAGTGGAGTGGACGGAGAAAGAAGCAGGAGAGAGAGAGAGAGAGAGAGAGAGAGAGAGGATGCAAGTGAATGAGATAGGAGATGACAATTGACTTTACATTTAAATTCTTGGAGAGTGTAGCTGTCGGGGAAGCATGTAAACGGAAAGGAATTCCACAGGCGGGAAGTGCGAGAAAAGAAGCTGTAAGAGTAGAATTTGCGTTTACATTTTATATTGGTTTCGCAGTAAAAGGGTGGGACCTAGTTGCTAATCTAGTGGTTCAAGTAAATTCATATATAGGGGGCACCAGTGAGCTAAGTTCATCGGAGCAGAAGCCGTGAAAGTATTTGTAGAAGAGACACAGGGAAGCCACATTGCGCCGGTGAGAAAGTGACTGTATCTGAGCTGCCAATTCGGGATCGATCACATTCTCCGTTGGATTTTGTCAAGAGCCCCTGGGTGGATAGCAGGAGCACCCGACCAGATATGGCAGCACTATTCAATGCACAGGCGGATGGTAGATTTATATATGTGCAGGATTGTTTCAGACGGGAAAAACTTCCTGCCCCTTCACAGAGAACCAACTTTCTTAGCAGCGGATTTAACTATGGATTCTATATAAGCATTCCACTTGAGGTCTGCTGTGAGAGTTAGTCCGAGGAGGCGCAGTGTTTCGCTTTCAAGGAGACTAGCCTGATCCATGCTAATGGGGGTAGGAGTGATTGTCTGTGATGGTTAATAGTAGCTTTGTTTTGGAAGCATTAAAATTCACTAGCCATTTCTTAGCCCAGTCCGACACGGATTGGAGGTCTTTTTCAAGCTCGGCAGCGAGGTTTGCTTTGTCCGTCTCGGGAATTTTTTGATCGAGGCGAGAGTAAACCGTAGTCTCGTGAGCGTATATGCCTACTTGGGATCTTATTACATCAGGGAGATCATTAATGCAGATAAGGAAAAGCATAGGACCTAGAATAGAGCCTTGAGGGACACCCGCGTTCGTATGATCGTATTGTGAGGCATGTTCGTTCAGTTCTACCGTCATTGTGCAATTTGAAAGGAATGACTGGATAAGGTCAAACAATTGTCCTGTTATACCATAGCCCCGCAGCTTGCGCAAGAGGCCGGCATAGAAGATTCTGTCAAACGCTTTGGAGATATCTAGACTGATTTAGCGGTCTATTTCGTTTGCATTGCGATCTATTGAGTTTCACGTTGCTGTTAAGTATCCACTGTCTATATTTTTATTATGATTAAGTAGAGAATTGGGTACAAAAATACAGTTCAGATATATTTTGATTAGTTTATTGGGAAATAAATTTTGACACGTTTATATATATATATATATATATATATATATATATATATATATATATATAACTGGACAAAACAAAACAAAGAAAGAAAAACAAGTTAACACTTTTGTTGCTAGTTCTTTTATAATACAAAATAAGTCTCGATTTTTAAATTATTAAAATTAAAATTATTAAGATTTACATTAAAATTAAAATTTAACTTATTAAAATTAAAATTAATAAAATTAAAAATACTATTCAAAGAAAGCTTACTCCTTATAAATAAAGAAATGAAAAAGTATATTAACAAATTTGTGTAGATGTTATGGTAACTTTGAATAATGGCTGCGTTACACTAATAACGGAATATCTTTTTACTAAGTAAGGAAGGTCAGCCTGTAGTCCTGATGAATATATAAAGTAACATTATGCTTTATATTATACAATTCATTTATTCAAATGATTATTTTTTAATATTTTGTCATTTGTTTTATTGAAATTTATATTATTTGGTTCCTGTTCAAACATGTTATATTTTATTTGATTTTATACAAATAGTTTTTGTTACAATATTCTCCCGCTAACTCTAATGAGATTCGAAATATTAAGATAATTTCCGATGGTTCTAATCGGCAGTTGATTAACTGTAAGAATATGGGAACACAAAACGTAGAGTAATCTGGGGAGGTACAGCTGGAAGTTCCCTAAATAACGACTATCAAAATTTGGTGCCGAGTGGATAAGATTGTTTAACATTGACAAAAAAATTATGAAAATATACATTCTCCATTTCGTCAAGTACAGTTTTATGAACTTGTGACATAAAAGCAAGTAAAGTATCTATTAATTTTCCCCCACCCACCAAAAAACAAAACAACAAAAATGAAAAAACAAAAAAAATTTTGAAATTAGTGTAAAGAGTAGTTAGGTTAATAAAATCAAATCCTTCATCTTAGAAAACCTGATGAAAAATGCACACACGCTTTGGTTTGTGGTAAATATGATTTCCAAGGACATGACTTTTAATAAACTTTTGTAAATTTACTAATATTTTATAAATGCAAAACGTTTACTCGATATTACTTCAAACTTTATTTCCCCCTCCCCCGATCTAAACCTTGGAAGTCAAATTTTCTACAAATCAATATGAAAATATAAAATGAGAGGAATAAATATTGAATTTTTTTATAGCAGTTTATCTAGCGGCTCTGTTAAAGAGTTTTCGCCAAATTTAAGATTTTATTTTCCACTGCGATATTTTAGTCTTGACTAATCTACAAAGAAATCTTATCTTGACTAATCTACAAAGATATCTTAGTCTTGACTAATCTACAAAGATATCTTAATCTTGACTAATCTATAAAGATATCTTAGTCTTGACTAATCTACAAAGATATCTTAGTCTTGACTAATCTACAAAGATATCTTAGTCTTGACTAATCTACAAAGATATCTTAGTCTTGACTAATCTACAAAGATATCTTAATCTTGACTAATCTACAAAGATATCTTAGTCTTGACTAATCTACAAAGATATCTTAGTCTTTACTAATCTACAAAGATATTTTAGTCTCGACTAATCTGCAAAAATATTTAAATGAAAATAAATTAATATTTTGAAATTTGGTGCTGAAAATGAGACGATTAATAAAAAATTAATCGAACCCTGAAAACATGAAAAAGAGTCACGAATCTCTCAAAATCTGTACTCCAGTGTGAATGATTTTTTTTTCCTGTCAGGGTTAGCAGGAGACACTTATAAGTTGGCATGTCTTCCCCAGATCTCTACTGGTCAAGCGTTTGTTACTTGCCTTGCTAAAGTGAGAAGACGATGACCGTGCAATACAATTCCAGAAGAATAAATCAGTGCATTAATAGTCACGTTTAAGTTACAATTTATGAGCACCGTACGTCCCTTGCCCATTCAGAGACGCGCCCGTCTGCGTTGGAAGAGGGAGAGGAAACGCAGGTTGCGGAAAGAACATTTTGCTCCGAACCCTTTTCGCTTGCAATGCGTTGCGGTGATTTAAGTTTGACTTGAACGGAGTAGGAAGTCGTCTAATAACCAAAAATTATTCCTGATTGAATAAACATTCTTTCTTTCTTACTTCTTTCTTCATAGCAATGAATAGGCTGCAGGTGCAATTGAATTTCTAATGGAGGCTCAGTTTTAGTGAAGTCATGTTGCCGAATAAGAGACGTGAAGCATGAGAAAATTTACTACTTCTCAAGACAACAAGAAAAAAATAAAAACAAAAGACAAAAAATCCCCAAATCATAGTAACGATTAAAAGATTTGTCGTCTTATGGCTTAGCAGAATATCGATTAGAAATTTAATCTAAATAGAGTTTTCTCTTTCTATTTTTTAAATCGTTTCACCCCAAGCAAGGCGGTAACGCCACTGATGCGCAGTGGGCTACATAAGAGAAAAAGATTAGATAGGAGGAGAGTAAAGAGAAAGACGAACCAGTTACAAGGGGTGTTAGAGAAAGGAGCAAGAGAAGGATGGGGATACAGGTATGATGATAGTTGTAAAGGTATAAAAAAAGGAAAAGATATACAGGGTGATGTAGAAAGAAGTAGAGTCAAATGATTAAGAGATGGGTATTGACATTGCATTTAAATTCCTGGAGGTTGTAGCCGTCAGGAAAGTAAGAATATGGAAGAGAGTTCCATAGGTGGGAAGTGCGAGAAAAGATGATGGAGAAGAATTGTCGGCTGCATTTGGTTGATCTAACTGTGAAGGGGTGGGACCCAGTTGCCAGTCTGGCTGCACGAGGAAACTCATGTGACGGGAAGAAAGTGACTGGAATCGAGCCGCCAAGTCAGTACCTATCACATTAATGATTTTCCTTTGGAGCCTGTCGACAACACTGAGATGAACAGCGGGACTCTTCATTAGCAATAGAACTGACAATAAAACAGCAATTTCTTGAACTGTTCTTCGATCCGCGACTTACATTGTTAAAGAAGCTTTGAGAGATGTCTCTTAAAAGAAAAACAAAAGATAAACTAATTAAGATGCACAATAAAGATCTGAACCCTTGAGCAAACGGACGAAAATATTCGAACCTTAATATTAAGTGCAGAATGTGCATAATATATGACGAGTGTAGAAATTTATCTATATTTCTGTGATAATGTAGTATTTACAGTATTTACATTATTCGGACTATTGTCCTCATCTTTGTTGCCATTTGTACGGTGTTTAATAATAGATCATTCTATTTGTCTATATTTCTGAGATGAGGTAGTATTTACAGTATTTACATTATTCGGACTATTGTCCTCATCTTTGTTGCCATTTGTACGACGTTTCTACCGTTGTACGCTCCGGCCTCCTTCAGGTGCTAGGAATTTCGAACCGAACACTTTATTACAATCAATGGGGTATATCATCCTCATTCGTAAAGCCTCGATTGGAAGTCATGAGTTATCTCCATCTAAGCCTGCAAGTTACTTGTTCACCATTTCTGTAGCCTGGTATTGGACTCACAACTAAAGTCAAGTCAGGCTTTACGCAAGGAATGAGAATTATATTCAGTCATGTATCACGTATGACACTTAAGTGACTAACTGAATGGTAGTGAGGTGAAGAGGTTCATTTTGCGGTAACGTTAGAAAATAACTCAGGCCAACGAAGCGACGTTCTAGAAAACTCATAACCATGCAAGAACGCCACCTCCTCCATTCGATCGATGATCAGGCAGATGATATGTGAAGAATAAAGAAAGTAGTAGATATCTCATTAATATCGAAAACTGTCCAAACAGCCAAAAATAGAACTGGGTAAATTCGCACAACATGCAATGAACGAGAAGAACATTTTCTCAGTGGGAACTGTGCAAGCGATTTGGATTTAGCCGTTTAGTCTAATGGTATCAGCATAAAGCTGACTATCTCGGGAAAATTAATATTAGAAACTATTTTCGGATTCTGATATCAAGACTGACCACCCAAGTGAGAAGATTGGATTAAGTATCCTTGGATTTAGATGAAAGAAGCTGCAACATTATGAACAAGGTTTTACGGGCAGAACACAAAAGAAAGGACTTGAAAGAGAGCGAGAAATTCATGAAATATGTGGATCTGGAAGGGATGCTGAGAAAAATACAAGATATGAAAGTGAGGCTCGGGCGCATAATAATTGATGCAATTGGAGCTGTTCAGAAACCATTGGAATCGAGAGGTTCAAATCCAGGTCACGGCGTTGCTGTTGTCTGTACAATCTCAACACAAGATACTGAGTAGGTTGCTGGAAATTTGGTGAGACTAGCTATGAACGAGACTAGCTGTTATTCAATCTTCAACGATTGTGTGGATATGCTAAGTTATCAATACTAATACAAATTTTAGGGGACTTTACACGCAGACAGAACAATCAAAGCCAATTGTCCAGACAACTTGATCAAAAACCGCAAGAAACAGAATGTCCTTTCTTATCGACATGGCAGTCCCTGCAGACTGTAATGTATGTTTGAAGATCTTGAAAAAAATATATCAAAATACAAGGATCTTGAAATGGAAATCTCAAAAATGTGTCAAATAATTCGTCAAACAAAACAATATTTGATGAAAAAAAAAAAAACTATGAAGACGCACTAAGAAAATCTATCTATAAAAATATTTTACAATATAATTCTCAACCAAGCCGACAAACAAGAAAACGAAACATTATCTGGTTCAACCCACCATTTAATTTAAAGGTAAAGACCAAAATAGGACAAACATTTTTTTTAAATTGATAGATAGACACTTTCTAAAATGAAAGAACTAAACAAAATTTTCAACAGAAACACAATCAAGCTATGTTATAGTTGTACTAGTAATTTAAATAGACTCATAAAGAAACAATACGCCAGAAAGTTAGATAGCATTGCACAAAACAAAACCACTAATAAAGAATGCAACTGCAGGGACAAAAAATAAATGTCCACTTCAAGGACTTTGTAATACAAAAGAAGTCATTTACAAGGCAAAAGTACATGACTTAAACGGCCAAAATAAAATATATTTTGGATCAACCAAAGACACCTTTAAGACCAGGTGGTTCAATCACAAGTCTACATTCAAAATAGAAAACATAAGAACTGTACACAATTGGCTATCCACGTGTGGAAATTGAAATCAAAATATGGAAAAGACCCAGACATAACATGGAGTATAGTGAAAACAGCCAAGCTTTGCAACGATGGCAAAATATGTAGACTGTGACAGGAAGAAAAGTTAGCGATTATGCTATTCCCAAACAAAAATCAATGATTGAATGAAAGAACAGAAATTATGACTAAGTGTAAACACACCAAAAATACCTATTAGGTTCATACAACCATGGATGAAAACGTTATAATTTCTTGTAACTTTAAAAATTGCGCGTTCAAAAATTCACCATCACGTGAGTGTTGAAAAAAAATAAAAATAAACACCGTCATGTGAGCGTTCATAAAAAAAACGGCAAACAGTAAAATCAGTTATTGAAAATCGCCTGAAGACACGACTTATGGTAGAATCCTAAGTCGCGTAATAACTCGTTGACAAATGGTATATATATATATATATATATATATGAGACAATGAATGTGTATTATGTTTAATCATGAGTCGTTTTAAACATCGTATTTTGGCTTTAATTTCAGGTGAAAATAAAGACAAAAATTCACCAACATTTGGATAGTTTTTTATTAAATTGGTTCTAAGCTTTCGGCTCACATGAGCCATCTTCAGAGAGGTTACAGGGACGTTAACATAAAGACATCCACCATCAAAGATGATAGTATCTTGTGCCTACATAAGACATTGATAAGCAACGATAACAGTCACCGAATAGCAGACGCAGTTCGTAAATTTGCGATTCTATGACGTCACACCACGTGAGAGACCGAAATCCTAACAGAACCATATGTCTAAATGTAATGTATGTGTTGTGACCAGATTGAAATGCGATTTTATTGAGTGTGGGTTGCTCTGATTTTGATTTAATATTGGAGGCTGTCTACATTAAATCAAAGCAACCCACACTCAATAAAATCGCATTTCAATCTGGTCACAACACATTACATTGCATTTAGACATATGGTTCTGTTGTTAACATTTAACATGGCGTTCTCTATTTATATACCACAAGCCAGCGTTCATTAGACAATACCTTAACTTCACCCCCCACCACTCATAAAATGTAAAGAAAAGGATCGTCCGTAGCTTTCAACATCGAGCAAAAGTCATAAGCGGCGACCCAGAGACATACGAATAGGAAATGGTCAGTATAAACAGTAGCCTACAACATAACAATTATCCAGGGAACATGACAGCAACTCTAACGAACATGGAAGGGAGGGCGCATGAGGATAACAACTCTCAAAAAACAGCCTCGGTCTTTCTCCCCTATGAAAAGGAGCTATCGGAAAATACAAAGTATCTATGGTTCATATAACATCAGGACTGTCTTCAGAAGTGGTTCTACACTTCGCAGGTACCTCTCTCGATTAAAACCTCCAAAAAAAGGACATGACTAAAGACTGTGTGTACACAATTCCGTGAAGCTGTAGAAAGAAATATAAAGGAGAAACAGGCCGCCCCCCCTTAAGGTAAGGCGACAAGAACATGGCAAGGCTGTAACATGAGGGGAGATAGAAAATCAGGCGTAGCTGACCACATATGGAGGGAGAAAGGGAATCACTGCCCCCTACGGGATGAAGTTGAAATAATAGATACGGAACGCCACTGGAAACTACGTAAACTTAAGGAATCAGCACATATACTAGGCTACAAAAATCTCCCAAGCCGACCAAGCATAGAGATTAACACAATATGGGAACCAGTAATACGGAGTGCCAGAGAAAATCATTAGTGTCAAAAATTGCAATATGAACTCTGACAAAAAATACTACAAAAACTATTAACATAAAAAATACTAGAGAAAAACCATTAACATAAAAATTGAAATATGAACTCTGGTAAAAAATGGTTTCTGAATATTAGTTTTATAAGTCGCAGAAATTCAGTAGTTCTTAAGGACACATGGTGCAATGGATATAGACGTTGGTTAGTCACTTGAATCAAAGAGTTGTAAGTTCGATACCACGCTACAGCAGTGGTGAACCAGTCTCTTAGAGAATGGGGTTAGAGGGAGATGACTCATGGTTACATCCCATATTTTAAAGTGAACTAGGTTTACAGTTAATAGCAAGTTAATTTCTCTGATTTGGCAGGTTAACCTAGCCCTTAAATCTGAGGTTTTCTAACTTCTCCTCAAGACATAGATAACAAGGTGCACGGAGTGAATTACAAGTTCGAACTCTTGTAAGTACTTTTCATTTAACAGTAGGGTTTTTCCTTTTATACACCAAAAGTACTTGGATAATGAAGTACTATATTTATAAGAACTATTATTGAAAGATAGAAAGTGCTGGTATCAGCAGGTTTTGAATGGGATTTTAATAAATCCGATATAAAACTTTTTAATATCAGGATTTTCAATTGTAGTGATAAACTAGGGAACTGGCTAAGAAATTATGATGTAGTGGAAAATTTTTAGAATTCCGACAATCGCATCCGCTTGTATAGTTTTATTATATTTTTCATTATCTATCTCAGGATTGCAATGCATCAAGATTTTTGTATTTTTATATTTGTTGAGGACTTTGTTATTGTGTTTTTTAATTATTTTTCGAGGTTATTCGTGCAACAATAGCTTAACATAAGAATATTATTATTGAATATTTTACTACGAGGATTAGTTTTGGATTAGTGTTTATTGATAAGGTTTAAGAATTTTTGTCCCAATTTAATTTTATCCTTCAAATTGTAAAGGGGAATAAACCAGATGATCTTCGTGGATCTTTTCTTATTATATAGTAAATACATTATCGTCATTATTAATGAGATTTCTGACTTTGATACTAGTACCTTTATAACTGCTATTTTTAAGGACAGAATTAGAAAATTTGCTATGTTTATCTTTCTTTGCTAAAAGAGTTAGTTCTGATTCTAAATTCAATAGAAGAGGGTATATATTTAATGACTGACGGGGGATGGTTAGAACTAGAGTATACCTTGGAAAGAACTATTGTTAAGGTCTAAAGTAACATCTAAAAAGTCTACCTGTTTAATGTTCGTAGTTATTTTGACTTTAAGACTGTTCGTTCTCCGTGTATCATTTTCCTAATATTGTCTAGTATAATTATTGTAGAATGCTTAACTATCGATAAGCCATCATCTTTATATAAACAGATACTATCCGTATCACTACAATCATATGGAGTTAAGTTATAAATAATAAATAATCTAACTAGACCCGAGGCTTCAGCAGAATCAAAAGAACCCATTAAAATATTAAAGTATCCATTTCTGGTCTTTTTAGTCCATTGTTTTTGTTTAGATCAGAACAGAGCTTCTGCATTTTAAAGTAATATCCAGTTCACTGTCCAAAATGTTGGAGTATTCCTGTCCGAACTCCAAAGTCAAAGTGAAAAGGTCTTTGGAAATGGATGAATTACAGTTAATTATGTCAAATTGTATAAAGGTGCAATTCTGTTTATTCTGGATACTTTTGGTCCAGTTAATAACATCCACGGTATTAATCCAGAGCAGGAGTTCGATGGGGGCTTATAATAGACTGCTTAGTTTTTTTTTTCTAAAATATTCTTGCTGATTCTTCCGAGTTCAGTTCTAGTAGGATTAATTAGACTTGTAATTATAGATGACTTGGCCCTGAAATCCGGTTTATGGTCCGTTAATAGAACATAAGCTTCCTTTATTTGTAGTTTGTAGTTTACTAACCCGGTCACTAATACATGTTTTGTCAGTAATAGATTTGCCAACACAGTTAATATTATCTATCTGGTTGAAAATGGTAGTGTCATTTTTCTTATAGCTTTGGATTAAAGTATTTTTAATTAAGGTGTCATAAAAAATTGGCGGTTTTATGATTTAACATGAATGTTACCAGATTTATTTATATCCTGAACGATATTATCCAGATTTTTTTGGAAAGAACTCTTTTTCTTATGAAATAACCTTCCATAATAATCCATTAATAATTCTCAGTAAGCCGTTTTCAAATACAGAAAGCACTTCAGTAATTGGTGATGCGGTTAAACTTTTAAAACCGTACTTTTTGGTGTTAGATAAGTGGTCCTGGTCAAGAAGAAAAAATGTGCTTTCCATCTCATTCTTCTAAAAAGATCTTCAGTTTGCAGAACCAGCCTGGCGAAATATTCTCGTTTGTTTTTAGTGAGAATGTTTTTAAAAATATTCCGAAATTTATTTATCCATATTTTAAATATAGAGTAGATAGTGCTCAACTATGAAAAAAGCTAATATCCAAGTATAGGGTAGGTAAAGATGGAATTATACTCCGAATCTAAAAAACACTATTGTTAAAAAGTGCTCAGTACTAATAATATTTATTTAGAATTTATAACAAAAATGTTATAACTAGGAGTATAACCCGGCGTTGCTCGGGTGTAATGAAAGCTTTAAAACTAATCCATAGTCCTGGAGCTTAGACTCTTTGGACGTTGGCACTAAAGTCTAAAAAGCGATAGTTGTTCCCAGTTCAAGCGAAACCGTAGACTGAAAGAAAAATGAATGGATGTAAGTCAAATTTTGATTTCGTGGTATCGATATCAAATAAGTTTTTTTCGTCGTAAACTGAATTTTGAAGGCTAAATAAGTCCGCTGAGTAAATGGTATCATGGCTGAGACTAAGAACTACAATTATACCTACTTAGAGCCAAACCCGAAGCAAAAACTAAAATAAAAGGGCTGAAAAATACAGACATACAGGAAGATAAACAGACACACACAAACATCTATCTATCTATCTATCTATCTATCTATATATATTATCGATTTTCTGCACTATTGTAAGAACTGCAACCTTGAAACTTCTGTATATCGTTTCTTATGTTTTTGTCTATGAGTGTATCAAATTTGATTAAAATCGGACCACTCCTTTTATAACCCGATTTTTTCAATTATCAATTTTCGATATTTATTGGGGGGTACCTCGACACAAAACCTAGCTAAGAACACTCCCATACGCTTATAGTACAACTATGTAAATTTTCAAGAAAATCGGTTCAGCCGTTTCGGAGTCTATAGGTAACGGACACACACACAGACACACACAGAGACAAAGTTCCATTTATAAATAAGTTTAGATATATATCATTCCAGGTGAAGAGGACACAAGGTTTTACTATTTTGGAGGCGTAAAATGATAAGAAAGTGAAAAGGACAGCGTTGGTACTAAATGGGCATATCACATCAAAGACAATAAAACTAAGACCCCCCCCCCCCCAAAAAAAAAAGAAAAGGAAAGTGATAAGGTTAGGTTAAAGGCAGGTTGACATCTTGACCGTTAAGGAGGGAAATGAAGAAAGGAGAAAAGTAAGATAAGGGAATTGAAAAGGGGAAAAAAAGAGAAAAATTTAGTATGTATGAATCTTCGCTCTGATTAGTTGAAAGAAACACACATGTAAATTTTATATCTTCCCATATATATGTGTGTCCTGATGATTGCGCTTAGCACGAAACAATCTGTCGCCTGAATGTTGACTTCAATGTTCACTCTTTTATATTTACATGCGCTCTGTCTCTAATATTGAGCACAAGTATTAAATTTAGAATAAAACTATTTCTTAATCACTGAGGTGAACTTTCTGACCTTTTCAACATATTTCAAATGTATTGACAGCTCGGTGATAAGTATATGGTGATCACGAGTGACATAATTGTACAATTTGGTTTCCTGTAAGGAGAAGAAACTCTGAAACACATGCCCTTTTAATGTACACATAGAAGTTACCATAAAAAAAACAACTTCAAATACACAAAAAATTAAAATTTATTTAAAAAATACAAAGGCTCGATGATTTGTATTAAACATTTCAATTTTCGCTTAGTAAATATAATCTTCACTAATTAATAAAGTAACAAGTCTTTCAAGTAAATTTAAAATATTTTCGAAAATTTATAAATTAATATAATTAAAAAAATGAAAACAATTCTTTTAAAATTTAATTCAATCAGTTGAGTGCCATACGTGATACACACTTGGGCGATCATGTCTCTTTTGGGACATGACTGACTGAGCAGGAGATTATCCCGCAGTAGGTTGCCATTACTTTCTGCGGTAGACTGAGTTGCCAACCAAGGATACAGAACCCAATCTGTCCTGTTATTTAACTAATAACTGGAGGAAAGAAACCTATTAATACATTTCCCAAGCATATTTGCGCGTAAGTGCAAGGAATTCGATTGGAATTCGAACTGATTTCTCATTCCGACCCGATATCCACTGCTCCACAGCGCACATATATTTTTCTACAGACTATAATGTCATCAATATATAATATTTATCAAGGCAATTAAAAGCTTATCGAATTAAATAATGTCGTAGTTCTACTGAATTTTTTATTTTACTTTTGGGAGCAGATTTAATAAAGGCAAAATGTTTTAAAAAAATAATAGATGATTTACATTTCCCAATGAGTCCTGCGGGTAACTAATAAATTTTCCCAATAAAATTTAGTTTCTTAAATTTTCATGAATTTACGTGGAGAATTGGGTAACGGGTGTAAAAATATTTTTACCAAGATTTTTTTAAAATAATAATGATTTAAGAAATAATCTTATTCATGTGTGAATAATTCCTGGACGTTTCATTAAAATTTGACTATTATTTGATTTTTGTAAGAATTTCCAAATTAATGTGTTTGTCACCGGAAAAAAACTTATGTAATATTACATTTTCCATTGTAGACTCTGGAACGAGTTAGTTACCCGCTAACGAAAATCAAAATAAAATTTTTACCAGAATTTCGAAAGAGTCAGAAGAGACTGAATAATTGTAAAAAATAATTAAAAAATACTTTGATCTTTCCTTTTAATAATAATATAAACATTTTGATGGAAAAAGTTTGTTTGTATTAAGTTTGGCGACTTTTTAAAATTCATACTATGCTGTTTTTTTCAGTGAATAATGGAGGTACCTAGTATATATATATATTCCACTCCTGTCATGGTCATGGCGAGAGATACAATAGTGAGGCAGCATCGGCTCAGTTCATTCTCTTTACTACCAGTTACATAAACTTTAATACCAGTTATAAAAGCTCTTGCTGTGATTTCAGTCTTTAATACTACCTTATTTTATTTTTTGCAATAATTATGTCGTTGAGTAGTTAAGAATATATATATATATATATATATATATATATATATATATATAAACACACTCGGTTATGGCGTGTGTTTATATTGTATATAACACGCTAAAGTCTGCCTTCCTTTACTTAGATCAAAGATAGAATCGCGGACTGATGTTAGTTAGCTCGGGTTTCAATCCTGGCTAGAAGCAATCGTATGTCTAAGAGTACTTATGAGTTGGATACAGCGAAACAGATTTGTCTGCTGTTGAATATATATACTTATATATATCTATTATAATAAAGATCATTGTGTATTTATTTGCGTATATATATATATATATATATATATATATATCCTCTTTCACTGGGGTTCGTATTATTTTTTTTTCACGTCTTAATGTAATATCGTCAATATTAGGTGCATCAATAAATATGTTGTCGTCATTTTAGACGGCATATCGATATAAGTATTTTGCCGTCATTTTTGACGGAACGGGCCCCCTCGTATCAAATAAAAGTCGCCGATCGACGTTTACCGGTTAATGAAGGCCATATGTTACCTGAAGATGAATTGAGTGTATGACGGTCGAAATATTAACCAAAGAAGAAAAATGTTAGAAAACCGGTTCGAAAGAATCAATGAAGATTTGTACATTTTTTTCAATTTTAATTATTTGAAAATTTTCAGTTCGGGGCATTAACTCACTCTATTTTAATCAGACTGACTTTGAAAAGACGTCCAGCTTTTGCATTTTCTTCATGAATTAAAAAAAATATCGAAAACCAAGGAGGTTTCAATTTCTAAGATTTCGAAAATTAACTGGGGTGAATATACGTCATTATTACAGTCTCCTCACCCAAGAAAATACTTTTTTTCAGTGGTTATGAATTTAGAAATTTATTATTATTATGTCATTTTTCATCATATTTCGATTTCTGCTTTGGTCTCACTACCAACCAAATCTGCGGGGATACCTAAGGCAGGTAGTGGCGTGTTGTTATGGCTCCATTTCATGTTTTTCTATCTTCCCTATCATCCCCAGCATTACATAGATAAAGTTTTCCTTAGTGTGTGGGCTGTACTTAATAAGACAATTTTTTGTATATCTCTTAAGCTGGGGTTTCCAGGGATTCTTTCAATGTGTTGTTTTGTTCCATTTTTTATCATTCCAAGTGCACCTACTATCACTGGCACAACTCTTGTTTTCAATTTCCACATTTTTTCTATTTCAATTTCCAGGTCTTTATATTTTGACAGTTTTTCAAATTCCTTGATTGCTATGTTACAATCCGCTGGACAAGCCATATCAATTAATAGACAAGTTTTCTCCTTCTGGTTTTTAACAATAATGTCTGGCCTGTTTGCTTCAATTTTTCTGTCTGTGTAGATGGTGTAATCCCATAGAATAGTTACATCTTCTATTTCTGTAACCGGTGCTGGGTGATGTTCATACCAGTGTTTGTTTACAGCTTTTCCATAATGTTTGCACATTGCCCAATGTAAATATTGTCCAACTCTATCGTGGCGATTTTTATATTCATTTGGGGCAAGCACAGAACAGCCTGAGATTAGGTGGTCTATTGTTTCTTGGTGTTTATCACAAAACCTGCATTTTGGATCCATATTATTATGCATAATATTTGCCTGAAAGTTTCTCGTGAAAAGACTTTGGTCTTGTGCTGCAAGAATAAAGCCTTCAGTTTCAGACTTTAATCCAGATGCACGTAACCATCGATGAGTATTAACTTTGTCAACATTGGATTTATTGGCACGTACTGGATATTGGCCATGCAGAGGTTTGTCTTGCCAGCGCTGTTTCATCTTTTCAAGAGCTTTATCTTTGGCTTTCATTTTCATATTTTTTGCCGCAATAGTTGTTTCTTGGCTTCTGTTTTGCTTTTCTACAGAATCTACTAACTGCAAATCTTGTTTGTATTTACTGCCTTCTTTTATTATTGAATATTTTTTCTTTCTTCTTCATGTTGCCTTACTAATTGTATCATCCAATCCTTTGTTGTTTCTATGTATGTTAGTAAGCCAATAGTTGTTGCCTTGTATGACAATTCCAGCTGAATAAGACCTCCACCTTCTTTACGGGGTATGTATAGACGGTCTACATCAGCCTTTGGATGATGCATCTTATGCTTAGAACGAAGCTTTCTTGTTTTAGCATCCATTCGCCTGATGTCGTTTAGAGTCCAGTTTAAGATGTTGAAGCTATATTGGACAACTGGGATTGCAAGTCTATTAATGGCCATAACTCTGTTCTGTGAATTTAATTCAGTTTTTAATATCATTCGTAGCCTTCTATAGTACTCTTTACGCACTATTTCTTTCATTTTTTTATGGTGAATGTTTTCGCTCTCATTTACACCTAGGTATTTATAAGCTTTTTCTTCTGGTTTCAATTCTTTTATTGTTACAGCAGAGTCTAGGCTAATTGAGGGTGTTTCTTGTATTGATCCACGTAAAACTGTAGCTTTAGCACATTTATTCAAATTAAATTTCATTCCAATGTCTTCGCTGAAGCATTTTACAGTTTGCAGAAGACCTTCCAGCTCATTATCATTCTTAGCATATAACTTTAAGTCATCCATGTAAAATAGATGGCTTATTTTCTTTTGGCCTATTTTATAACCACATTCTGTCTTATTAAGTTGACTGGTTAGTGCTATTAATGATATGCAGAATAGTAAGGGAGATAAAGAATCACCTTGAAATATATCTCTTTTGATGTTTATTTCATCAGACTTATAGGTTCCATTTAAATATGATTGAGGTAAAGGGTTGTTTTCCATATAGACATGCACTGTTTGATGAAATTGATGATGACGGGCGATATCTTGTATATATTTAAAGTCTTTAAAATCCAGTCATGTGGCACACTATCGAATGCCTTTCGTAGTCTATCCGGGCAGTACTAAGATTTTTCTTTGTACTGTAGCAGTTTTCCAGGATCATTTTGTTAATTAGCAATTGGTTCTTTACAACCATAACAGCCACGTTTGCACCCTTTTTGTTCAAGCGGTATCATGTCATTTCTTTCTAAGAATAAATATGTCTGTTTTGTTAAAATAGATGTTAGTAGTTTATATGTTGTCGGAAGACATGTAATTGGTCTGTAGTTTTTCGGGTTGTTTGTGTCATCATTCTTGGGTAGAAGAAATGTCATTCCTTTGGTCATCCATGCAGGAATTTTAGTGGGATCGTCAACCATTTCTTGAAGTTCTTTGGCTATTTTTTATGTGCTGCATTTAAATAATATAGCCAAAAGTTAGGAATTTTATCTATACTTATTATTATTATTATTATTATTATTATTATTATTATTATTATTATCTCACAATAGGTGAATTTTTAGCTTTTTCCTTTTTTGAATATTTACTGATTTTTAAACATTCTGGTTTTCGTATAGAAAAAGATAGAAGTCATTGTTATGAATAATAAAACGGTTTAAGAAAAAGTAAAACACATTGTCTTTACCGGTGAACTATTTGAATTTCATATAAATTAATTAAAGAATACATTGGTAATCATTGTAGCATTGGAGGTTTTACAGTTTTCTAGATTCATTTGGCTTTTTAGTTGCGTCCGGGTAACTTTAGGAACCATTTAAGGAATGATAATTATCATTTAAGGAATGATAATTACCATTTAAGGAATGATAATTATCATTTAAGGAATGATAATTACCATTTAAGGAATGATAAATATCATTTAAGGAATGATAATTATCATTTAAGGTATGATAATTATGATTTAAAGAATGATTATTATTATTTAAGGAATGATAATTATCATTTAAGGAAAGATAATTATCATTTAAGGAATGATAATTACCATTTAAGGAATGATAATTATCATTTAAGGAATGATAATTATCATTTAAGGTATGATAATTATGATTTAAAGAATGATTATTATTATTTAAGGAATGATAATTATCATTTAAGGAAAGATAATTATCATTTAAGGAATGATAATTACCATTTAAGGAATGATAATTATCATTTAAGGAAAGATAATTATCAGTTAAGGAATGATAATTACCATTTAAGGAATGATAATTATCATTTAAGGAATGATAATTATCATTTAAGGAAAGATAATTATCATTTAAGGAATGATTATTACCATTTAAGGAAAGATAATTATCATTCCTTAAATGATAATTATCATTTAAGGAATGATAATTATCATTTAAGGGATGATAATTATCATTTAAGGTATGATAATTATGATTTAAAGAATGATTATTATCATTTAAGGAATGATAATTATCATTTAAGGAATGATAATTACTATTTAAGGAATGATAATTATCATTCAAACAACCCATCGTATTTAGAACAAACAAATAACTAAAAATAACTGTAGATGTATTTATTGCGAACAGAAAACTGAATGTCTGTCAGTGAATTTGGCCATTCTAACAAAATCCCCGAGGAAAAGCTGGAGAAATAAACATGATCTTAGCGGAGAAGCGAATGTTGTGAAATCTGAAGAGGATTATTGTCTCTGTTATTATTGGTGAAATTGGAATAATGATCCAAATCTCATGATGACTCGCTATTTTGAAGAAGAATTGAAGTGATTCAGAACAAAAATATTGAAATCATCTGAAGTATAGAGATGAATTTTACAGTGTCTTGCTGTCATTAGATACAAAGTGTGCAAAAAATGATAAGAGAATAACAGTGTTGAGAACAGTAATAAAATTAATAATATTAATAATAATGAACAATTCTACAAACCATTTAATGTTGGACAAAAGATTTGACCCAAATACCAAATTGGCAAATTTTTCAGTGGTCTAGAAACTCAGATTACAGATTACAGAAATTCTGAAATTAATTATGGAAAAATGTAGACATTTGCAAGACACTGCCACTTATTTCAGTTGGGTAATTGTCGCCATATTGTTTTTGAGATGTTATCGGTTTTGTTTGTAGGCAAATTAGTGTTTTTTCTTGCTGGCAGCTGTACTCAACCCGATCAGAAAAGAGAAATTAAAAACAGATTAATTTCAAAACAGCAATGAATAGAAGTCACGACAATTTTAGCAATTCGCTCCTTTTGCTGTTTCAAGAGACTAATTATATCCGGGAATGGTCGGCTTATCTTTATATTTCGTTCCTAAACGGCTGATCTTTTGTTTTTTGCTCTTTTCTGTTCAAATTTGTTAGTGGGATAAATGGTAATGCACTAAATGTTAAAAGTATTAATTTACTTAGATGAAGTCTACAACTCTTAGATTTTTATCTCCTAAGAGATTGCACAGTGGAACATATTTTAGAACGGGTGCCATCGGGATTTTGTTCAATACCCATACTTTTAAGATTAAATACTTCTGTTATGATATAAACGAAAGGTTGCAAATAACAGTTAACAAACCCGACGAAAAACAGCCGCAAAGAAGATGATGGACATCAAAAAATACAAGGAATATTTTTGTTTAGCTTTTAGTTTTCAAACTGTTATATGTATCCAACTCTTTCACTTCTTTCGCCATCTCCCTCTTTATATATATATATATATATATAACACCCAAAAATCTAGAAGTGAGCCACCACCTACCGCAGTTTCACACAAAACCCTGAAGAACCGTTTGTGTGAAGCTGCGGTAGGTGGTAGCTCACTTGTAGATTTTTGGGTGTTGTATTCTCGCTCTACTTTTGTACTTTCGTACTTTCGTATCGAGCACTTTGCTGTTAAGATTTCGTCTTGGGTTTTTTTCTTCTTTCAAACTGGCACTAGACGTATTGTTCTTGTGCCCTGTTTGTTTCTTTTTTTCTCCCCCTTTATTTAACCCACGCGGTAGTTCTCGCCGGGTTACAAGACGGTTTATATTACTATTAAGTTAGCATTATTTCCGGATGTTTAGTCTGTTATTATTAGTGTTGACTTACTGTGATTAAGTTCATTATATATATATATATATATATATATATATATATATATATATATATATAGTGTATCGGGGCAGCAAATAATTTTCTAAACATATACTGTTAATAACAAGAGACAATGAATGTCTATTATGTTTAATCATGAGCCGTTCTAAACATCGTATTTTGGCTTTAATTTCAGGTAAAAATAAAGACAAAAATTCTCCAACATTTGGATAATTTTTTATTAAGTTAGTTCTAAGCTTTCAGCTCACATGAGTCAGCTTCAGGGAGGTCATACGGATGGTAACAAAATAACATCCACCATCAGCGACGATTTTATTTTATGTTGACATAAAACTCCGCTAAGCAACGATAACAGTTACCAAAAATAACAAACGCAGTTTGCAAATTTGCAATGCGGTTCTATGACGTCACACCGCGTGATAGCATGAAATGACAACAAAACCATATATTTAAATGCAATATAATGTGTTATGACCAGATTTAAACGTGATTTTATTAAGTGTGGGTTGTTTGGATTTAATGTAGATGGCCTACAATATCTGAAGCTTCTTATCTGTTGGAGAATTTTTGTCTTTATTTTCGACTGAAATTAAAGCCAAAATACGACGTTTAGAACGGTTCATGATTAAACATAATAGACATTCATTGTCTCTTATATTTAACAGTATTTGTTTAGAATATATATATATATATATATATATATATATATATATATATATATATATATATATGTATATAAGCATGCGGTATAGATATAGAAGAATCCAAAGAAGTATCCTGTACATACAGCGGTAGGATAACTCTCTAAGAGAGCTGTAAATATATATGTATATAAAACATTCGGGTAAAATCTTCTGTACAATAATGATGGAAGCTGATGATGGTTCACCTGAAATAGGTACATACTTCCGATTTACCATGAAATAAAGTGTCTGCCTAAATTTATATAAATATATATTGTTTAATATTTAGTTTTTGGTCATAATAGGGTTAGACCAGTAGAAATTTGTATTAAAAAGTGTTCGATACAATTATATTGTAGAAGTTTTTAATATATTCCATTTTTAAACGAGTTATTTCGCTACCCAGGTTTCTACCATGAGTGGTGTCTTCAGGCGATTTTTAATAACTGATTTTACCTTTTACAGTTTTTCTTTTTAAACGGTAAAATCAGTTATTAAAAATCGCCTGAAGACACCACTCATGGTTAGAAACATGGGTAGCGAAATAACTCGTTTAAAAATGGAATATATATATATATATATATATATATATATATATATATATATGTGTGTGTGTGTGTGTGTGTGTGTGTGTGTGTGTGTGTGTGTGTGTGTGTTTTATTTACTTTACGATTTGTTTGAAATCACGAGTGTTAGCCATTTTGAAAAGTCTGTTCCATTAACTGTCATGGCGGACAAAGCGAAAATTGGCTATATTAAATGGAGCAGAAAAAGAGGAGCGTGTGCAAAACTTATAGCTTAATCTTTCAGACGTTTTGACAAAGTAAGAATGGATGGTGATTTGCTTTCATTCAATATCATTAGTTAAAGGAAAGAAAGAAAGTAAAACAACATTGAATTAAGAAAATAAAAGTGAAAACGCAAAAAACCCCTCAGAAAGTATGAATAATTATTACAGTAGTGTGTGGGTAAAAACATAAAAAAGATAGAAAAAAAATGGTAGAGAAAATATATGAGGGCAAGTAACGAAAACGAAAGAGAAGAAGAAAAAGGAATAGAAGAAAAAAGAAAAGAGAAAGAATGAGAGAGAGATAAAAGAAAAAGCAGATGATAAAAAGAGTGTGGTAAGAAGAAAAAGAAAAGGCGAGAGAAGGAATGAAACATTTCAAGTAAAAAACAAAACTATGAAAAAGGATAAATAAAATATTGCATGGTGGAAACTAAAAAAAGAAAAAAGTGAAAAAGTTTGAAGAAGTCGAGAATAATAATAATAATAATAATAGTGAAAAATCAAATATGTGAGAAGGAAAAACAAATACCGAAGGAAAAGAAATGTTGTAGAAAAGGAAAAACACAAACAAAACAACAATTCTACAATAAAGGCAAAATAGGGAGACGAGAAAATGGCTGAAGGGAGGCGTGTGCGATCTTTCAAGCAGAAATGTCACTGTACTTATGAGGAAATTGTTTAGATAATTTGTTTGTATTTTTCTGCGATTAAAAAGAAGGCAATCAAAAAAATGCAATCTGTTTAGAATATTAAACCAGTAACCGAAAGACCAATGTTTTCGGCTTGCAATCTTAGGGTTTGTTTTTAAATTCGAAACTCTCTCAATAAACCATAACGAAACTCAGGGGAATAATTTGTGGTTACCTTCTCTTTTTCTTTATAGACATTTTTCAAAATGGCTCTTTTCTGAAGAGACGTGGAACGTAAAGAGATGCCATCGATTTTCTGTTTTGCAAAAGAAAAATTACTGCAATCATTTGTAAGTGGCTATTATATGTTAATGGAAAATTTGCAGTTGGTATAAATATAATCAGAATAAAGGTGAATCGAGTTAATGACTTTCTTATTGAGGAAAGAGAGACTGAGATTTGTCTTAACGTGGCTGGTGTTGGAAATAATGACAAGACCAAACAGGTTGAGGGTCTCATTAAAGCTGACAGAAAAATCAAATCAGAAACTATTGTTGAGAAAAATTCAGAAGCTTTGAAACTTAGGATTAAAAACAAAAAAATTAGTTTAGTAACAAAAAAGGCATATCAAAATTTAGTAACAAAAGAGGCATATCAAAATTTAGTAACAAAAAAGGCATATCAAAATTTAGTAACAAAAAAGGCATATCAAAATTTAGTAACAAAAAAGGCATATCAAAATTTAGTAACAAAAAAGGCATATCAAAAATCGTTACGCATGATTAAGATAAAAAACGAACGAGAGCCAAAAAAGGAAAGAAAATCTTTCGTAGGCGCTGCGAAAATCTTGTAAGATGAAATTAGAACAACAGGCGCAGTTGATTAAAAAGGAAAGAACTAAGACCCCGCAGATCCTGATATTGTTGAGACCTGGCAAGATTTACTGCCAATGCATTCTTGGAGATGAGCATTTTTAACAAAAAGAAATTATATTAATTAATAATCAATACTTATGAGTTTCTACATTATCCGAATGCATTTCGTTTGAAAATGAAATTAAGAAGGAATAAATAGACGGAGGATTGGAGATTTCGTCAGACCGAAAACGACGACCAATGAAAGGAAAAAGACAAACTTTATGTAAAATGAAGAGGCGCGTACACACGCGTACATATGTAAATAAGATGGTGCGTACACACGCGTACATATGTAAATAAGACGGCTCGTACACATACGTACACATGTAAATAAGACGGCGCGTACACATACGTACACATGTAAATAAGACGGCGCGTACACATACGTACACATGTAAATAAGACGGCGCGTACACATACGTACACATGTAAATAAGACGGCGCGTACACATACGTACACATGTAAATAAGACGGCACGTACACATACGTACACATGTAAATAAGACGGCGCGTACACATACGTACACATGTAAATAAGACGGCGCGTACACACATGTACACATGTAAATAAAATATAATAAAAAAAGACAGACATGAAATACAGACAGAAATAATTAGTCGATGCCAAAGATCAAAAGTCAAACGGAAGTCTTGAGGCTAGAACGGAAGAGGCGGCCAAATATGGCGACAGTGGTAACAGACGGAATTATGTCCGAGTCACAGTAAAATAATAAATAACGAGAGAAAAAGAAATCCCCGAAATCTTATTATTATAGATTATAAAGATGGCGCCTGATTCCCTCATCCACGGTCCCTAACTTTTGTAAGAGCAGAAGAAGGGAAGTATTTACTTTTAGAGCCTTAACAGTGAAAGCAAACGAGGGTTGATGGCGATGACGGGCAATTGGTGACTGGCAGCCGACAACAGAATGCGGTGATAATATCTGTTGGCAAACAAAATGTCTGGTGGATTTGATCTAGTCACGGTTATATTGACGACTTCCGGGATTTGCCCAGAAAATGGTGATTATTCCAGGGACGGGAAAGGAGTTAAAAAATGGCTGTGTGAACAGGCTGTCAACACTAAGTGAGGAAAGAGGGTGTAATGTAGAGCAAGGTTTGCATTTTATTATGCATTATGTGAATGATTCGATGAAAGTCTGGTGGAGAAAGAACAGTAATGGAGAATTAGTGAAAGTGAGTTAGAATGAAAAGGAAAGAAAATAAATGGGTTAGAAAAAGAAAAAAAGACAATGAATAAAACAAAATGATAAAGGTTAAGAAGGAAAGAAAATAAATATGAAGAAAGAGAGAAAAGAAATAAAAAGAAAAAAGAAAAGGAAAGGAAGAGAAGAAAATGAAAAATGGCGGCGTTGATTCTAATTAAAGGTGAATGAGTAAGAGAAAATTTGAATAAGAGTTGAAGATGGATGTCATTAAAAAGAAATTAAAAGAAGAAAAGAAACGTAGAAAGAGCAGAAAGTGAAATGTGTTGAAAATGAAGAAACAAATACCGCATTGAAAAGAAAAGAAGGAAAGAAAAAATAAAAAGAAAGAAAGGGAAAGATTATTAAAAAGCAATTAATAAATAAGAATGATTTCAAAATATAAAGATGAGTTGAAACACAAAAATTACATAAAGAGAACAAAAAAAAAAGCAGCAGAAGATACTTTGTTCATTTTGCTGACATTAATAATAGTTTTTTAATCATTTCACCCCAAGCAAGGCGGTTTTACTGCCACTGTTGCGCAGGGGGGGGTTAAATAGGAGAAAGTGATGAAAAAGAGTGGTATAGGGGGTGTCAGTAAGAGGGTAATAGAAGGATGAGAATACTGGTGTGATGGGAGTGGAATGGATGGAGAAAAGAAGATGAGAGAGCGAGGATGCGAGTCAGTGAGACAGAAGATGTCTATTGACCTTACATTTAAATTCTTGGAGATTGTAGCTGTCGGGGGAAGCAAGTATACGGAAGGTAATTCCACTGGCGGGAAGTGCAAGAAAAGAAGCTGATAGAGTAGAAATAACGGTTACATTTTACCAGTTTCACTGTAAAAGCGGGGGGCCTAGTTGCTAATCTAGTAGCTCGAGTAAATTCATACATAGGTGGCACCAGTAAGCTAAGGTGATCGGAGCTGAAGCCGTAATAATAATAATAATAATAATAATAATAATAATAATAATAACAATAATAACAATATAAAGACCTGAAGATTGAACTGTCAAAATATAAAGACCTGGAGATTGAAATAAAAAAATAAAATGTGGAAATTGAAAATAAGTATCATGCCAGTGATACTGGGTGTACTTGGAATGATAAAAAATAGAAACCCCAGCTTAAGAGATATAAAAAAAAGTGTCTTTTTAATTACAGCTCACTCATTAAGGAGAATTTTGTCTATGTAACGCTAGACATGTTAGGGATATATGAAAAAAAACAAAAAACACGAACCTGCTTTAGGTCTTCCCGCAGACTTGGTAGGTAGTGCGACCATAGCAGAAATCAAATTATGATGAAAAATGAAATAATAATAATAATTATTATTATTATTATTATTATTACGGCTTCAGCTCCAATCAAAAGGTGGACTGTTAGACCCGTGCGTCACTAGTGGGAAAAATATGAGAATTACAAATAGAAATAAAAAGATCAGTATGGCTCTTCCAGTAGTTAAACAGGGAGGGAACCTACCTGAGGTCGGAAAATCTGCCATAGGAACAAACTCTTACACAAAGAATGAAACTTCACATTCTCTCGCTAGATCAATAATCGTATATTTAAAGAAAGAAAAAATAAAATGCTCTCGTGAGGAGTACAAAGTCGTTATGTCTGCATTTTATGAAGCGTTACTCAAACCTCAAAAAAACATCACTTGCCAAACATATGACATTTGGCGAGAAAAGGTTGGACAAACAAATAGAAAGTACATTGACGAAAATAAATTAGCCAATGTACGAAGATACATCATGCGAAATAACCGATTAATAGAGGCTGAAATTAATGAGATAAAAAGAATTGCAACCAGAATAGACGAATCAACAAAACATGAAAGGGAACTGGAATAAAAAACAGTACTAATATCAGACAATCAAAAGGAGGTCATAATGAAGAAACCGAGATACACACAAATCACTGGGAAGATAATGCCAAAAGTTTAGAAGTGCTGGAAAGGTGTGATTTGAGTTGTTAGAAGACGACAATAAAACGAGTTCAAAAGACATTGAACAGAATTATTTTACGGAAAACAAGAACAGTATACAAGAAGCCAGGAAAGAAATCAGGAACCATATAAGTCAGATAAAAAATATTGCTAATGGAGGAACAAGAATAACTCCCAAAATTACAACCAACAAAGCATAAACTCGAAACTATTAAGCTCTACAATGCAGCACTCAAATTAATTTTGGATGAAGAAGACACTCATATAAATCTCAATGAAGCAATATATGCATCAGCAATAGCAGCAACAAAAAATGAACATCAAATTAAAAACAAGGCAGTCTCGCAGACATGAAGATCCACCTTGGAAAATAAAAATAAAAAAGAAATCAAACAACTTAGAAGTGAATTATCAGTCAAGAAGAATAAATGTAAGAACTATAAAAGGCAGAAGAGTCGAAAGAACATACAATATTAGAAATGAAAATGAAGTCCTATCAACTAAAGGAAAAAAATAAAGCAAGCAATAGAACTGAAGGCTCAAAGAATAAGACGCTATGAGAAAAGATCAAGATTCTACAGACAAAACAAGATTTTTCAAACCGACGCAAAGAAATTTTACAGGGAAATAGGTAAAAAAAATTGAAGTGACAGTCTTCCCCCAAAAATGGAAGAAATTATACAGTTCTCGGAAAAATATGGGCTTGCGCTAAAGAACATAGCAAAAAAGGTAGACTGGATTGCGCAAGAGATAGAACGAATGAAAAATAAACCAGAACAGACATGGACTGGAATCACAGAAGAGGTTGTCAAATGTGCACTGAAAAAAGGACATAATAAGAAATTTCCAGGAATAGTTAAAATTCCTAACTTTTGCCTATATTATTTAAATACAGCACATAAAAATCTAGCTAAAGAACTTCAAGAAATGGTTAACGATCCGACTAAAACTTCTGCATGGAAGACCAAAGGAATTACATTTCTTCTACCCAAGAATAGTGACACAAATAACCTGAAAACTACAGACCTATTACATGCCTTTCGACAACATACAAACAACATCTATTTTAAGAAAACATACATATTTCTTCTTGGAAAAAAATGACATGCTATCGCTTAAACAAAAAGGGTGCAAACATGGCTGTTACTGATGTAAAGACCAATTACTTATTAACAGGATGATCTTGGAAAACTGCTACAATGCAAAGAAAAATCTTAGTACTGCCTGGTTAGATTATCGTAGGGCATTCGATAGTATGCCACATTCCAGGATCTTAAAGACTTAAAGACTTTAAATATATACAAGGTATCACCTGTCATCATCAATTTCATCAAACAATGTATATCGATATGGAAAATAACCCTTTACCTCAATCATATAAATTGGAACCTACAAGTCTGGTGAAATAAATATCAAAAGAGGTATATTTCAAGGTGACTCTTTGTCTCGTTTACTATTTTGCATATCAGTAATAGCATTAACCTATCAACTTAATAAGACAGAATGTGGTTATAAAATAGCTCAAAAGAAAATAAGTAATCTATTTTACATGAATGACTTAAAGTTGTATGCTAAGAATGATAACGAGCTGTAAAATCTTCTGCAAACTGTAAAATGATTCAGCGAAGAGATTGGAATGAAATTCAATTTGAATAAATGTGCTAAAAGCTAAAGTTATACGAGGATCGCAACAACAAACATCCTCAATTAGCTTAGACCCTGCTGTAACAATAAAGGATTTAGAGCCAGAAGAAGCTTATAAATACCTAGGTGTAAATGAGAGTGAAAAATTCACCATAAAAAATGATAGAAACAGTGCGTAAAGAGTACTATAGAAGGCTACGACTGATATTAAAAACTGAATTGAATTCTCAGAACAGAATTATGGCCATTAATAGACTTGCAATCCAAGTGGTCCAATATAGTTTCAACATCTTAAACTGGACTCTAAACGACATCAGACGAATGGATGCTAAAACAAGAAAGCTTCTTTCTAAGCATAAGATGCGTCATCCAAAGGCTGATGTAGACCGTCTATGCATACCCCGTAAAGAAGGTGGAAGAGGTCTTATTCAGCTAGAAATGTCATACAAGACAACAACTGTTGGCTTACTAACATACATAGAAACAACAAAGGACTGGATGATACAATTAGTTAAACAACATGAAAACAAAAAATATTCAATAATGAAAGAAGGCAGTAAATACAAACAAGATTTACATTTAGTAGATTCTGTAGAAAAGCAAAACAATACCAAGAAACAACAGACCATCTATTCTCAGGATGTTCTGTAGTTGCCCCAAATGAATATAAAAATCGCCACGATAGAGTGGGGCAATAGTTAGATTGGACAATGTTCAAACACTATTGAACATCTGTAAACAAACACTGGTATGAACACCACCCAGCTCCGGGTACAGAAATGGAAGATGTCACCATTCTGTTGGATTACACCATCTACACAGACAGAAAATTGAAGCAAATAGGACAGACATTATTGTTAAAAACCAGAGAAAAACTTGGCTATTAATTGATATGGCTTGTCCAGCGGATTGGAACATAGCAACCAAGGAATTCGAAAAACTGCCAAAATATAAAAACCTGGAAATTGAAATAGAAAAAAAAACGTGGAAATTGAAAACAAGAATAGTACCAGTGATAGTAGGTGCACTTGGGATGATAAAATGGAACAAAAACAAAAACAAAAACATTGAAAGAATCTCTGGAAACCTCAGCTTAAGAGATATACAAAATATTGTCTTGTTAAGTACAGCCCACACACTAAGGAGAACTTTGTCTATGTAACGCTATAGATGTTATGAGAGATAGAAAAAACAGGAAATGGAGCCATATCAACACACCACGACCTGCCTTAGGTCTTCCCGCAGACTTAGTAGGTAGTGCGACCATAGCAGAAATCGAAATATGATGTAAAATGACAACAAAATAATGATAATAATCTTTTAAGCAGAAGTAGATTTATATCCCTTGCTTTGTTTGGGATAGGTTTTCAATCCATCGGTGTGAATTGATTTTTAAAGCAGGGACATTTCTCTAAAGTATCTCTCTCTAAACTCGTAACATCTCCGCTTAAAAGTCTGAGATTTTATTTCCTATTGATTCATTTTACCGCAATCGAAATAGATTAGGTTTACCTATCGTCGGCTTCAAAATTTCCTATGTCTTTGGAACTAGTACGCAAGGAATGAGAATGATATATTCCAGTGATTGTAATGAAGGGCTCGGTTCGAAATTCCTAGGGCCTGATGGAATGCCGGAGCTTACATCGGCCGAAACTTCGTACAAATGGCAACAAAGATGAGTTCAATAGTCCAAATAATGTAGATACTGTAAATTCTACCTCATCTCAGGAATATAGACAAATAGAATGATGTATTATTAAACGTCGTACAAATAGCAACATAGATGAGGACAATAGTCCGAATAATGTAGATATTGTAAATACTACCTCATCTCAGGAATATAGACAAATAGAATGATCTATTATTAAACATCATACAAATGGCAACAAAGATGAGGACAATAGTCCAAATAATGTAGATACTGTAAATTCTACCTCATCTCAGAAATATAGACAAATAGAATGATCTATTATTAAACGTCGTACAAATGGTAACAAAGATGAGGACAATAGTCCAAGTAATGTAGATATTGTAAATTCTACCTCATCTCAGAAATATAGACAAATAGAATGATCTATTATTAGACGTCGTACAAATGGCAACAAAGATGAGGACAATAGTCCAAATAATGTAAATACTACCTCATCTCAGAAATATAGACAAATAGAATGATCTATTATTAAACATCATACAAATGGCAACAAAGATGAGAACAATAATCCGAATAATGTAAATACTGTAAATACTACCCCATCTCAGAATTATAGACGAATAGAATGATCTATTATTAAACGTTGTACAAATGGCAACAAAGATGAGGACAATAGTCCAAATAATAATGTAGATACTGTAAATACTACCTTATCTCAGAAATATAGACACATGATAATAATAAAATAAGGTTGTAACAAATATGACGTCTCTTGTTGAAAGTTGGGGTTAACTAGTACTGCACAAGGCAAAATACAAAAGAAACATCAATAAAAAGAAATTAATGGGGATAAGGATGTTGACACGCTCTAGGGCAAACCTGTGTCACCCACTTCTCCTCATGGATATTTTAATCCTCATATATGAGTGAGTTTTTTCGGTATCTGTGGTCTCAGACCGATACAATATTTCTGACTCAAGAATAAGTTCTATTGCCTGATTTCAGGGCAGATGGAACATGTACACCTGGGGCATCACTATTGTATCTTCCTTTCTGGATTATTTGTCCCTTCATTAAGGGTGCTGGAGGACGGTGATGGAAATCAACGTTTTTTGCGTTATCCACCTGAGAGTCAGAGATCCGAACTTTTGAGTAACTTTGATGAGCACTAGAATCAGCTGATATGTCATATCGTGACTATTGCACTGCAATTTTGTGAACGGTTTTGAACCATGCTGTAGTCTCCGGTGGGGCTTCAATCCAGTTTGTCTATACATGCATCTCCTGTGGTTGTGACTGTCTCAATACCTAGTCTTCTCCCGGAAACACTGATTTAAAAAAACAGAACCACAACTAAAATGAAAAAAAAAAAGCACTCATAAAAACAAAAAAAACAAAAAAAAAACAAAAAAAAATGACCCAAATTCACCATCAAATTGAAGGGGTCGACGTTCAGAGATTTCAGAGATGCAACTTCATCTCGAACCTTCACTTGTCTAAAACTAGCATTTTGATCATAGTGCAAAAAAACAAAAAAACAAAACAAAAATGCAATCCCAGAATACACGCTGCTAAAAAGGGACCATCAAAATCGCCACGCCCATGCACTCGGTGCCTATATTAAGGACAGGTTTCCATGTGGCAGGGATTTGAAATTGAGGACCCTGATCTTCTGTATATGGGCCTCCGCTTGGCACTTGTCCACAGTACTCCTTACATATTTATTCTGCACCGTTCTCAAGATGATGCAATTTTAATTTCAGACCGAAAAGCTGAACGAATTGAGAATATCCTTATTGAATATCTCTCAGATAATTTCATATTTGTGGTGATTTACAAAATCATTACAATGGGTGGTTAGTCCACCTGAAAAAAAAAATGAAGCAGATACTGCGGAGTATTTTCTGTCGCTTACGAATTAACACAGATCATCTGCAGAAGACACTGGTGATCCTGATGCAACAAGACTATTTCATCCTTCTCTAAAAGATGCTTTGCTGAAGCGTTATCATTCTGATGGTGATTTTCTAAGTGCAGCTTAGATGTGGCACAAGGCCAACAGTATGGGACACCCAGTGAGGATCGAACTCATTACTCAATAGTAATGATTCTAGCAAGCCATGCTTGCTAACTTTTACACCATTTCGAGGTGCCCTTTACCATTCTGATGTGTCGTTCTAAAGAACGATTTTTGGTACACGAAAGCCGAAAGGTTTAGTTTCAGATCTTATATAGCAGAAGCTTCTCTGGTAGACTTCTATAAGTATACTACCTCCAAAACTGCTGCTATCATCTGTAAGGGAGTGTTTTATATTCCGGAATATTCCAGCAAAAACTCAACAGGTTCATACCTGGATGTGTTGCATTCATAGCTCACCGTAGCCACAACTATAGAGAACCGTGTAATAGAACATACCGCCTGTAAACCAATTGCAAAAGACTTTTAGAAAACATAAAGTGTAGCACTGCATAATCACTCCAGCCAAAGGACGAAAGCAAACATTTTTATCCCGGGAGTTCTTGAAGATCTTCAACAAAAATTCTGAATAGATCAAAGCCTCAGTGCCAATTATTATAAAATGGCCCCGACGTCATTCCATCTTCGTCCTATAAGGTGAAATTCTTCTCGAAGATCTTTATTCCTAACTCGACATTAGATGACAAATGCCCTTCCCGACTTCCCTGAGCAGAATCTCAGTAATAGTTTTTATCACAGCCCTTGACCATAAGAATGCTATTGATTTAAATATAATGCCAGCAGTTGTAATTAAGAATAACCCAGAATTATCGGAAAAATTGCACCCATTACATTCATCGACGCTTTTTAAACGTTTATGGAAATCAAACAATGGAGATAAACAGAGGTGATATATACTGTTTTCCAGCCCCGGGTAACATTACACAGTTATCAATCAATGATATGAATGTTCATCTTGTTTATCACAATCGAAAATACGTAATCGGGGGTTAAGATGTTGTAAAAAAATCGTTTTGAATGCTAAAATGTTGCTCCTTGTCGGATTTTTATGAAAATAAATCGGAAATCTATCTATCTATCTATCTATCTATCTATCTATCTATCTATCTATCTATCTACGCGCGAGCGTGTGTAAAGTGAATTAGTTCACTAAGCTGAATTTGGAACGCGATTCTATTTTCTGGATGGTATTATCGAAGCCAGAGTTGAAAAGAAGTGCTCATTAATATGTCAGAATGTTAAAATGCAAAAATAAATATTGAAAGAAAATATAAGAGGAAGAGAAAAAGCAAGAAAATGGAGGAAGCTGTTTAAGAAAGAAACAATAAAAGAAAGAAAAATGAACTGAAATAAGACAGTTTATGAAACAGCGTAAAAGTAATAAAATCTTTCTAAAGAGCGTCCTAATAACCAATGAGAAACGTGTGCAATCCTTTTAGTTTTTATTTATCGAAAGTTTCATTTTTATTTCTTATTTTTTTTCAGAGAAATTGCTTCTTTAGAAAGCAATTTTGAAAAGAGAAGACACTGTGGAATCCTGGTAGACGCGAAAGCAGACGTTAATGAAAAAAGAAAAAAATGGAGCCATATTGTTAGAATAAACACAGCTTCAATCTGATGCTATAGAAAAGATATCTGTTTTTGAAATTGTGATCTTTGAAGTATGAAGGATGCCTAATTTTTCTTTACGTCTCTACAGTACTTTCACAGAATAACATGTTTCTTCTTGCTCTCAATTTTTGGCCTTGTTAGAAGTGGGGTTGTTAATCAACACTTCTTGCAAAAGAAAATTAAATTTGTAACTTAAAGAAATAGTGTGAATCACTTAAGCTTAAACAAGCATCTAACTGGTTAGTTTGCAAGAGAAAATGTATAAAATAAACTTACAAGTAATACTGTCATTTTATGGTGGAGTGGACAACAGTGAACAGAATTCGTAAAAGGTTATTCCTGATAAAAATAAGAAACAAATCCAAGATGTTATAGTGACACAGCCTCATTAAGAATAATTTTGATTAACAAGATTCTCCATTGAAACCTACAAGCGTCAGTAGTTCTGTAAATAATGAAAATACACAACCACAGAATGAGCTTTGTTAATTTTAACAAAACCACAACACAGAAGAGTTGGAAATAAGATAAGAAAATGTGGTTGCACTAATCTTGCTCCAAATAACAAAAGATCTTCTTGCTATAAAACACGCAGGATTTAAACTTTTAACGTCTTAAGTTTATTTTGAATACCATCGATCTTCGTGAATTGATTTATGCAACATTTTAAGGCAGGAACTTTTGTGCGCTGTGGTGCAGTGGATATCTGTTTGGAATGAGAAATCAGAGAGCCGAGTTCGAATTCCACTTGAATTCGTTGCATTCACTTACGCGCAGATAGCCTTGGGAAAGGTATGAATCGTTTTTTCTCCTTCCAGTTATGGGTTAAATAGCAGGACATATTGGGATATATAGCGTTGGTTAGCAACCAGTCTACCCCAGGAAGTAAAAGCAATCTACTGTGGGATAATCTTCTGCCCAGTCACTCATGTCTCTTTCGAGACATGATCGTTCAAAGCGTGTATTTCGTATGGCACTTAACTGACTGTACGCAGGCATATTGTCAAAAGAAACAAGAGTTATTTTCTTTCCTCCTATTTGTTGTGTTTGAGTTCAAAAGAGGAAATCAAGCATTTTAGACTTGTTGACCAATATTTGTCAATGACCTCTGATTTTAAGCAAAACCTCGTTTTTTTTCATTCTGACAAACGATAGTTTTATTTTGAACACATTTTCTTAGAGATACCCAACCATTCATAATTTTCACTTTATTTACAAAAACATCAATGTAGATGAACAGCATCTGTTCAAACTTGTGTCACAAATGGACGGTGCCTTTGGAATATTTGTTATCGGATATGATAAGTGACTTTTCAAGAAATGTGAGAAATGAACTCATTTAATGCCATCAATAATAAATACATTTCTATTTTCTTAATTGACATCTGACAAGACATCAAAATAAACACACACACGCACATATATACAAACAGGTGCGGATATAACAATATTTTATATATCTCACCATATGTCATTTGTTTCTTCGATATAGTTATTTCAATGGATACACTTGCTTTATTGAATATCCCGATTTTTTTTCTAATGGTAACATTGGTGTCTACAAACATAGAACTATAAAGTCTTACAAAGAAGTATAAATTATGATTTATTAATCGGATATATTTTCATCAATTTAAACGTTATTTTTAGTGGATACCAAAATTTGATGAGATGCAGCGTTTTTTTTTAACAGTATTTTCATCTACCGGCCTAAACATTCGATAAATTTTATGTGGGAGAGTGAGAGGGGGCGAGGGAGAAATAGAGTGAGTGGGTAAGAGAGAAGGAGAGAGAGAGACAAAGGTTTCGAGAGAGGAAGTGAGAGAGAGAGAGAGGGGATCGAGAGAGAGAGGGGATCGAGAGAGAGAGAGAGAGAGAGTGAGAGCAGGAGAGAAAGAGAGATAGAGGAAAAAAATAGGGGTATATAGATAGAAAATAATGTTCACATAGCATAGCTGTTACCCGCGCGAAAAGGAGAGCTTGAAGTGTCAAATTCAAATTTCAGTTGAAACCGTCGCGTACACTTTCACACACACACACACACACACACACATGTGTGTGTGTGCGTGTGTGGATAGATAGCGAGGGAGAGAGAGAGATGAAGAGAGAGAAATACAGAAAGAGAAGAGAGAGAGAGATAGACGAACATAAAGATGTGGAGACAAATTTAGAGAGTTATTACCAGACTCTTTTCTTCAGGTCGAGGTAGTTGGTAATTTCCCACTAGAGCTAGCGTTTGATGCTCGAGGCCATCTAAAAAAAAGTAAGAATTTAGAACGCTGACTTTCATGGCAAATTATCCAATTCGATTGTTTTCACGATTTAGCCCTCTGCCATACAAAACCAAGTTGAATAAATATCGTTAGATGTAATAAGGGAAATTTGAAATACGAATCTAAAGAGATCAATACGCAAAAGATGCGATAGATAGGAAAGTCAAAAGATCGGAACCTAATGAAATTGATATAGGTAGACAGCTCGGGATATCAAGCCAGCTAGATATCTAGATAAACTGAGATGAAAAAAGAAAGAGAAACATGTAAGCCTATCAGAATGTGCACCGGTGAGGTGTGAATTTGCAGGAGGCTCCATATATTTTTCAATGCTAGCAAATTTTATTGAAAGAGAGCCAAAAGTAAAAGCAAAAGCCCTCCTTTGTGTTCTCTTGTTTCATCAGCGCAATAAAAAGAATGTAAATAGAAGAGAATTTAGGGAGTCGGATTTCTTTTGTTGGGTGAAACTGTTTGTAAACAATGCGTCACACGTCGATGATTGCCTAGACAAAAACTGAAATATAAGTGGGAGGCTTCTTTGGATATGGAGAAAAACAAACGAGTTGATTAAGTGTCCGTTACAGTTGGTTATTCTAACGTTCACTATCTATCTATCTATCTATCTATCTATCTATCTATCTATCTATCTATCTATCTATCAACCCCTTCACATCTATCTATCTATCTATCTATCTATCTATCTATCTATCTATCTATCTATCTATCAACCTCTTCATCTATCTATCTATCTATCTATCTATCTATCTATCTATCTATCTATCTATCTATCTGCTGTGAGATTTCCCATTTGTATATCATAATAGACTCGACTGAGTGTACATATACTCCTGCCATAGAGAGAACAGCAGAATTATAAAGAGTTATAGTAGTGTTCCGTTAGAGTTATCAGAGAGTACCGGAATTGATAACGAAATTACCCAGAGTTTACAGCGTCATAAGTCAGACTAGCTCTAAGCTCCATTCAGCTAGAATAATATACACGGATATACTATTTCCAAAGACTTCCCTTCAAGACTTGTATATATTTATTTCTTACTAATATTATTCCTGGATTTAATAACCTGCGTTCAAGTTTGTATATTACGTTCAATATAACATATTTTTCTATCTCAAATTAAATATCTGTTTTGTTGTTCATTACTTTTGAGTGGTTCCCCATCTGGAATCCACAACACTATTTATCGTATTTCCATTGTTCGGACTATTGTCCTCATCTTTGTTGTCATTTGTACGACGTTTCGGCCGTTGTACGCTCCAGCCTTCTTCAGGAGCTACGAATTTCGAACCAAAGCCTTTATTACAACCACTGGGGAATATGAACCCCATTCCTTGCGTAAAGTCTTGATTTGGAGACATGAGTTATCTCCTTCTCCCCCTGCAAATTACTTGTTCACCATTGCTGTAATCTGGTATTAAACTCACAATTCTAAGAGTCAAGACAGGAACTAACCAGTCTCTATATCTACTGGGCCATGTGTCCTTAAGGACCTGAAGAAGGCCGGAGCGTACAACGGCAGTTATGTCGTACAAATGACAACAAAGGTGATGACAATAGTCCGAATAATGTAAATACTGTAAATACTACCTCATCTCAGAAATATAGACAAATAGAATGATGTATTATTAAACGTCTTACAAATGGCAACAAAGATGAGGACAATACTCTGAATAATGTAAATACTGTAAATACTACCACATCTCAGAAATATGGAAAATATCTATCTATCTATCTATCTATCTATCTATCTATCTATCTATCTATCTATCTATCTATCTATCTAAGCCTGTTCATATCTATCTATCTATCTATCTATCTATCTATCTATCTATCTATCTATCTCAATCTTTAAATATCTATCTGAACATTTTTATATGAGATCATTATTTGAAAAATTATCCCAGTGTCATGCCCTTGTGCAAGCCTAAGTTGATTTTTTGAAAATATCTCAGACAAAAGATTCTTTTTATCATTAAAATTTATCATTACTTATAGTAAATGTTTCAAAAGTAATCGAACCATTTTCAAATTGGTGTAAGATTCGGAATGATGGAAAATGAATAAAAAAATAATGCTTATTAAATACCCAAGATGAAAATCCATAGCAATAGTAAAAGCAAAATTCATTGCATACATTTAACTTCGAATATGGAAGGGAGTTCCACGGGAGAAAAGAAGCTGATGGAGTAGAATTGTCGGCTGCATTTGGTTGATCTACCCGAAAATGGGTGGGACGTTGTTGCCAGTCTGGTTGCACGAGTAAATTCTTGTGGCGAGGGCACCAGTGATTTAAGTTCGTCGGAGAAGAAGCCATGGAAATATTTGTAGAAGAGACAGAGGGAAGTCATATCCCGCCGGTGAGAAAGTGGCTGTAGTTGAGCTGCCAAGTCGGGATTTATCACATTACAGATTCTCTTTTGGAGCCTGTCGAGAACACTGAGGTGATCAGCAGCGTCGCCTGACCAGATATGACAGCAGTATTTTATGCACGGACGGATGGTCTTCAGATTTTATGCCATCATCTGTTTTTGTTGACAGTTGAATAGAAAAAAAGAAAGGAAACGAGTAAAAATGTCATTTCAAAATATGCTACATAAAAATACCAAAAAGTGTTAACTATTAAAGAAATGATTCAAAAAGCAAAACCATTTGCGCTGAGGGGTGGGGCGTCAGTTAGTGTCGGGCATTTATGTTTTTTGTGATCTCCTGACCTTCGAAATAATTGCTTTTTATCGATTACTTTCTGGGATGCGACAGGTACACTATCTCTCAAAAAGAAATTTTGTCTTGTTGGTGGGACGAACGGTACAACTTTGTAGTTAATACAAACGCCAACATTCTACGCGACTTCAAAGGGGTTTCCTCACCCACAAGACATTTTCCACACCCAAAATGCCACCTAACACGGCACCGTCATTTAGCAATTCTCTTTTACACTCTATTCTACATTCAGAAACACGTACATGAAATGGATGTTTTTGTTTTGAAACAGCCGAGATGCAAACAAGACAAATATATCGCCGATAATATCAACAAAGTAGTATGTCTATATCTTCAACAGCTTTGCAAGATTACCTAATCGAAAAAAAAAATGTAATTACCATAAAAGTAAGAGCTCACTCGATACCGAATCAGATTACACCGGCAAGAAATACCAGACTCGTCACCAGAGAGGAATTCCTAAGGGTCAGGTTTAGGGTCAGGTTTAGGGTTAGGGTTAAGGTTAGGGTTACGATTGTTGACCATTTGATTATTCCTGCTTATTACACTTATTACATCTGTTTATTTTTCTTATTTCCCGTGAATATTGCTTGATTTCATTTGTTTTTTGCTCTTATTGCAACTGTCTATTGCACTTATTTCGTGCACTTATTTTCGTCTGTTTTTTTTCTTTATTTCATATTTATTGCTCTTATTCTATGTTCATTATTATAATTTCTCCTGTGTATTTCTCTTTTTGTCTACGGCTATATCGTGTTGAATAAACCGGTTCCCATCCGATCACCGAAGTTAAGCAACATCAAGCTTGGTCAGTACTAAAAATGGGTGACCATTTGGGAATACCAGGTGCTGTAAACGTAAGGACCAAGAATGGTCCACCGGTCCTCCAGGGTTGGGTGCAGGGCTAGCAATCCTGCCCCGTAAAAAACAGTTTGTTACAGCCACAAAAAGTTGCTGCCCTATGCACCATCTGGGCGTGATGGATAAATGATGATTTCTCTTTTTTAATGTACTGATTCCGTCAGTTCATTTCTTTATTTCATCGGTTTATATTATTTTACTGTTTTTTTTAAATCGTTTCCCCCAAGCAAGGCGGTACTGCCACTGATGCGCAGAGGGCTACATTAAAGTAAAAGTTTAGTCAGGAGGAGTGTAAAGAAAAACGAACCAGTTACAGGGGGTGTCAGAGAAAGGGCAAGAGCAGGATGGAAACACAGGTGTGATGACGGTTGCGAAGATAAAGAGAAAGTAAAAGAACAAGATATACGGGGTGATGTAAAAAGAACTGTGGTCAAGTGGATAAGAGATGGGTATTGACATTGCATTTGAATTCCTAGAGGTTGTAGCTATCAGGAAAGCATGTATATGGAAGGGAGTTACACAGGTGGGAAATGCGAGAAAAGAAGCTATTAGAGTAGAATTGTTGGCTGCATTTGGTTGATCTAAATGTAAATGGGTGGAACTTTGTTGCCAATCTGGTTGCAAGAGTAAATTCTTGTGGCGGGGACACCAGTGACTTAAGTTCGTCGGAGTAGAAGCCATGAAAATATTTCTAGAATAGACAGAGGGAAGCCACATCCCGTCGGTAATAAAGTGGCTGGAGTCGAGCTGCCAAGTCGGGACCTATCACATTACAGATTCTCTTTTGGAGCCTGTCGAGAACACTGGAACGGACAGCAGGGGCGCCTGATCATATATGACAGCAGTATTCTATGCACGGACGGGTGGTTGATTTGTATATGTGCAAGATGAATTCAGGCGGGAAAAACTTCCTGGCCCGACAGAGTGACCCAATCTTTCTAGCAGTGGATTTAGTTATTGACTCAATGTAATGGTTCCACCTGAGGTCGGAAGAGAGGGTGAGGCCGAGGAGGACTGCTCTTGTTACATCTGCTTATTCTTCTTATTTCACTTTCTTTATTGCTCTTATTTCACCTCTGTATTCCTCTTATTTCATACTAGCAGTATAGCCCGGTGTTGTTCGGGTGTAATGAAAGCTTTAAAACTAATCCATGGTCCGGGAACTCAGACTCTTTGGACGTTGGCACGAAAGACTATAAAGCAATAGTTGTTTCCAGTTAAAGCGAAACCGTAGACTGAAAGAAAAATGAATGGATGTAAGTCAAATTTTGATTTCCTGGTATCGATATCAAATTTTTCTGCACTATTGTAAGAACTGCAACCTTGGAACTTCTGAATATCGTTTCTTATGTCTTTGTCTATGAGTGTATCAAATTTGATTAAAATCGGACCACTCCTTCTATAACCCGATTTTTCGATGATCGATTTTCGATATTTATCTGGGGTACCTCGACACAAAACCTAGCTAAGAACACTGGCAGGCGCTTATAGTACAACTGTGTAAATTTTCAAGAAAATCGGTTCAGCTGTTTCGGAGTCTGTAGGTAACGGACACACACACACACACACACACACAGAGACAAAGTTCCATTTATAAATAAGTTTAGATTAGATGCTTATTACCCTTATTTGTCTCCTTGATTTTTTTTCTCTCACGCTCCACAACCACTTGCGTTCTAGTGGCTTTATTTAAATGAAAAAAAAACAACAAAAAAAAAAAACAATAAAATGAAAATATATAAAAAAGATTTTCGAGAAATACAAAAGAAAAATCATTTAAAATGTAAAAGTGTTTAATGGCGAAAAAGGCGAAAATTTAAATATCTTTCTCTTATAAATGAGTTCAAGTTTCGTCGAAGGCTATTTCTTGATTTCGTGCTGCTTGTTCGAGTTATTGAAAAATGGATCCACCCAGAATTTAATGATAAAAGGCAACAAAATAAATTAGTAGTAAAATACTAATTCACATAATGAACTAATATGGATGAATTTAAAATATATATATAAAAAAAAATCTTGCTGGCTGTGAATGGTCGAGTTCGAACCCTCGATAGCTGATTAACGAAGCAATAGCATAACCAGGAAAGCAATATCCCGAGATTTTGCCCATTGATTCTGTTACAGCTGCACTTAAAACACCCACTCTGTGGAAGCCTTACATTATTTTACTGCCGTCTTCATGAAGCGACAGGTTAGCTAAGCTGTAATTTACTCCCCTGAAGCCTTTACATCTCACTAGAAGGGGGGGTAGACGCTTACTTGGCCGTACAATGCACCAAATTTTCACACCATTTTCTAAGACAGACGCCGATGCAGACATCGTAAAATCTCTGCTTATTTGAGGTTTTGCCACAAGAAATTGTGATTTATGATGTTCCTCGGCAGGTCGACACCCACTTCTGACAACAATCATTTCGGCTGTGAAACTAAATTTCGTCCTGCCGGGTGCTCTGTCCGCCACTGTCGCCAGTTGATAGGTCGCCTGTTCCACGTTTACAAGCAAATATTCAAATCATTTTTGTGGGACAATTGTGTGTTCAGTGTGGTTATCACGAGGGACGCTAATTTCTGATCGCTTTCATTTTCTTTTGTATCTGTCGCATCGGGTCGAAGGTTAGACAAAGTCAGCTGACTGGACAGAGCGCAGCGAAATTTGTTTTTATGGCGAAATGACTGGATCGATCAATATATAGAATCAGATAGAATCAACGATCACAAGTCCGTGAAGAAGGCGTGCTTTTATGTTAGAGGACGTCGGCTGTGCTTTGTGACATGAAGAATTACACCCCCCTCCGTCCCTCGACCAAAATATATAGAAAGAGCTGGTCAGATGCTAAGCTACGCAACGATTCTATTAAGTCGTTACAAAAATAATGACCGCTCGAAGTGTTGTATTTTGAAAAGCCATTTTATCATAGCATTCACGGTATATATTAAGTGAATTTTGGTATACATAATAATGTGTACTCTTTAATAATTTTTAACTTTCAGAAAAATAAGATATATATATATATATAATATTTCTGAAGCATAGAAGCCCTTAATTATAAACATGACAAAACATGATCTTGGTTTGCTTTTCTCGCATGAGTTCAAATTTGGATAGAACACCTCCCAAACTTCTGGCAATATTAACAGTGCATGAGGAGAAGTGATCGGAGAGTACTAAGATGGTTCCAGAAATTCCATTCTGGTGATGAGAGCCTTGAAGATGAAGAAGGTAGAAGACAGTCATGCAAGCAATTGTTGAGCAAAGTCCATGTGAAAGTAGAAGAGAAATGTTTCAGACACTTGGTGTCAGCACTGAAACAGTCTTATGCCATTTGCAGGGTGAAGAAGCTCAATAAATGAGTTCCTCATGATCTCAATAAAAAAAAAATCAAAAACATAGGCATTTTGACGTGCGCTCGATGCTCTTTGTCCATAACACCAATGATCCCTTTCTTGATTGAATAATCAATTGTGATGAAAAGTGAATCCTTTACTATAACTGTAAATGATCATGTAAATAGCTTGATCGTGATGAGAACTCCCAGGCATTTCCTAAAGCCAAAGTTGCGTCAGCATAAGATTATGGTGACTGTCTGGTGATCTGCAATTGGTGTTATCCACTACAGAATTTTGGAAGCCAAACAGAGTGCATCAATGCAGAGCTTTACGGCAATCAAATTGCTGAGATGTACATGCACGCCCGCAAAAAATGAGACCTGCATTCGTGAATTGTCGTAGTCCAATTCTTCTCCACGATAATGCACGGCCACATGTTGCATGAATGACGCTGCAAAATCTCACAGACTTGGGATACAAGAGTTTACCACATTCTCCTGATCCTTCATCCACTGATTATCATTTTTAAGAACTTTTAAATGTCCAAACTGGAGGTGGAATTGGCGTTCAAAAATTTAGTTGTATCACAGCCTGTAAGTTTTTATCAACGAGGAATAAATAACCTCGTCAGTCGATGGTAGAGGTGCAGAGATGCTCAAGGCTCGTATTTGGACTAATTTCAACATTTTTACAGTGAATTTTTCAAGAATAAAATCATGTCTC